>OZ020265.1:9418946-9867041 GCA_963971285.1 Astropecten irregularis | reverse complement strand
CTTTTTGCACAAGAAATTGGTATTTTGACTCATTTTGAGTCATTATACAGCCTCAAAAATGAGAAAAACATGGATGTTTGATAAAAATGCATACCATAGATGCTTTGACCTTCAATATTATATACAAATTCAGGTATTTTAACGATTTTTTAATTTTAAAAATTTGGTTGACATAATCCAGAAATATTACAACCCTGCTGGCGTTGGAAGAGCCTGGGAAATTAAGTTGGAATAAACGTGATTGGTCAATAATAGTATTTGGAATACATTTTAAGCTTTCCCTACTCTGATTGGCTAATGAATGTGACGTCGTTTTAAGCTGTTCTTATGCCAGTGGTATTGTACTTTTTCAGTAACCATAATAATTCCCTTGCTTTTTGCCTTGTGTACAATGAAATGAATTTGTCAGCTCAACAGAGCGAAGCTAATTAGACTGATGAACACAGTGCACGTTGTAGTGTGAGGCATTATTATATCAAGATTATATTCAAATTAGGTTTGCCCGCCACCGACGTGGACGAGCACTGCACACTCAGTGCTTCTTTATTTTGTTACAATCGTAATGTGCTGGTGGCGTACGAGTGGTCGTCGTACGAGTTAGATGGAGTCACGGTACGAGTCGGTCGGCGTACGAGTTCGCGCATACGAGTTGGTCGGCGTATGGACGGCGAGGCCGAGGCTCGCCGATCGCCCGCGTTAGGGTTGCACCCAAGTAAATAATCTCCCATAGACATGGGTGTCGATTTCTTTGTTGTGTGATTGGTGATTTTGTGTCCTGCGCGAGGGAGTGATGATAGCCCCCTCCCACACGTACCGCAGGGACAACAAAAAAAGTCGAAAATTCACATTTTACTGAGTGCATTCAAAAGCGAAAATATTATGCTGTTTTTTTGTTCATTATTTTGTTGGTACAAGTTAAGATACTAGTCCGTATTAAATGACATTCAACCTCGATTTTTTGTTTCGGGGGGGGGGGGGGGGGGATGATAATGCACGCCGCCATACCCCCACCTCAAATATTTTTGGGGGGGATATATCCCCTCCACCCCCCACCCCCCACCCCCCCCCCCCCTCCCACCCCCAGATCGACACCCATGCCCATAGACAACAGTGTTAAATCCTTATACTTCAAAAATCATTAAAAAATATACAGAACTCTCACAGCTGTTCAAGTTGCACAGAAAAATGATGATGAACACGTCACCTTTCATTTTCTTTTCAGTTTATGGTGGGTTGACCATATAATTTTTAAGATATACTCATTATCAGCTGACCACCCTTAAAAACAAGGTATATGGATTACTCCAGTCAAAGAAGCCAAATTTACAAAAAAACATCTCTCTGCAAAGTGGCTGAAATAGACCCACTTTCTCATCCACACTGGTCAGAAATGGAAGCCCAGAGTCCAGGCAGGAGGTCCAGTGCCATATTTCTTCAATCCATCATTTTCCGATAGCTCTCTGAACTCTCTTATTTAAAATACATTGAGAAGGAAACATAAGAGATTAATTTCCTGATTAATCCAGAAACATTAATATTACAACCCTGCTGGCGTTGGAAGAGCCTGGAAATTCAGTTCGAATTAACGTGATTGGCCATTAATAATGTTTGGAAATACATTTCTAACTTTCCCTACTCTGATTGGCTAATGAATGTGACGTCGTTTTAAGCTGTTCTTATGCCAGTGTGTATTGTACTTTTTCAGTAACCATAATAATTCCCTTGCTTTTGCCTTGTGTACATAATTGAAATGAATTTGTCAGCTCAACAGAGCGAAGCTAATTAGACTATGAACACAGTGCTCGTTGTAGTGTGAGACATTATTATTTCATGACAATGCAATTTAGTGCAATTGAATTTTTTTCAGGCTAGTTTTTCCCCAAGTTTTACTAAACTGCCCCAGAGACGTACTGCCCGTATTATCTGCTGCCGTCAACGTCTCAAAGTGTCATTTATTGCCATATGGGTTTTGTACTTAATTGGGCATGCAAAATAGTGCACAAAATGCGGCTAGCTTCAGTCAGGGGGAGTGTTTATTTTTAGCAGCGCGCCATTACAATGAATGGGGAAAACCCTTTTAACTGCGTACCTTGCAATGGGGATTTTTCCTGCGGGAGGTTTTCGTGAAATTTCACAATTGTTCGTCAGTAGCATGTGCTCATCGTTCAATACGACAGGAAAATCGTCATTGTGGAGAAACTCTCTTGAGGAGAAATGCTTTCATTTCGCAAGAAATCAAGTGTGAAAGGTAGACGTTTTCCCAGACCAAAATCAGGAGAAATCAAGGTAGGATTACGTAACTGTTTTTCACATGTAAAAATGTAGGCCGAACGGAATAATATTTTTTTCAGGAAAGAATTCCGCTGATGACCATTAGGCCTACGGGAAAAGGATTAGGCCTATATCCTCCAAGAATTACCGGATACAAGTTATGATGAACTTGAATCTCAAGTGTAAACATAATTAACATATCTGAAAAGTGAGTTTTTACAAATTACAGTAGGCCTAGGCCCCTAGGTTTTTAATTTTAGAATGTACAATTATTCTTGGGATTATGATAAGAAGAAGGGATCCCAAAACACATTGATTATTTTAGCTCTAAAATAGCTTCTACTCCTTAGAAATGATACTTCTGACTTTCAGCAAATGTTCCTGGGTCCTTAAAAGCCTAGATTGAAGAAATTTGTGCAACATTTCAGTGTTAAAATGCAATTTTCTTACTCGCTTCTTGCAAACTTGAAAACAGCCCGTCTGATCGCATGAAGCCATTTTGTCTGGTCTGGTTAGTCTAGTGGAGTAGTGCCCAGTCCCAGATCAGTCCAAAAAATGTCAGAATGGAAACCAGACTATTCTCATTTGCGGCCATCCATGCGGCCGTGAAATGTTATTATTCGTTACCGTTTTTACCCCACAATTTCCCTCAAAAATCAAAGCCATGCTCTCTTTCCACAAAATTAACCTTGCTAATAATATTGAAGGGGACACCACGAACATATATTTACGTCAAGTCTCTTTACAAAAGTTTTGGGACCCGTCTTATCACAATCCCCATGTACATGATGTATGGAAGGAATTCCACTGTTGAACATTACTTAAAACGGGGATTAGTGTGCTTTAGTCCACAAGGATTATTTTCAGACATGGCTTCTACAGTAAACGAATAAGCTTAAGCGTGGCCCGTGCTCAAGCTATTTATAGAACACGCCCTTTGTTATCGACAGCTACATGTATATTTACCCGGATGTTCAGACAAACATCACAACGTTTACGTGTACCGTAAGTTAATGGGGCCATGTGTGACTTGTTTGTCCAAACTTCTGAACGTGACGTCACGAGCGCGGAGCCCTAGTATTGGTGTACATGAACATGGACTTAATTACGAGTTACGATTGTTGAAATATGAGCTTAAATTGTGATTACTAGGAAGCTTTCTTGTCTACTATTGTACTTGTAGTTAGCAGATTTGTTTTCATTTGGCTTCTTGGCTGTTTTATGCTTAGCATGTCTGTGCCAATATATATGTGTGGTCAAGTCCTCAGTGCTGCAGTTGCTGTCAATGTGCAGTGTCTTTCAAACCCATAGTGTCCCCTCCCCCCAGATCAGAACCCTGCCCACTAACTACTAAAGACCTACATGTATCAAACCTTGAATTTAACGGAGGCTACGGAGGCCATGGCCTTCGTTGCCCTGGTTCTTGGCCTTGGTGCCCCTTCAAATGTTTCCATAGACATTATGATTTTCCAATGGAAGTGCCCCTTGCAATGGAAATTTTGCCTTGCCCTTGAGCACCAAACCTTATTTTCAGCCCTGTGTTTGGATTGAGCATCAGGGCCTACACCGTAGACATGGGCATTGAGCAAGACGTCTGAGCTACATGTACATGTGTATCATGCTGCTAGCCTAGAATGCTAGTCTGGAATAAGATCAATAGCGCCCTCTGTTGACAACTGAAATCTTGGAAACCTATCATGCATTTTATAAACATTGCACATGTAGCATCACAAATTGAGCCCCAACCTGTTTGATTCAAAATGACCCATATTTATTAGACCTTTCCGCCTTTTCGCACTGAGACAAAATCCTGAAGGGTGACCCTGGGGCAACGCAGGGGTGAAACTATATAAGCCCTGTTTCGCACCCATGCGCCACCCACAAGATGGCTGTGACCCCGGGGCAAATTCAACCCTGCTCCGGACCACGGTTGCGGGAAATGTTGGCCCCTGGGTGAGACGTTTTTCCCTCACTGTTCGAGACCTGTACTTTGATCGGAGGGGCTTGAGTTCACCCCGAGGCGACCTGCGCCAGATATCTGGTGCAGGATATCGTGCTACTTCCATGATTTTCATACTGATCACGCATGTGATACGCAAAGTCGCAAACATGTGGCGCACACTTTTCAACTTCAAGCTAATACTGATAAACATGTACCTGGGACCAAATGTTGCAAGTCAGAAATGAGCTTGTCGATTATTTTGGCCCATTTCACGCGAGTAATCCTTCAAATCTGGTCTCTATTTCAAACATCTGGGGCCAATTTCATATAACTGTTAAGCACAAAAATTTGCTTAGCACAAACATTTCTTGCCCAATAAAACAAACATGATATTCATGGTCAGCGAACAACAGCCAAAGAACAATCACAAGTGATACACAACACATGGACATTTGGTTGTAAATCATGTTTCTATTAAGACAGAAATTTCATGGTTAGCAAATATTATGCAAATTAGACTTGTCCTTCACTGAGAGCACATGAAAAAATCATATATGCTGGCTCAGGTGGGATTCGAACCCATGACCTCCTGCTTACTTGTGCAGATGTCATACCGCTAGGGCATCGAGCTAGCTGGGGTCAGCGGGGTGTTTCAAATCCAACATTGGGCGGATACCACAGTAAATCATGAATATTAAATGATTTTTGGTCGGGAAATAGATAATATAAATTAGGCTTGCCCTTCACCGACGTGGATGAGCACTGTACATGCATACTCAGTGCCTGCGAGAGCACGTGAAAAAATATTCTTGTGCTAAGCAGGGTCATGAAATTGGAACTGCATTCTATGAATTTGTATGGAGTCATGTCAACTCAAGTTCATTTCCGTCCGACATGGGTCCACCCTCCCGTGAATAAACAGCTCCGTTGATTAGTTACATGTACTGTATCCAGGAATAATCGCCACTTTGTGGAGAACCGCTCCACACACGCACCTCACATCAACGGCCCCTGGTTCACACTTAATTAACCAGCGAAGAATTAATTTCATGTGAAGCGTACCGGGTCCGTAGGGGAAGGGGTTAGGGGTGGGGGAGGCGATAAACGATAAACCCGCTCTCCTACCCCTGGGGGCGCTATTTTCCCCTACCCTTTCTTTATTTTTGTTGTATCACTCCAGAAGTCGTAACGTTACATGAAAGCCGCCTTTCCTTTGTGTTTGCTTAGTCTATACAAAACGTATGCAAATTTGCCCACAGGGGGTTCTCCCACTATTGCAAACCGGCCGGGACTTCCATCCCTTCATCATTCAAGTACTTATGCTTAAAATCCCCAGAAATTAATTAAATTTATTTATAAGCCATTTATGATTGCAACCGGAAAAAGCATTTTTTCATTGATGCATTTTTCTTCAAATATACCACAGGTGATTTTTTTCCCCCTACATTTTTTTTTCCTAATTTTTTTTTAGTCTTTGAAAAAATACGGCTTGGATCGTAATGCCATTATTTTGGTTGATGAGCAGTTTGCAGCAGTAAGTAATTCTTCAGCAGCTAAGTAATTCTTTTTTATTATCATTTCGTCATTCCAGTTTTTGTGTCCCAATTAAACTTGATCGTGGGTAATTTAATAAGGAAATTCATTTGTAAATTGAATGGACTGCTTAATATTTAATTCTGTGCTAGTTTTAATGAATTAAATGGGTTTTGGAAATTTCTCCTAAAATTTCAAAAATCATTAATAAAAAATATTTGGAAAAATAACAAGAACAACAAATAAAAATTATGAATAAATAATAAACAAATAAAATAAACCCAGATTTTAAGCTGAAAAATCTTCTAAAATTTCAAACATCATTAAAAAAAATATTTTAAATAAAAAGAACAACAAATAAAAATAATAAACAAATAATAAGCCCCCCATAAAACAGATTCTAAGCTAAAAAAATCATTTAAAACAAAATATTTTGGAAAAAAATAATAATAATGAACAAAAACAAAAAAAAACTCAGATTTTAAGCCTGCACCCGCCTAGATTCCATTGAATAAGAGATGAACGCAATAGAAATAAAAGGCAGAAAAAACAAATCATAGTTCCTGGTCAAATTTTATTACAGTCTGGGACACCGATAAACTAGTTATTTTCTTGACGTGGCCACATGAAACATTCTATTTTTTAGGGGTTGAGGGATCACACAAAATTGTTCGATTGATGAATGCTAATGGGAAACTTGTGACCTCATTTGATCCTAATGGAACAGTCCGAAATAGAGTCAAGTTGAGGTATAAAACGCTGCATGCTTGTGACAAAAGAGGGGTTTTTAAAATTTAGATAGAGACACATTGTTGATGGGTTTTGGAAAAGGCCACGATTAAACCTATCATGATAAGGCCTACTTATTTTTAATAATCACCAAATATTCCCATTTAATGGAAACAGACTGAATAAATTTATATTCATTGAAAAGTGAAGAAATAAAAATTGACTGGAACAGGATTCGAACTGCGACCCACCAACCGGTATGTAATTCTGACGGGTCCCTGGTTCAAATCCTGCTCCATTTGATTTTCTTTGTCCATTTTTTGATAATACATTAATTATAAATATAATTACAAATGCGGTATTAGGGAGACACATACAGTGTCTAAAAGTGGACATTAGGGAGACATCGGGACTTATGGAGACTTTTCGATGTCTCCCTAAGGTACCAGCTACCTTTTAAAGAAATATTTTTTCAGTCCATATTTTAATATAAGACAGAGAATGCTCTCAATATAAACATATATGTCAATTTCAAGTTCATTGGTTTGGAGGATGTTTAGAAATAGGTATTTAAAGTAAAGTTTGTGTACGACCCTATGGAAATGTTTTCCTAACATGCCTAAGGTCCCATCCACGGTTATTGATATAAAAATGATAAAGTGTGCCTCAGTTTACAAAAAGATAAAAACGCTGTGCAAAATATTCAGCCAAAATAAAGAGTCAAAACTAGGGGTAATAATTTTTTTTTTTTAGATGTTTCCTGAAAATAGTGATAGAAGTGGCGTTCCTGATGTTGATGGGAACAGAGTACTGTGCAGTTACGGACCAGCTGTAGGAAATTGTCTATCTCCATACGATTTAGATTTTTAGGGAAGCTCTTTGTTGTAACGGGAAGCCTTGATAATATTTTTTGAAACAGATTTATAATTCATTAATTCATGAATAGTTAAGAAGTTGCTCTGGAGGATATCCTCGGTAAAATGCCCTGCATACTAGAAGTGGCTAGCAATTGAATTATTAATCTTCAAAATTACGAATAATTTTGGAGTTAAGCTTTTTAGCCCTTGAGAAAGATCCTGCTAGGATTGAAATACCAGGCCCTCCTAACTCTGACTACTCTTTGAGAAATATCCTGCTAGGATCGAAACATCAGGCCTTCCTAACTCTGAGCAGCCTTTTGGAAAGATCCTGTAAAATGCTTATAGGTAATATCATACTTTGGTTCATGGGCAAAAATATTAAGGATGATACAGTAACAGTCATCTGTGAACATTTCAGTCCCATATATATGGTGCCCACTTTTTGAGAAAACAGTGAAAAACGGTATTTCTTAATTCTTTTCTCTTTTATTTTTGATCTTTTAAAAGATCAGAAAGATTTTCGGTCTTTGTTTTACTAATTTCTGGATAAATACACCATTACAGGCAGAAACATTTGAACATTATGTTTCTACCAGCACCATCTTGATACCCTGAAAGTTATACTGTACGTAAATCTGTGAACATTTATGTTTTCGTTTCTTACCAAAGTATGATACTACCTTTAAGTTTACTAGACCTGCTGTCCAGAGCTTTTTTCAATGAAATTCAAGCCCTGAAAAAGGGTTTGAAATAAAAATACCGAGCAACACATTGAAATTAATTATCCTTTTTTCAATTTTCTAAGGAGGTATTCATGGAAACTTGTCTAAGTCCCAATCCTGCTTTTCCTTTTCCTCCAGTCGTACCCTTTTTTAAGCCCCATACACCGACCGATGCAAATGATTCACGAGGCTAATTTGTAGCCCCGGGCCATGAACAAAAGCTGAACATTGCTCCGTGCCAAGGCACTGTATATTGAAGAATATCTTGATGTTTTCACCTCGGTGACGTCCTTGTGTCGAGAACTATTTCAGAATAGATTGAGATAAAGTTTGCATGGTGGGTTCACGATGTTTGATGTTTGTGATGGCACCATGTACATGTAGGCCTATTAGAACAGTGGTCAACGCAGGATTCAAACCAGCGACCTTCGGAATACCGTACTGGTGCTCTTACCAACCGAGCAATCCAGCCTTATGTTGGTGGTGTCCCTAATAGGCAATAGGGCTCCGCGCTCGAGCTATTTATAGAATACACCCTTTATATTGACAGCTACAGTTACCCGGCCGATGTTTGGACAAATTTCACAACGTTTACGAGTAAGTTAACTGGGCAACGTGCGACTTGTTTGTCCGAAATGTGACGGCACGAATGCGGAGCCCTATTATCTTTGTTCGTTTGGCAGTCAGAAGCCATGAAACCACTCACATTTACCGCTATATCCCAAGGATCATTCAAGATGTACACACACCTATGTTTGAGTAAAAGTAGGACAATTATGTAACAATATAGGATTAATACTAAAAAGGATTTAGGGCTATTATTTTGTTTATTAAACTGCCCTGAAGCGCCACAAGTGGCGCTCACTCCATCAGTTTAGAAGCCCTGGATATCAGACTTAATTGTCAAGCTCTTCTGAGAGCCACATCATGCTTTATCCAATTTCCTTAAACCTGAACTTATCTACCCTTTAGTTTAGCCAGTTAGCCTTGCCTCTGGGGGTTTACAATAGGCTCAGGCTCCGGCTCTGGCTCCGGCTCTGGCTCTGGCTCTGGCTCTGGCTCTGGCTCTGGCTCTGGCTCTGGCTCTGCCATAATGCTGAAAATATAGGTTGTGGTTACATTGAAGCTGAAGCTCTTGTTTTCCTTTTCAAACCAGAGAATATTATACGCCTGATTCATGGCGCATCCATTTTGTCACCTTCCTTGCATACCCTTCAGAAAAGATAACACCAATTCTAAAAAGAAAACGGGTACCAGACTATTTTGAATTCAAGCCTCGGTTTGATTGCACTGCTTCAAATGTAGGATGGATGCACCGTGAAAAAGGTAGATACTGTACTTCCAAACTGCAGCTAAAAGCCTCTTTGTTGATACTCATTATTTAAAAATGGATTCATGAAATGGAGTCTGAGCCTGAGCCTGAGCCTGAGCCTGAGCCTGAGCCTGAGCCTGAGCCTGAGCCTGAGCCTGAGCCTGAGCCTGAGCCTGAGCCTGAGCCTGAGCCTGAGCCTGAGCCTGAGCCTGAGCCTGAGCCTGAGCCTGAGCCTGAGCCTGAGCCTGAGCCTGAGCCTGAGCCTGAGCCTGAGCCTGAGCCTGAGCCTGAGCCTGAGCCTGAGCCTGAGCCTGAGCCTGAGCCTGAGCCTGAGCCTGAGCCTGAGCCTGAGCCTTCGTAACCCCCCCTTAGATGTTCATTTATGTAGCCCCGCCCACACACTTGTCCGTGTACTCTAACCTTGCACTGTGTTTTTGATCTGTTAGAATTCTATCAGGTGTTTTAAATGTAATATGCATCATGGATAATGTAAAAAGAATAATGTGCATAATGAATAATGTACAGCTATGTTGGCTATGTGTGTGCTATCTAGTGGGCACGGAAATCAATGTCCCACCCCTATTCTGCTCTAGTTATCCCCGCCCACTTTTAACACCTTGCCCTCATGTCATATTATTTTAGCAACTTGCCACTGCCGACATTTATAATGCGTATGTATGTTTTCCCACTGAGTTGTCCCATCCATTTTGATGTGCCTCTTCCTGGTTCTCCGCCTAAGTGCCCCGCCCAGTGCCACACCCAAAGGCCACGCCTTCACCCCAAGTCTATGCCCATCCATGCGTAAATATTCCACCCATGCCCCATTGTCTTTTCGTACACATGTGTATAGTACATGTACATGTATGTATGTAAAGTTCACATGCGCACTGTATGTACACTGTACATGTACATGTACATGTAATTTTTAGCCTACGTACACATGTACTGTAAGAGCCTGTTTCTTTAACGCACAGGATCCCAGATTTGCGTCTCCACGTCCTATGCAGGGTACACTAAAATGGGATCCGGATCCGCAGGATTCATGATCTTGTGCGTTAAACAAACAGGCCCAGGTACATGTATTAAAGCGTGTGTGTTAAATAAATGCATGTTGTAGGCCTACTGTGTATGTTCTGTACATGCTGCATGTATTAAGTCTTGCAGTACATTATACATACAACACTGTACATTATAGAGTTGCTGCAAATGTGTAATGCAACGGTACATGTACGCGCATGCACCCAACGCAGTACTAGATGCATGCAGTAAGAGTTAATACGATGGCTGTACAGAAATCTCTAACCCTACCACACGTACTGTATATATAAATGTAAATTGCACATGTCTCCATATATACGTTGTATGCTGCACCAGTTTCATCTATAGGCCCCTATGCACTGTTAAATAGGACATAACGGGGCCCACTAATCACACAACTGCCCTCGTGCTTACCGCATACACCGTCTATTTAAATCGTTGATTTTTCATTAGAGCCAGCCAGGTTTTTTTTTTTTTTACACGTATTATTATTATTATTATTATCATTCGCGTGCCGGTTTGTAGTCTGCGGAGGGTGACTGCATTTTCTTGCGACGGGAGCACAATTGGGAAGGCTAACCTGTTCGTATTGAGAAGAATCGAGCCTAGGATTGTGGGAGTTTCTTAATTTTGTCCGGCCGGCTGCAAAGAAATCTTTTCAAGGTAGGGGAATTTTAATTATTTTTC
This sequence comes from Astropecten irregularis, assembly GCA_963971285.1. Classification (NCBI taxonomy): domain Eukaryota; kingdom Metazoa; phylum Echinodermata; class Asteroidea; order Paxillosida; family Astropectinidae; genus Astropecten; species Astropecten irregularis. The sequence continues at coordinate 9,855,947 of OZ020265.1, read as the reverse complement.
AGTCGGATATTTAGCTTAGATTTTGTGTTTTTATTTTTATTTTTATGTTCATATGTTTAATTTGTTGTTTTTCTTACAATCTCCAATTTTGTCTTTGCTCGGTGATTTTTAATTGTGTGCCGAATTTATTTTCGAGTCTGCATTTGTTTCTAGCAATGTCAAAAAGGAAGAATTGATTTTGAGGTCTAACGCCAAAATGTTAATTTTGTGTGTGGGTGGTTGTTTTTAAATGTGTCTGGCACAAGTTAAAATTGATGCATAATTTTGTTTTATCCTTGCTTGGTGTTAGGAGGGCCTGACGCGTTTCAGTCCTAGCAGGATCTTTATCGAAGGCTGAAAAAGGTTCTGCTAGGATCGAAACGGGTCAGGCCCTCCTAACTCCAAGCATTTTATACATTTCAGGTCATTATTTTGGCTGATGAGCAGTTTGCAGCAGTTTGTTACTTGTATTGTTTTAACCTTCTTAGTTTTGGGATTGGACTATTTAAATATTTAAGGTTGCATCAGTGAAAGGAAAATTTTAATGAGTTTTAAAGCAACTCTTGAAAAAGAGTAAATTATTCAAGCATTCATTTAAAATTTCCTCTTCAAAATGTGTCATTGTAACCCAATTAATAACCAATTCCAGAATTGTGTTTGCGTACAGTATAGTTCCGCAAAAAATCTATTTTTTGCAACATTTTTGCTTGATAATTACAATGTGTGTCGAAGAAAATGGGTTGGGAAGTTCTCCCAATTGCTAAATGTGTCGCATGTGGCTAGCAGTAGTGCACAGACAATTTTGTTTAGCATAATCGTTGCTTAGGATTTCAAGTAGTGTGTGAATTTTGATTGACAAGCAGAATTCTGTGTCCATGTAAACCTTTGTGCTAAGCAGTTTAGTGATAAAGGTACCTATAGTCCCATGGGCCTTTTTTTTCAGCGGAAAGCTGCTTACTGTCAGAATTTGCTTAAAATATACAGACATTTCTTGCTAAATGGGTTCAAGTTGTCAGCCAAATCCTCATGTTAATTTGTTAAGCAAACAGCAGCTCAAAACAAGTCTAAAGAAATTTGAATCGTGCACAGATTTTTTTGTGACTGATTTTGCTTTTACTGAAGAAGACTTTACGTGCTAAGTTAATTTGTTTGGCTAAGCAGCTTTTCGGAATTGAACCCAGGGGCCAATTTCAGAGCTTCTTTTAAAAGCACAAAATAAAAAAAAAAAACCAAATTTTTATGTGATGTAATTTACTGTTTTTGACTTGTATTCGGCCATTGTTTGCTGAGCATAACATTTACAAGGAGTTTTGGCTGGCATGCTGATTTTATGTACCATGGTTTTTTATGCTTAAGCAAATATTGGTGCTTAAGCAAATTTTGGTGCTTTGAAGCAAATTTGGTGCTTTAGCAAATTTGGTGCTTAAGCAGCTATGAAATTGGCCCAGGATTCATTTTATGCTTAAAAGCACAATTTCTTTTTACTAGTACAAAATAAGATTAAAAACAAATTTTGTTTTTTATTGTTTTGTTCTTAATTTCCACTAAATGTTTTCTTTAGTACATGTATTTGAGATATGTGGGGATTTATTTGTCAAACTGGTTTTATTGAGCTAGTTATGTTTGTGTGCTTAAGCAAATTTTGGTGCTAAGTTAAGCAGCATTTTCTTAGCCCCAGTTGCAAGCAGTATTCCTACATTATTATGCAGTCACTTCTCTGTGGTTTGTAATCCTGTTTTCTTAGCAAGTATATTTTCTGCGCTTACCAATTTTTTTGCTTAAAATTATAAGCAGATCTATGAAAAATTGTCAGTTTTCAGAACGTGGTCCCTTTAAGAAGGAAATGTTCGTGTAATAAAAATGGGACAGATTTTTAAAGTTGTCCCCTTATAAATACATGTATCTAGACAGTATGCAATACAAGTTACATGTAAATATAAACATTGTATTTTGTATTGCTACAGTACATGTACAGTACTCAGTTCTATTTTGTGTGTACATGAGGACTACATGTACATGGATCTTAAAATATTCCTTTATTTAAATTCTTTTATGTACGTTACAGAGATCCTTTTAGAGCATTTTGAATAGAAGTTAGAATGAAGAAGATATACTGTGCATAAATTATGCAGAGTTGTATTGCATACATGGGCAACTAGATGTATGTGTTAGGGGTGGTTCGTAGCTCTCAATGGGTTATTTTTTTAGGAGGCCCGGCATTTCGATCCAAGCAGGATCTTTTTTAAAGGCTGCTCAGAGTTAGGAGGGCCTGACTTTTAAATTCAAGCACGATCTTTATCAAAGGCTGCTCATAATTACATGTACATGAAGGAGGGTCTGACGTTTCGATCCTAGCCTTTGATAAAGATCCTGCTAGGATTAAAACATCAAGCCCTCCTAACTCTGAGCAGCCTTTGAGAAAGATCCTGCTAGGATCCAAACGTCAGGCCATCCTAACTCTGAGCAGCCTTTGAGAAAGATCCTGCTAGGATTGAAACGTCAGGCCCTCCTAACTCTGAGCAGCCTTTGAGAAAGATCCTGCTAGGATTGAAACGTCAGGCCCTCCTAACTCTGAGCAGCCTTTGAGAAAGATCCTGCTAGGATTGAAATCTCAGGCCCTCCTAACTCTGAGCAGCCTTTGAGAAAGATCATGCTAGGATCGAAACATCAGACCTTCCTAACTCTGAGCATAAAACATATCCTTTCAATGTTTTTAAACTTACGTCCGTCCATGCCGTCGGTATTGATTTACATACATGTACGATACAAAGGATGCATTATTATTTAATATTTTCTCCTATTTTTGTTTGTAAAATATCGATGCCCTCTTAAATTGTCTGTGCACTTAATTCAATTTTTGTCAAAGCAGTGTAGCCATTTTATACAGGAAGTGAAGTCTTGTGTATATGATGTACATATAGATCTTTCGGTGATGTGTACATACATGTACATTGTATTTCGTGGATCAAAAAAATGAAACCCAGTGTTATGACAGCTTGGCTTGTCACAGACTAAAAGAGTTCTACGAGCGTGCTTAAATGAGGTAGCGAAGCCTAGGACATGTAGGAAATGCAGATTTAAAGGTAATATCATACTTTGGTTTTTATCAAAGAAATTACAGATTCATGGGCAAAAATATCAAGACAGATACAGTAACAGTCATCTGTGAGAATTTCAGTTCCATACGGTGTCCACTTCTTGAGAAAACAGTGAAAAACGGCCACAGTAATTTCTTAAGACTTTTCTCTTTTATTTTTGATCTTTTAAAAGATCAAAAAAAAATTTCGGTTATTGTTTTACTAATATCTGGATAAATACATCATTTCAGGTGGAAACATTTGAACGGTATGTTTCTATCACCACCATCTTCATACCCTGTAAGTTATAGGTACATGTAGATCTGTGAACATTTCTGTTTTGGTTTCTTACCAAAGTATGATACTACCTTTAAGGACTAGGGGGAAGTAGGTAGGGAAGGAGGGGAGAATGATCATTGCATTTGTGTCCTTGAGCGTGGCAGTTTAATGTGATTGCTTCGCTAGGCCACAAGCAGATGGCTTGTTTGTAAGGGTAGCTGAGGGTAGGGGAATGAAGGGGTTTGTCATTATGAAATGTTGATTACAATTATAGTCTTGGGCATCGGTTCGCCGTGCTATCCGCAGAGTTTTTGGATTTGATCCCAGCTAGTGGATCGGGGTGCTTTTCTGCCCTTGAGCCAGGCGTCACATGATTGTGATTGTTTTTCTCCTCGCCCTTGAGTGAACGGCTTGGCCGTAACGAAGCGCTGATCATGCTGAAAACTCTGGGGGTCTTTTTTGGACATTGGTTAAAACCTAACCAATCAATCATGTCACTTGTGTTCTTAAAAAGGCTAGTACATGTTTATTGTCTTTGAGCAAGTTATCATAATTATAATAATTTTTCCCATGCTTGAGTTTTTGATACAGTAATAAAAAAATATATGTGTTTCAGGCCTTGAATTTGGTTCTGAAAGGGGCAAGGCCAATTTTCCATTGCAAGGGGCACTTCCATTGGAAAATCATAATGTCTACGGAAACATTTGAAGGGGGCACCAAGGCCAAGAACAAGGGCAACGAAGGCCATGGCCTCCATGGCCTCCATTAAATTCTAGCCTTGGTGTTTTAGGCTGTACTGTATAACAATTGGTGTCATGCTTAAAACCTTGGCAATCTTTTTAGTAGTTGTTTGTGTTCTTTAAATCAGTTTAGGTTGACTGTTCTTTAAGCTGTCATAATTGCAATTGTTTTTTCACAACCCTTAATACTTTACTCTAAGCAGGCACGGTTCTAGGGGGGCTGTAGCCCCCCAAAAATTTTGTCTAGCCCCCCCAAAAAAATGCGAGTGAAAAAAAAAAAATCTTGAAAATACTGGATTTTTTCAGTTATTAAGCGCCAATTACATAAAAACGCGTTGTGTGGGCTATAATGTGCATGTTTTTCGACCCCTAATAAGACAGCAGAAACGAGTGTTAGAAGAACCCAAAATATTGGCTCTTTTAGCCCCCCCCAAAAATGTTGGAACCACGCCTGACTCTAAGGCATATGCAGGATTGATAAAGGTGGCAGAGCAGCTGCAGGCTGTTCATAATTTGATTTGTCATGGAATAAAAACAAACCTTTGAAGTTGTTATCGCAGTTGATCATTTGAAACAGTAGAAAACAGCAAAAAACTGTTCCAATTGACTTTTAGCAAAATTGTAAGGAAATTGTATATTTTTGTGAGGTTGTGATCTTAGAGATCAGAACTGTTGTGGTCTTTTGTTTGACTTATTTTTGGATAAATACAGCATTTCAGATGGAAACACTTAAAAACGAATATAATGTCTGTACCAGGTCTATCTTTACATCCTGTAAATTATACATAAATCTGTGTGACATTTCTATTTTGGTTACCAAAATATTGATAAATACAACTGTAGTTACTTTTTAAAAATTACTTGGATACATTTTAGGACACAAATAGCCAAAACAAATGAATAAATAAAATACAATGTACATTTTAAATGTACGTACATTCCGCAATACAGAATTCCTTATCATAACGGCAGTTACATTACTTTACAAAGTCCTCTCCAGTCCTTAGTATAAAAAAAACCAAAAAAATCAATCGGCGGTCTGTAAAACCTCTCAAGCTGTTAATTCCTGTCCACTCCGATCGCCTCCTTTAAATTCCGACCGAAAATCCCCTCTTGTGCAGTTGCTATTAATTAGCATTGTGCATGACGAGTGTGTGTCTGCTATGCATAGCATCACTAACATACACTAATCAATATCTACTTCAGTTTCTTACTTAAAGGGACTTCACCGGAAATAGGTCTTCCTCGATCAATAAATCATTATGTGTTATTGAATCTCCGCAATCTGTCACTCTATGATATACAATACATATTATACCGGTACTTCACGCCTGGGTTACCGGCCGCTTTAGAATTGGTAAATTCTCAAATTTCAAATGGACATTTATGCCGCATGCGTGGGGCCCAATTTTTTATGGAAACCGTTTTGGCCTATTTTTGTGCTTGTTACGGCCTATTTTTGTGCTTACGGGTACTTCTACACAAGAAATCTATTTCATGGAATCTGTTAAGGTTTATTTTTGTGCCCAGGCACTGCTACGGGTAAAATCTATTTCATGAAATCTGTCTACAAGCTATACTCTCAGTTAGCATGGTTAGCGAAGAATTTTGGTAAGCAAAGAATTTCTAGGCTAACTGTAATTATTTTCTGCTAACGCACTGTCAAAATTAAGCATTCTGCAGAAAGTCCTTGCTTTGCCTAGCAAGAAAGAAAACTCTCCCGTGAAGTACGCTAACCGTAAGCAAAAAAAGTCTACTACATGTATCTTAAGCTGAGAATCTTTGCTTACGGTAACGGATGGCCCAATTTCATGGAATCTGTTACGGCCTATTTGTGTGCTTACGGGCACTGCTATGCGTGAAATCTATTTCATGGAATCCGTTTACAACCAAGACTTTCGGTTGAGCGAAGAATTTTTAGGCGAACCGTGACCATTTCTGCTAACGCGCTGTCAAAATTAAGCATTCTACAGGAAGTCCTTGCTTAGCCTTGTGAGAAAGAAAACTCTCCCGTGAAATATGCTATAAACCGTCAGCAAATAAGGCTACTATCATAAGCTGAGAATCTTTGCTTACGGTAACTGATTTCATAAAATTGGGCCATTTCTTTTTCATGGCTTCATTGGGGATTAAACATTATAATTTCACTGCCACATGAAGATTAAAAAAAGGATTTAGAAAATAACCAGCAACTGCTCTGTCCACTCGGAGCTAAGATTAAGCGACCAGTGATTCGTTGCCAGTCATATTTTGTACGCAATTACCTCGCAGCCATATTTCGTACACGTTTAGCTTCGTCCCCAATCACTGGTGGGTTTTGGCCTTTTTTCTTTTCTATTTTGTGCGAGGAGAGAAATTAATGAGATTCGGGCTTCAGTTTTGCTATATCCTGCCATTTTGTGAAAAACACTTACAATGCAGTTGCTGCCATGATGTTAGTGCAATAGCGCTCCACACTTGCGCTAAAAAAACCACCAGATCTCAGACAAACATTGCATGCAAACGTGTGTGCGAGTGCGCGTGCATGTACACTATGTGTGTGAGACAAAGTTTCTCTAACATACGGGGATTTTGTGACGTCATTAGTGCGGAGCGCTATTGCAAAATGGACCTTAAAGGTACATGTAGTATCATACTTTGGTAGCATACCGAATCAGAAATCTTCACAGATTTACTTATAACAATACAGGGTATACAGATGGTGGTGGTATAAACATACCGTTAAAGATTTTCTGCCTGAAATGTTGTATTTATCGAGAAAATAGTAAAACCTAATGACCAAAATTATTTTTGATCTTTCAAAGAATTTGGCGCTTGATCCTCATTCTCTGCTTACAGGGTTAGCATCGAATTTCTACGCTAGCCGATTAAGCAAGAAATTAGTTGGGCAATATATCATCTGAAAATTCCTTGTTAATTCATAAAATAGGATCTCATAAGCACATCAGAATTTCCTGCGTCTCTAAAACAGCCAAAGAACAATCACAAATGATATTTAAATTTTGTTGTTAATCATTTTTATATTCAGACTGAAATTTCATGGTTAGCAAATTTTTGTGCCGAAGCAGGGCCGTGAAATTGCCCCATGGAAATGCATTTAAAAATCACCTGTTATTTACATAGGCTCTATAGTACATGCGCATAGAGCGTGGCAAGTTTGTTTCTTCGAATGCTCTACTCATACGCAATGTGGACATTCGAGCAAATGTCCCTGCGAGGGATTCTATATTGGGCATGTTAAGTAGGGACCCAGATGCCGTGTAGCTTTACGATGCCATGGGATAATCCACATATGTACCCTGAACTTATAAATGAATGATGTGGCTTATGAATGCGGAGCAATGATGCATGGTCATAAAATGGCGATGACATCGGATGTCGGGGAGGGGGAAGTGGGGGGGGAGGGGCTTTGGCAGTAGGGGGGGGGGTGTACTGTCAACATTTTTATGTGACAAGTGCAAACGGGGATGCATTTGCCGTGAAGTAATTTGGCATAATTCTGATTTGAAGTATGCACTGTACAGTGGATTGCAGTTATAATGAACACTAAAGAAAATTTTCATTTTTGCAAGATTACTTCTTTTAAACTGAAGAAAAAAGAAGAAGAAAACTTCAAAATGTTTACTCTGCATTCTCATTGTTTTTTTTAAATTTTAGTAATAAAGTAATATTTAAGTAGCCTTTGAGAAAGATCCTGCTAGGATTGAAACATCAGGCCCTCCTATATAACTCTGAGCAGCCTTTGAGAAAGATCCTGCTAGGATCGAAACTTTAGGCCCTCCTAACTCTGAGAAGCCTTTGAGAAAGATCCTGCTAGGATCGAAACGTCAGACCCTCCAAACTCTGAGCAGCCTTTGAGAAAGATCCTGCTAGGATCGAAACATCAGTCCCTCCTAACTCTGAGCAGCCTTTGAGAAAGATCCTGCTAGGATCGAAACATCAGTCCCTCCTAACTCTAAGCAGCCTTTGATGAAGATCCTGTTGTGATCGACACATCAGGCCCTCCTAACTCTCGTGTGTGAAATTCACTCGAGTTCCCCTTATAATGTAAATGAAGAGCTGGTTTTTTTTTTTTTGGTTGCATTCGTAATGAATCGCATCTCCTTTAATCAGTTGCCGAGGCATATCGGGGTGGGACGATGCGTTTCCACGGTAATCGTCAGTCAGGGAAGATTAGATGGCCGTGTAGATCAAACTCTTCAGACCAGAGGCAGATCACCCGTCGGTGATCAATATTCTGCTCATTGCTTGGAGGGTACTTGGACTGTCTGGGGTTGTCTCTTCCCTGTAGAACTGCTGGGGCCTTTTCCAAACCTTGGCTCCGGCTCTGGTCCCTGCTCCGGCTCTAGCTCCGGCTCTGGCTCTGGCTCCGGCTTCGGCTCAAGCCTCGGCTACAGCTACAGCTTCGGCTACGTCTTCATCTCTGTCATCCATACGCTTAAAATATACAGTAGGTTGTGGTGTTTCACAGAAGCTGAAGCTCTGTTTCTTTTTCAAACCAGAGAATCTACTTCAGAACCGCAGCCAAAAGCCTCTATTTTGATATCTGTTATTTTATAATGGATTCACGAAATGGAGACGGAGCCTGAGCTTGAGCCTGAGCCAGAGCCAAGGTTTGGAAAAGGCCCCTGGTATTAATGGAAATAAGAATCCTCATTTTGTCAGCTCTAATTTGAATTTTATTTTGTCTGAGAGGGATAGACTGGTAGGAGACAAATGAACAGGTCACAGAACAGCATTCATTTTTTTTTATTTCAAATGTTTTTATCGTCTCTAAGTAATAAACTGTTGCAAACTGCTCATCAACCAAAATAATGACCTGAAATGTAGACAATGGAGTTTTATTGGAGGGCCTGAATTAAGATGTACTTGCAAAATTCCCTCCAAGTCTCAGAATCTGTAGGACCTGTGTGCTCATACATATTCATGATATGCATCTAGACACCCTTCAGGTTCAGCCAATGGTAGCAACCGTGGGGCAACTTATGAATAATTCATGAAACTCTGGCAAAGATCCTGTATCATGCTTTGCATGCATGCAGAGTGCAGCTCATCATCCATGGCAGTATCCTATGGCCAGCAGGGGCCAATTTCATGGAGCTGCTAACCACAAAAATTTGCTTAGCACAAAAATGTCTTGCCCAGTAAAACAAACCACCGTTAACAATTCCCTGTGATATTCATGGTCAGTGAACAACAGCCAAAGAACAATCACATGTGATACACAACACATGGACATTTGGTTGTTAACCCTGTTTTTATTTAAAGACAGAAATGTCTTGCTTAGCAATTTTTGTGTGCTAAGCAGCGCCGTGAAATTGGCCCCAGTTCAACAGAGGGCCTCATGAATATTAATGAGCTCCCTCACCGAATCTTCAGTGCCGACAGTGGCCTGAATAATTGAATGCATTAACTACAAAAAATGACAACACCACAAATTGTATCAGTGTCCACTTACCTTATGAATATTAATGACCAGCTTATGAATATTAATAACGACCAATTAGAGGCCTGTGCTATGCAAAGAGTTGATGCACTGGTATCGCTCTTGGAGTCTTACCTGTGTATCACATGACACCTTATGAATATTCATTAATGCAGTTGAAGGTGCACTTGAAGATCTTCTGTTTTGTTTTTGATTAAATCTCAAGTAGGAATATTTATAAGTTTTGTAGCGCTCACAAGAAACCAAACAGAAATGTTCACAGATTTACGTACAACTTACAGGGTGTGAAGATGGTAGTGGTAGAAACATACTGTTAAAATATTTCCCCCTGAAATGGTGTATTCATCCAGAAATTAGTAAAACAACGACCGAAAATCTTTTTGATCTTTTAAAAGATCAAAAATAAAAGAGAAAAGACTTAAGAAATACTGTGGCCGTTTTTCACTGTTTTCTCAAAAAGTAGTCACCGTATGGAACTGAATTTTTCACAGATGATTGTTACTGTATCTGTCTTGATATTTTTGCCCATAAATCTGTATAAAAAATTTCTTTGATAAAAACCAAAGTATGATACTACCTTTAAGATTGATCTTATAGTACTTGGTGAAATCGACCACTGGACGAATTTACCATCGTCACAAATCATACGGCAGAATAGTCACAGCCATAATTGAGACGATGTCTGTGCAGTGTGATCTAATGACTACTTCTCTTTTCTTGGTCTGTGTAACCGTTCAGGCACTCATGCACACCAATCAACATTTATTCATGTATAACTGAGTGTGCTTAAAGATACAGTACAGGATTGGTAACATTACCCACACAGAAATGTTCACAGATTTACGTATAACTTTCAGGATATGAAAGATGGTGATGGTAGAAACATGCCGTTAAAGGTACAGTACAGGATTGGTAACATTACCCACACAGAAATGTTCACAGATTTACGTATAACTTTCAGGGCATGAAGATGGTGATGGTAGAAACATACCGGTAAAATATTTCTGCCCGAAATGGTGTATTTATCAAGAAATTAGTCAAAGAAAGACCGAAAACAGTTTTGATCTCGGGGTAAGATCAAAACCATTCTTTATGTTTTATAAGAAATATTGAGTCGGGTTTTTCGCTATTTTCTGGTGACTCAGATGTTCAATTGAGCTCAAATTTTCACAGGTTTATCACTTCATGTACATATTGGATCAGACAAAGTGTGAGTGCTGTTCTGTGACCTTTACCAATCATGTTTAATGCAGTATAACTTTTAAGGTAAAACCAAAAACAATTTTGATCTTCTGAAGATAAAAAATAACGGTGAAAAGATTTTAAAATACTGTGGGGGTTTTCCTCTGTTTTCTGAAAAAGTGGGCATTTTATGGGACTGGGAATTTCACAGATGACTGTTACTGTATCTGTCTTGATATTTTTGCCCATGAATCTGCATTTCTTTGACAAAAACCAAAGTATGAAGCTACATGTACCTTAAAAAGGGCTTGATGTACAAAATTGGTAAAGGTGACAGAGCAGCTGCAGACTGCTCATAATTTGATTTGTCATGGACTAAAAACAAACCTGTGAAATGTTCAGCTCAAGTGATCATTGAAAACAGTAGAAAACAGACAAAAACCGTTGCAATTATTACCGTAAGCATGGTAAGCCAAAATATATCATGGGAATAGCTGTCTCATTTTTTATCTTTCCAAGATCAAAAATGTGTTCAAAAATATTTTGGTGTTTGGTTTTACTCTTTTCTGGATAAATACAGCATTTCAGCCAGAAATATGATCACAGTATGTTTCTAACATCACCATCTTTAAAACCTGTTTATACGTAAAATCTGTGTACATTTCTGTTTTTGTTTGTAACCAATGTTGGGTGGATTCATGTTTGCCCTTTAAAATAAACTTGATCAGTTCCGATGCTCAGGCACTACAATAATTTCCGCCATCACTGCTGAATTGTAACTAGAGACGATTACGAAACGGAGGCTCAGGCTCCGGCTCCATTTTCATGAATCCATTCTGAAATAACAGGTATCAAAATTAGATGCTTTTAGCAGCGCAGGTTCCGAAGTAGATTCTCTGGTTTGAAAATGAAAACAGATTTCAGCTTCAAAGAAAAACCACAATCTATATTTTCGGCATATGGATGTCAGAGCTGGAGCCTGAGTCTGAACCTAAGCCTCCATTTTGTAAACCCCCCTAGGAAAAAAAAAGGACAAAAAAGCATCATAAAAAGAAGTCATGCTTCGTGAACCATGACTGCTGAGTTAATATAGGGAATAGACCATGATTTTGTGCCATATTATCGTTCAGTCAGGTTGATGAACAGTGTATGTATGTAATGCGCCGTAAACTTTTAGCTCGGTTTATGAATGTGAAGATCTCGTGTACAGTAGTTGTAGTTATTGGATATCCCAGGGGACACTGAGAAGGCCGTTTGTTGGGAAGATGGATGGAAGTCGGAGAGTTGTACGAGTTTCCAAACATCGTTTTCAGGTATGGCATGCAATTCAGACAAAAAAAAAAAAAACCCACTCATAATGAACACTGTAGAAAGGTTGAGTGATGGCAGATATTTCCGTCTGAAATGCTGCATTTATCTAGAAATTAGTAAAGCAAAGACCGAAAACAGTTTCGATCTCGAGGTACTGATCAAAACCATTCTTTAATGTTTTATAAGGAAAATTTAGTCATATTTTCGCTATTTTCTCATGACTCAGATGTTCGATTGAGCTCAAATTTTCACAAGTTATCATTTCATGTACATACTGGATCAGACAAAGTGTGAGTGCTGTTCTGTGACCTTTACCAATCATGTATTTTACTTTTAAAGGTTCACTGTAATAAAAACACATCTGAAGTTTAATACATCTGTACTGTTATAAAACTCAACCTGTCTATCTTTGTTTATGCTAAAAAATATTGTATATAGAAAAAGGAGGTATTTTATACCCATAATTGAGCACCCCACTTTTCGAGACGAAAAACCTTGCTTACGTCACATGCAGAACGCCACACAGTATACTGCGGTGCGAGCCTATACTAGTTCTGTAGGTGACGTCACAAGCTATTGTTGCGTGGGTCGGTTCCAAGAGGGACTTTTTTGAGGGGCGGGGCATACATATATCGATTTTGTAACTGTTTCGCCAAAAAGAAGCACGTACATACAAATATAAATTTATATTTTCATTAATTATGTATTAAGAAATAATTTTAAAGCACTTTCATCCCTTTCCCACATTTTATTACAGTGAACCTTTAAGTAGGATTTGAAGCTTTGTATGTTGGAAATAACGTAATAAAGTAAGGTTTGCGGAGACACCATGTATAAACTCTTTTATGGATGTTTGGTTCTAAAAAAAACTGGTGAGAAGTTAGATCTCGACGTTCCGGCCAGTGTACTCTGGCCGTCCTCAGGAGAGTGTAATATTGTCATGATTGTATTTCTAAAGTACATCTACAGGCATGACAGGGTACAGGTACAAGCTTCTGTGGCCACTTGCAGTGACCCGGAACATGTTGGCTTTGCTTGGACCTTAATGCTTGACCGAGCAGGGCTGGAGGCTCACAAAGCACCAAGGTTAATTACTCCGAAGACGAGTAATTTGCCAATATACCATGGCTATTTCTGTTGCGACATTACACTTAGCTAAGCAATTAAGTTTGATCCCCTCTAAGGGTGTGGCCCAATTCTCTGGCTGCGGCTGCAAATTACACACGTACCTACTGTATGGCAGCCACTAGCCAGTGACCATGGTGACTGCAGCCATTTCCATAGACCTGTATTTGCAGTCGCAGCCAGAGAATTGGGACATGGCCTAAAGCGTACAAATTTTGTTTACTTTTCAATGACTTCAAATTCATTCATGGATCACAACTTGAGTTAAGAAGGACTTACAACCCATCGCATCCTACATTATCCTTATACGTAGGCACCACAAGTCCTACGATTGATAGTAAATTACAATTTGTTTTATGGGTTTGGTGAAATCGACCCACAGTTCCCCTTTTGGTTATATTTGGAGTTATAAAATTGAAAAAGTTAGATGCTTCTTTGAAGTTGAAATGCATGTAATTCAAGCAACATGTACATTTAGGTTGCTGTTCCATTGTACAATAAGAATAGAAATGAAAATAGTTTTTGAAGTACATAGCTGGAATAAAAATACTTGAAAATAGCCATACAAAAGTAAGAAGACTGCACAACATTTTGTTACATGGAGAAACTTGCTCAAACAGTACATTACGTGTACATACATGATGTAATTTATTCATACACTTTGAATAATGTATACATGTTTATTAACTTTTCTGCTGATTTGATTGGCTATTGTGACGCTGTCTTTAAATTTGACAAACATTAGCGAAAAATGGCTCACAAACGCCACATTGTCTGTCTAAAAATACCAGTGCAGGCTTGTTAATGTAATTACCACACAGTATAATTGTACAGTATATTGTCCGTGTTGAAAAAGGATGGAACAGTTTGAATGTTTAGGACAAATATTTTTCTGTCTCTAACTTAATTGATGATGAAAAAATAAGGAGAAAAACATGCATTAATTAAAAGTAAACACAATGCATACATATTCAATTCTGTAGTGAATGTGTACACACTACTTCAAATCATTGTCTTTTCATTGTATTATTTAATTTTATTTGTGGTTCTGGGTATGGTTTGAGGGTAAAGTTAAAAAAAAGAAAGGCTGACTAAATATCTGGAGATAATTTTATTATTTGTGTTGGCAAAAAGAAAAGAAAGGAAAACAAATTCTCTGTCGGACAATTTTCAAGAAGATGCATTTCTGACATGTACGTAACCTCAATATAAAATTAAATCACCCTTTTTACCGTTCATTAGCGCAGCCATTTTCACTGAGAATTCAAAGAAAGAAAAACTACGTATGGCGACACACCACGTCAGGTTCACAAATTGACGTCAATAATTTCTGGTCGCCCTGAATTTTGTTTTGCTCTTTACCAAGAAAGAGCTTGACTGTCCGGGCCTTTACGAAACCAGGCTTGAGGCTAGACTTGGGACTTATTTCACTGCTGCCATTTTTGAGGCCCACAAAACAAAATGAAGGGATTGGGCCACATGACGAAGTCGAAAGGTGTTTACGAAACGGAGGCTTGGGCTCCGGCTCCATTTTCATGACACCATTCTGAAATAACGGGTATCAAAATAGAGGCTTTTGGTAGCAGTTTGGAAGTAGATTCTCTGGTTTGAAAAGGAAGACAGAGCTTCAGCTTCAATGAAATACCACAACCTATAATTTCAGCATATGGATGTTAGAGCTGGAGCCTGAGCCTGAGCCTGAGCCGCCATTTCGTAAACCCCCATGTCTCCACAAGGATAACGATTTGGGGTTTATATTTGTGTGCATGTAGATGTATGCAAACCTTTGACTGGGGCACAGCTCCCCTTGTAAACAGTAATTTCACACCCTTGGTCTGTTCTGCATGGGTGCATAATTACAGAAGCTAATACTGAACCATGACAACTGGGGCTAATTTCATAAAACTGTTAAGCACAAATATTTGCTTAGCACAAAAATGTCTTGCCCAACAAACCACCATTGAAAATTTCATTTGATATTCATGGTCAACGAACAACAGCCAAAGAACAATCACAAGTGATACACAACACATGTATATATTTGGTTGTTAATTTACCTTGTTTTTATTAAGACAGAAATGTCATACTTGGCAAATTTTTGTGCTAAGCAGGGCCGTGAATTTGGCCCCAGGTCATAAGTTTGGTGTCTGCTTAAACAGACAACAAACCAAAAACACAAATATACGGTTTTTTTTCCCTATCACCCCATCCCACTTTTATACAATGACAAAAGAAGAATAGTGTTCACTTAGCCTTAAGGTTATATCATATTTTGGTTTTTGTTAAAGAAATACAGGTTCATGGGAACAATTTATCAAGAAAGATACAGTAACAGTCATCTGTGAAATCCCCAGTCCCATACTGTGCCCACTTTTTAAGAAAACAGTGAAAAATGTCCATGTATAGTTAAATCTGTTCACAGGATTTTTGATCTTTCAAAGATCAAAATTGTTTTGGGTCAATTGATTTTAGACAATCATACTCTGATTTTTTGTCAAAGAAATGGAGATTCATGGGCAAAAATATAAAGGAAGATACAGTAACAGTCATCTGTGAAAATTTCAGTCCCATACGATGCCCACGTTTTGAGAAAACAGTAAAAAACAGCCACAGTATTTCTGAAGTCTTTTCTCTTTTATTTTTTAGCCTTAAAAGGTCAAAAACAATTTTGGTCACTGGTTTTACTCTTTTCTGGATAAATACAGCATTTCAGGCAGAAAAATCGTAACAGTATGTTTCTACCATCACCATCTTTACACCCTGTAAGTTATAGGTAAATCTGTGAACAATTGGCGGATGTTATGATGTAAGGTAGAGACTACTTGGCTGTATCTTAGCGCATTTTTTTCTCCGCTGGTATGGATTTTGTCTACCAAACCTCCGTCTGGATTTGGTTTCGTGGAATTCACGAAGGACTGATAATGATTTTTAGTCCTTTTCAATGACTTCAAATTAATCCAGTCAGTTTCTTTTGTGGTTATTTTCTGATCCATTGTATTGATTTAAAAGCCGCATCCTCTTTGAGTGATCCCCCATGAACTGTTTTTCAGGTTGCAGCATTGTTAATGTTGTGCGTATGTTAAATGATCCTTGGGATATAGAAGTATGTGAGTGATTTCATGGCTTCTGACTGCCAAATGAACAAAGATACATTGTAATTGACTATTATAGGATACGACCAACATAGGGCTGGACAGCTCAGTTGGTATAGTTGAGAAAGATCCTGCTAGGATCGAAACGTCGGGCCCTTCTACATGTGTAACTCTGAGCAGCCTTTAAGAAAGATTCTGCTAGGATCAAAACGTCTGGCCCTCCTAGCTCTGAGCAGCCTTAGAGAAAGATCCTGCTAGGATTGAAACGTCAGGCCCTCCTAATTCTGAGCAGCCTTTGCGAAAGATCCTGCTAGGATTGAAACATCAGGCCCTCCTAACTCTAAGCAGCCTTTGAGAAAGATCCTGCTAGGATTGAAACATCAGGCCCTCCTAACTCTAAGCAGCCTTTGAGAAAGATCCTGCTAGGATCGAAACGTCAGGCCCTCCTACATGTACATTGTAACTTAGTCAAGTCAATATTTTGGTTAATGAGCAATTTGCAACACTTCATTACTTGCAATTGTTTTTGTTTTGTTTTGGTCCCAACCACTATCCATAAGTGTTAAGCACATTTCCAGCTGGGTAACTGGGGGCGTGAACTTAAATCCCCCCGCCCCTTTCTCATATCACCTTCCGAGACAATAATGATTTTTTAAAGCAGACTTAAAAATTGCGCGTATTGATTTTGTTCGTCCGAAACGGGAGAACACCATGCCCAGCCGTGAATGGTTTACCAGCCTGTTAAAATACGTCTGGGAATCGGCTCGACTCCGTGACACACACACACCACATAACAAAAGAAGACGACAGACCAAAAAAAAAAATTGTGATTAAAATTTGCATTATGTTGTGAAGTCATGAAGGAAGGACTTAGCAACAGCATCTAATTGGAGCTGTGCTTTATAAGGATTCCATGGCAGATGGTCACGGTGATCTAAAAACCAAATTCAACCACACAGGAATACAAAGTGACACCACACAAAGAAAAAAGGTGGACACAAGTAATCCAATAAAGAAACCTCGGCGAGAAATCAATTTTTGTGTGTGTGTGCTTGGTGTCTCGGCTGAGTTTCCTGTGGACCGAGTCGAGCTCATTTGGTCTGTTTGCGATGCCCGAAGCTAGCAGTTCAGTGAGAAGTGTCCATTGCACGTTTGTGGGAGATAAGTTGTGCACTTCCAAAGAGGTAAATTGTAGTTTATTATTTACATTTCTACGGCGCTCCACGAGTGCCATTCCACTTAATATCTAGATAACCACATCATTTTCAGGGATGAGATTTCTCAGATTAAAATCTGATTTTAGATTTTTTTTCCTCACAGGCTGTGTACAAAGGTATAGGAGATTTTCAGATTTCAAACTTTTTATGCTCCTTGTCAGCTGTTTTCAGACATTTTTAATATTGGTCAATCTCATCCCTGAATTTTATCTTGTCAAGTTGACTTTTGGAGTGGTAAAAGTCGTCTTGTCTCAATAATAATCTCAACAAGATGACTTGTATTGAAAACGAGAAGTCGACTCGATGATTTTATCTGGCCAAGTATTAAACGAAATGCATCAAAGAAGTTGTCTTATTCTGATAATTAATCTCAGTTTTAATAGTGAATTATCTTTGCAAGATGAACTATAAGTCGACTTCCTTCTTTCAGTAGGTCGTCTTGGCGAGATTCATTATCAGGAATATTAACTTCTTAGTTTTCACTATCATCTTACATATGGATAAATTATTTTGATTTGTCGACTTTTAGGGCTTAATGAGTCGACTTATTTCATTTGTTCACATTTTTTTAAAACATAAACGATCCGTCAAAAGCTGCAGCCAGTCATGTTTTTGACAATGTTTGCTTTCTTTATTGTTATTTCTTGTTTGTCTTATACGTATTTGTAAGACAAACTCTTTTGGGCTTTGTGAGGGCAAAAAACAAAGGAGGTAAATTGTAGTTTGCTGTTGGCATTTTATTTGTTCACATTTTTATCATAAACGACAGACGACACTACCATGACTACTAGTACACGAGAACAAAGCCACGTCTCCACAAGTATACACATTTCGGTATGAGTGAACTGTACCATTTTTTTTTTGGAAAGGGCTGTGTTTTGATTTCATTTTGATTACCTCTCATTCAATTTTTTTCCCTCAGAATATCACCCCCGTATATGAATAATTAAAGCCGCCAAGTGTCAATCTCAACAACTCTTTGGTAATTGGTAATTATCGTCCAAATGCCAAACGATATCGTGAGACCAAACTAAAAGAGGAAAAAACCAATGACGTTTATGGAATCTAGACTTAATTTCGTAGCCAAATAATTGATGTCAAACTTAATGGGTATTATTTCTTCGAGTTTTGCCCATGAATCTGCGTTTCTTTGACAAAAAACCAAAGTATGAACCTTTAAATAATCAAGATGAATGTTATTTCTTCTTGGAGATTTCCTGAAGCCAATTGAATGTAAATTCTCTCCTGTAGCATGACCCTAGACTTCAATGTCTTTGATCATTGGCTTGATGTAGATCTGAAATTTTGATTTTTTTTTTATCCCTTTAGCGAGATAAAGACCCGGTATTTCCCCTTGAAGCATGAAATTCAAGGCTCGTACGATAGCTTGCCCCGTGTCCCCGGCCCCTTCCTACTAATATCCCCCACCCCTAGCGTCCCAATTATTTGGCAATGGCATCTCGGGATAACGGACTGTCTCACGAGCGGCGGAGGAGATAAATTGGAAAACAAAATTATGCCGGCCGGTTCCCTCACTCTTCTCGCGTGCGTGCATGCATGCGCCCACGTGCTGTAAAGCGGGGCGCCGGCGTGCATGTTTAGGCCGCCCGGCATTATGTCTTAGGACATTGCTAATGTAGTCATGTCGGTGGCCCTTGTCCCCCCACGATCCACCCCCGTACCCTAAAGGCAAAGTGAAAAAGCCAAACCATTACCATATACTCATTCTGCATGCTTGGCGCATGCATATTATCTCCAACGTGTGGAGTATTCCAGGAGTACACTGCCATTGGCAAGGTGTTCTGCAAAGTAGAGAACCTCCTATACCTTCCCCCCCGAAAAAATAATAATACGTCAGCAAGAACGGGCAGTATATACGCATGGTGCACTTGTGTTTTGCATTTAAAACATCAAAGTCTGCATCCGCGTCTTCGGAGAAACCAGATTGCCTTTTGAGTCGAGAAGGTAAGAAGCCCTGTTCTTTGGCTCTTTCCCATCCACTTTATGTCTCAATCTTTTCCCATTTGGGTAAATTAAACATTGAGTGGTTTGGGTATTAACGTAGGGGGGGTCGGGTATGAAATCTCTCTCGATCCTAGCTGTATGTATGCACTCCGGCCTTGACGAGCCATCATGGTTAAGATGACAGGTGCTACCGTGCTAGCTATACCCACATGTTTGCTGCAGCCTCTTAATGGCCTCTGATGTTAACGCCGTCGAGGCTAGGACGTGACTTGAGTATCAGATCAAAACTGGTCAGGGAAAGGGGGCTTGAAAGGGGGCAAGAAGGGTTGAGATTAGGGGCCAATTGGACAAACTGATACTGAAACGTTTAAAGTGACGAAATGATTGAAGATCTTTTTGCGGATTTTGTGTAAGGAAAATTGAGTCAGGTTTTCGCTATTTTCTCATGACTCAGATGTCCGATTTCAGCTCAAATGTTCACAGGTTTGTTATTCCATGTACATGTACATGTACATGTTGGATTAGACAAAGTGTCAGTGTTGTTCTGTGACCTTTACCAATCATGTTGGTACCTTTAAGTATTTCATATGCGGCCGTGAAATTTCAAGGATGCTCAGGAAAATTGATTTGATAGGGTGTCAGGCCAATTCTCCGGATACACCGTCAGTAATTGGTTGACTAATTATTTATGCAAATTCACAGCTGCTCCCTTAATTGGGATGAAATGAATCTGCTCCTTAGTCATAAACACAAATGTCCGATATGACTTATGGATGAGGATTAAGACTAATGATGTACTGTGCTTACATCGTGGTGCCGCCAAACTTCAATTTCGTAATTAAACTGAGTGGAATGGGATTCTTGGAACTTTTTAGTAGTTGTGCTAATGAAGGGCCCTTTTCCAAACCTCGGCTCTGGCTCAGGCTCTGGCTGAGGCTATGGCACAGGCCCAGGCTTCGTCTCCGTCATGGATATGCTGAAAATATAGGTTGTCACGGTGGTTTTTCATCGAAGCTGAAACTCTGTTTTCCTTTTCAAAACCAGAGAATCTACTTTCGAACCACAGCCGAAAGCCTCTATTTTGATACCTGTTATCTCAAAATGGATACCGGTACATGAAATGGAGCCGGAGCTTGAGCCGGAGCTGAGGTTTGGAAAAGGACCCTAGGGCCGATTTCACGAAGCCCTACGATCGATCGTAACTCAAGTTATGAAGGAAATAAACCCATCGTATCCTACATGTATGTAGGGCTGCAATGCATCATATAAGTCCTATGATTGATAGAAAGTTACGATGAGTTTGGTGAAATTAACCACTGGGGTGGATTTCATGAAGCCCTACGATCGATCGTAACTCAAGAAGCGAAGGATAACCCATCGTATCCTATGTACATGTAGGGCTGCAATGCATCATAAGCTTTTGCATGAAGATGAAACAAATTTTCACTACTAGGGCTTTTTGTCCGAAACAGAACGAATGGCGGGGTTCATAAAATTGGAGCAGAAGGAGTACAAATACTTGATGATGAGCAGCCAAGAAATGAAGCAAAGTGCTGTATGGCATGAACTGTAGTGCAGCGTGTTGAAAAACGGGATTATCGTGAGCAATATGAGAGGATTGTTTACCATCGAGGGAAGGCCTTGTCGCTCGCAGGAAGGGGTATCCATGAAATGTTTTTCAGTCAAGATCATTCTGTGCACGTAAATGTACATGAGACATTGAACAGTGCAAACATATTGCTGAGTTCATGTTAAGGCTGCAGTTTGTATCCGGTTAACCGACCATTCAAAGGGTACCCGGGTACATTTTCCCAGTTAGGTTAATCAAAAAGTATCTTTTTAATGGCCTCTTCTTTTTGAAACATAGACACTTCTACAGTTCACAAAGAAAAAATGTCAATGATCTTTTGAAAATTGGACCAGCAGGCTTATGCAAAGCAAAGGCCAGACATTTTGCTATGTCTACCACTGCCAAATGTTGTGACAACAGAATGTTGTCAACCAAGTTCCTAAAAGACCCAAACTTACTATTTCTTTGTTTTTCTTAGTTTTCTTTATTATAAGGGTAATCGTAACCGTAACCGAAAAACAGACGGGTAACCGGTTACAAAATTATTCGTAAACTTACACCCCTAGTTCATGTACAGGTACATAGAAAGATTTGGCAAAAGCGCTCCGCACTAATGACGTCACAAAATCCCCGGATGTCAGACAAACATTGACTCACACACGTAGTGTACATGCACGCGCACACCCACACACGTGTGTGGTTGCAATGTTTGTCGGAGATCCGGTGCTATTTTTAGCGCAAGTGCGGAGCGAGCGCTATTTAGTGCAAGGAAGGCTTTGTTTTTGTTCTTTTGTTTTTGTTTTGTTTGTTCCTTTTGTTTGTATTGTTTAGCCCTATACTGGAGAAAAGACCTCTTTTTAGCAGATTTGAATCACAGTGTACTGCTTGTGTATAAGGGCGCCCCTTTTTAATTCTGTGGTTCTCATTTCCGACCGACCAATATTTTGGGCTCTGACCGAAGAAAAAAAAACACTTTTTTTGTTGCCGCCGACCCTGTCAGAATGGCATAATATAACAAAAATATGACAAAATTTGTCTCCAAAAATTCTGGGAATTTATTTTTTTTATTCTGCCAATAGACCTCCAATTTGTATACTTTTTATCACTGAAATAATACAAAAATATTTAAACGCGATTACAGTGAATACAATGAACATCATTTTCTTTAGGTTTTTGTGTATTCAGCCAGGTTTTTTTTCCACCAAACTTTTTTTTTTTTTGGACCGACCGACCCTCCCTCAAGGTGAACAAGAAATGAGAACCAAAGTTATAAAAAGGGGCGCCCTAATCCATGACTTAATTAGGATCTCGTAAGCACAAAATGTTCTGCTAACTGTAAGTGCCAATTCTACGCTTACCATATTAAGCAGAGCCATGAAATCAGGTGCCAATTTCATAAAACTGTTAAGCACAAAAATTTGCTAAGCATGACATTTCCGTCTTAATAAAAACAGGGTTAACAACCAAATGTCCACGTGTTGTGTATCACTTGTGATTGTTCTTTGTCTGTTGTTCGCTGACCATGAATATCAAATGGAATTTTCAATGGTGGTTTGTTTTATTGGGCGAGACATTTTTGTGCTAAGCAAATTTTTGTGCTTAACAGTTTTATGAAATTGGCCCCAGGCCCTGTACTTTCATCATGCACTAACCTAGCTAGAATCCTTTTTTTTTTTTACGAGATCCGTAATAATTGAATCCAATTAACACACGGTAGAGACCGTCTGTCTCGCGAGACTAGTAAAAATTTCGCCGGATTACAACACGGTTGACGTTTCTTTCCCCGTAGTCAAAACTCAAAAGATTTCTAGCTGAAGATCGACCAATTACATTCCTCTTAGAAGCTTGGTGTCTACTCCATGACTATCATGTCTATGCAATTTGCCTCTAAGGATGTATGGAAGGGCTCATCATAGTCAATTGAAATCTAATTTTATGTTGTAGGCCTACTGATCTGTTTGGATCAAGTAATATTTCGTACTCACATAAAGAAAGAGGACTTTACTGCGTATTTGTCTTGAAGCTTCACACTTATCATACTTTGCAGATAGATGTAATTACACACAGTATGTATGTAATATGTATGTCTTAAAGGTAGTATCATACTTTGGTAAGAGACCAAAACAGAAATGTTCACAGATTTACATATAACTTTCAGGGTATGAAGATGATGCTGGTAGAAACCTACCGTCAAAATATTTCCGCCTGAAATGGTGTATTTATCAAGAAATTTAATAATAAAACAATGACCGAAAAATCTTTTTGATCTTTTAAAAGATCAAAAATAAAAGAGGAAAGACTTAAGAAATACTGTGGCCGTTTTTCACTGTTTTCTCAAAACGTTGGCACCGTATGGGACTGAAATTTTCACAGATTACTTTTACTGTATCTTTCTTGATATTTTTGCCCATGAATCTGTATTTCTTTGACAAAAACCAAAGTATGATACTACCTTTAAAGGTACAGTACAAGATTGGTAACATACATGTAACCAAACAGAAATGTTCACAGATTTACATATAACTTTCAGGGTATGAAGATGGTGCTGGTAGAAACATACCGTTCAAATGTTTCTGCCTGAAATGCAGTATTTATTCAGAAAAAGAGTTAAACCAGTGACCAAAATTATTTTTGATTTTATTATTATTTTTTGATTGAAATGGTTTATTTATCCAGAAATTAGTAAAACAATGACCGAAAACAGTTTTGATCTCGGAGTGAGATCAAAACTCCTGTGAATAGATTTGAAAATGTTGTGAGCATTCTTCACTGTTTTCTACAGTTTCCGATGATGACATGACCTGAAAATTTCAGAGGTTTGTTTTTTATTTCATGACAAATCAAACCATGAACAGACCACAGCTGTTCTGTCACCTTTACCAATCCTGTATGCCTTTAAAGGTAATATCATACTTTGGTTTTTATCAAAGAAATACAGATTCATAGGCAAAAATACCAAGACAGATACACTCAGTAACAGTCATCTGTGAAAATTTCAGTCCCATACGTTGCCCACTTTTTGAGAAAACAGTGAAAAACAGCCACAGTATTTCTTAAGTCTTTTCTCTTTTATTTTTGATTTTTTAAAAGATCAAAAAGATTTTCGGTCGTTGTTTTACTAATATCTGGATAAATACACCATTTCAGGTGGACAAATGTTAACGATATATTTCTACCATCACCATCTTCATACCCTGTAAGTTATACGTAAATCTGTGAACATTTCTGTTTTGGTTTCTTACCAAAGTATGATACTACCTTTAACTAAAAAAGCATTTTCATCGTTGATGAAAATACAGCGCTAGCGCAAACACTATCACGATTCGTCAGGCTTGATCTGAAGTCTTAAGTATCATCCCAGATATTTATGCTCCCGTGTGCGTCCATCTAACCATCGCCCTGAGATGTGTCGGCCTCTAATGCTCTCTGTAAATATTTCTGCATGAGCGATTGAACATAAGCAAAATCCTCTTAAATGTCAGGAACCTTCATGGCCACGAGAAAGGTTTACCGTTAAAGAGTGATGTCATGTAGTGGTTGACGGAATTTTGTACCAAGTACGACACATTTTAAGGGCCTTTTCAAAACGGAGGTTCAGGCTCCGGCTCCGGCTCCGGCTCCGGCTCAGGCTCAGGCTCAGGCTCAGGTTCTGAGGCACAGGCTCAGGCTCAGGCTCCATTTCGTGAATCCATTCTAAAACCTTACGTAAAATGACGGGTATCAAATTAGAGGCTTTGGCTGCGGTTTGGAAGTAGATTCTCTGGTTTGAAAAGGAAAACAGAGCTTCAGCTTCAATGGGAAAACCACAACCTATACCGGGGTATTCTCAGTATCGATGACACCACCGGAGCCTGAGATTGAGCCTGAGCCTGATCCTCCGTTTCGAAAACACTCAAATTAAAAAATATATTAATGAAGAGGAAAAACAAAAAATAGCAAACAAGCAAGCGACCAAAACAAAGTACAAACTAAAACAAAGTGACAAAAAATAAGACAATCGTTTATAATAAATAAAAAAAAAAACTAGAAACCTAAAACCACAACAAAAATAACAACAACAGCACTGACAATAGCAGCAGCAGCAACAACAATGGCAACAACAACATCAACAACAGTAACAGCAGCAACAGCAACAGCAACAACAGTAGCAGCAGCAGCAACAACAGCAACAACATTAACAGCAGCAACAGCAACAACATAGCAATAACAACAGCAACAACAATAGCAGCAGCAGCAACAGCAGCAACAACAATAGCAGCAGCAGCAACAGCAACAGCAGCAATAAAGTAACAGCAACAGCAATGCAGCAGCAACAACATCAAAAGTAATAACATTAAAAACAAACCCAATTTAATCTGAGAATTTTCAGACCGATTCTGTCCATTATGCGTCCTCAGGTTTTGCGCTTTAACATTGTGTGGCAGACTGTTGACACACCGGAGCCGCTTCTGCTAGGCAGTGGAAATGAAGCATGAGTCCGTTTATTTGTTTTTCATTCATTCATTTAATTTGTTTCGAAGCGCAGCCGCCATCAAAATGCCAACCAAAATGCTGACTTCATCTTCGTATTAAGTGCATGAAAAGCGAAGTGCGGCATTTGCATCTTCTTTGATGCGTTAGATGATGCTGGTGGTTCTGGGGCCAATTTCAAAGAGCTGCTTAGCACAAAAATTTGCTAAGCATGACATTTCTGTCTTTCCTTGTGTTGTGTATTACTTGTGATTGTTCTTTGGCTGTTGTTCGCGGACCACAAATATCAATCAAATTTTCAATGGTGGTTTGTTTTATTGGACAAGCCATTTTTGTGCTAAGCAATTTTTTGTGCTAAGCAGCTTTACGAAATTGGCCCCTGCATACGTGTATATGTACATCCTGAGCAAGGTGTATTAATGTTTGTAATTCCCGGTCAGTAAAATGGCCATTACAAAATGTTTGTACATTTACTTTTACGTATATATATATATGTATAATATATACATGTACAACGGCAAAAGTATAAAACATGCATATATGTAAAAAAAAAAAACAATCAAAAGAGGGCGCACTTCATTGGATACGAGGGCGCTTTATAAAAAACACCACTGGTGGTTGAAAATCGCTATACCGAACGACAGCTATTCCGAAGAAATCTGTGCATCCTGCAGTGTTCTTTATATTGGCATTCCACTGTACATGTATGACTCATTTGATGGATTACACTGAATTTTTTTGGGTACAGGTGTGATGTTATGCTGGATTAGACAAATCATGAAATATGAATGATCTGGGGCCAATTTCATGGCGCTGCTTAGCACAAAAATTTGCTAAGGAATGATGTTTCTGTCTTTAATTAAAACAGGGTTATCAAACAAATTTCCATGTGTTGTGTATCGCTTGTGATTGTTCTTTGGCTGTTGTTCACTGACCATGAATATCAAATGGAATTTGAGCAGTGGTTTGTTTTTATTGGGCAAAATATTTTGTGCTAAAAGCAAATTGTTGTGCTTGGCAGCTCCATGAAATTGGCCCCATGTTTGATTAAAAAGCTGTATCCTCTTTGAGTGATCCCCCATGTACAGTACTGTTTCTCAGGTTACATGGCTCATTGTTAGTGTTTTGAGAAAGATCCTGCTAAGATTGAAACATCAGGCCCTCCTAACTCTGTGCAGCCTTTGAGAAAGATCCTGCTAGGATCAAAACGTTAGGCCCTCCTAACTCTGAGCAGCCTTTGAGAAAGATCCTGCTAGGATCCAAACATCAGGCCCTCCTAACTCTGAGCAGCCTTTGAGAAAGAGCCTACTAGGATCGAAACGTCAGGGCCTCCTATTCTTCCAAGCATTTGGTTAATTTCCTATCATAATTTTAGTGTCAGATTATTACATGTACTTGTAATGTAAGCTTCATGTATTAGTCTGTTTTGAGAAAAATCCTGCTAGGATTGAAAACTCTGGCCCCTATTCTCCAAGCATTGTATATATTTCATGTCATTATTTTGGTTGATGAGCAGTTTGCAGCAGTTTATGACATGTAATGTAAGCTAAAAATCCGTTTTGAGAAAGATCCTGCTACATGTAGAATTGAAACACTAGCCATCCTAACACCAAGCATTTTATGTATTTCAGGTAATTTTTCTGGTCGATGAGCAGTTTGCAGCAGTTTTATTACATGTCGTGACCTTTTCCTTATCACGCATTGTCCCTTTAAAGGCATGATGTTCGGCTTGGGGCATGGCGGGTCCATGACGTCTGGCGCATGCATGCATTGCTGCACTTTATGGGCCTTCGCCAGTAATTGTTCAAGATCGAGACATTCAACTTATCTCCATAATTTATAGCCTCGTAAATTTGTCTGCACATTCTCAATACCGCGGCATAAATTTCCTCGGGGGGGGGGGGGGGGGGGGGTTGATATACTGTGCTCTATTGATGAGGTGCTCTGTTCTTCTCATTTTTTTTTCTGTGCAGACGCCATTTTTTTCCTCTTTTTTTTTTTTTTTTTCACCGAAGAAATCAGTGCTTGATGCTTGAAGTTTTGTGGAAAACCATAAATGAACTTCTTTATTTTCTGTAGACTTCATGGAACAGAAATTGAAGAGCTGGCGAGCTTAACATTTTGCTTAGCATGAAACAGGTTTGTGCTTAGCAAGCCCTGGTTTCCAAGCACGTTGGCACAAATATCATGCTGTGTTTATTATTAAGTGTGCCTGGTGCCCTGTCAATGTCAGTTAGCAGCTAATTTTTGCTTAAATGATGTTTGGATGTTTGGTTTTAAAGGAGAGAAACTTATAACTGTTGGTCTGGCCTAGCCACTGAAAAGCCCGGCCAGGCCTGGGCCTTCGGGCATGAAATCTTCCTCTTGTCAGCCCTAAACTTCACTACAATAGAGCTGCTTCAAATCAATCAAGCCTGGCTTCTGGATACTGTCCATGATCAATGTGGACTCAATCTGTCAATCAGGTTTAATAGTGCCAACTATGATCCAAGACACAGCAGGGGCTTGAAGTTGATAGTTCAAGGCTGGGGATTATAGAAGCCCAAGAGCCCATTCAAAGCCAAGGCCTGGCCTGGCTTTTCAACTATGATCCAGGACACAGCAGGGGCTTGAAGTTGATAGTTCAAGGCTGGGGATTATAGAAGCCCCAGAACCCATTCAAAGCCAAGGCCTACACATACATGTAGCTTTGCTTTTTCAGTGACTGGTCCCAACCAGCATTGAAGTTTCTCTCCCTATAAAGTTTGACGAAAAGTTAACCGCACAGCACAACTTTAAGAACTTCAGATCAACACCGAGCATATGGTCCTCGAAGCAAAATGCCATGAGCTTACGACACTCATTTTTTGCGCTCCGTGCTCCTGCCCCACGTCATTCAGCAGGTCCAATTAAAACATTTTTTACTTGGGACGTATAACGCAAAGAACCGCATCAACCCTGGGCACACCTCGGCAGACTCGACTCCCAAAAGGTCTCAGTTTTATCTCTCAATCGTCGGTTATCATCTGCTCTCATATCTCCAACTCTCCTAAGGCCCGTAAAATTTTGTTCTGCCACATGAGACAATTTTTTCGATCAGTGTCCATTTCTCAGCCTTCGGTAGATTTTACCCTCGCACAAAATTGCTAAAGTGAGCCTAATTTAGATAACTTTCTTCATATGTACATCCCTAACAATGAAACCCCATGTCCTAAAGACCGTCCCTCTTTGCCGGTCTAAGTTTTCGAAGATAGCATCAAAAAGAGTCTATCGTAGACCATTCAGACACAAGTTGGTAGACCTTTTTCAGTTTAAACCGAAGATAGACCACTTTTGGTACTGCGTCTGAACGCTCCCATATACCTTATTATTCACGGTGCATCCTACATTCGAAGCAGTACAATCAAACCGAGGCTTGGATTCAAAATAGTCTGGTACCCGTTTTCCTTTTTGGAATTGGTTTTAAATTTTCCAACGGGTATTCAAGGAAGCTGACAAGATGGATGCCCTGTGAATAAGGCTTGTTGCAGCATTGCAAACTCTGCATATATACATGATCCTTGGGATATAGCGGTATGTGTGTGTTTTCATGGCTTCTGACTGCCAAATGAACAAAGATGATCTCTGCAAGATCAAAAATAATGGTGGAAAGATTTTTTTAAATACTGTGGGTGCTTTTTCACTGTTTTCTCAAAAAGTGGGCACCGTATGGGACTTGGAATTTCACAGATACTGTTACTGTATCTGTCTTAATATTTTTGCCCATGAATCTGTATTTCTTTGACAAAAACCAAAGTATGATATTAAACCTTTAAGCATTCCCTGGACCTGTTTCAGCCAGCATTGCAAGCCTACAGGGAGCTATAAGCCATTTATTCAGCCACTTAGAAATTAATGTTCGTTATCCCAGTCGCTGAACAACGCACATCAAATTTTAATTTATCCTGACTGTTCCTAACTTCAAGCAAAATTGTTTTTGGTCAGTTGCTTTTACTCTTTTTGGATAAATACAGCATTTCAGGCAGAAAAATGTTAACTGTATGTTTCTACCACCACCATCTTCATTCCCTGTAAGTCATACATAAATCTGTGAAGATTTCTGTTTTGGTATGCTACCAAAGTATGATAGTACCTTTAAGGTTTATGTATTATAAAGATGACTAAGTTGATCAGTTCGCCCGCGTCACTGAACAAAACTGTATGTTGAGCCGGGGATAATTAAGGCATTTACGTTGCTCCCACATGCCGGGTTTTCAGACCTCGGACTACAGCATGACTTAAAGCTTACGGGCCACGAGGGACAGCCTCCCAGCTGCTGTCTAAAACACTGTCCCGGCAGTTATTTCTTCCCGACACAGAGACCCGTTAAAATTTCAGAATACCTCTTGAAATATTTGCAGTCAGGGAAGAGAAAAAAAATGTTATGAGATGTTTAATTTCATTTTCATGTTTAATTTGTTTTTCAGGCGTGTTTTCTTTTTTTTTTCTTCTTTTTTTTTGATGGTGGATCTTTAGCATAAAAAGTGCAAATCAAAATCGCACTCAGTAGAATTTTGATGGTCGTGTGTGATGGTGGAATGTTAAGGGTTGCTATGGGTTTTATGCAAATTCCCGGAGGGGGGAGGGTTTATTTGTGAATTGAAGAGTGCAAGTAATTTAGGGTCACGTCTACTTTTGAGGTGTTTGGGTTGAGTGTAGGATCCTGGCTGAAACTGAAAGACTCTGTTGGGTTTGTAGGAATTTGTAATGGCCGTTGTGTCTGTTGCTTTTTGTCGTTCCAATTCTATTGTTTTATTATTTGTCTTATTGTTTGTTTATTTAATTATTTATTATTAATTAATTTATTTCTGATATCCAAGAGCAGAGATCCTGCTAATAACAGGTATCGATAAAAATTTTTTTTTTAATCTACTTGGAGATAATTAAAACATCGAAAAGTGAACAATGTAAAGCTCAGTTCGTATGCATTCGCCAGTTCAAATCCCGCTCCAGTAATTTTTTCTTCGTTCACTTTTCAATGACTTAAAATTCAGTCAGTTTCCTTGTGGTTGTTTGATTATTCTAAACTGAGATAAACATATTTATTAGGCCTATAAAATAATTATTAATGAGAGAAAAAATTAACAAACAAACCAGCCAAATTTCACAAAGTAATCTGTGTTTTTTTTATTTACACCCTGTAATCACTCCATTTATAGTTCTAGTTCTGCTCTTAATGTTACAATTTTGAGTTTAGAAAGCTATTTTAAAGAATTGATATATTCAGGAAATTTTGTCATGGAAATAAATTAAACCGCATGAAATTTGCTTCTTTCCGTTAATTTATCTGACGTTTATTACACAGTCTGTCACTTCTACCTCCACTTAATCTTGCAATTTTAGACTAGAATAATAAAAAATCTTTTAATTCTAAAATTTGCCAAATGAAAACAAATCATGCCGGACAAAAGTTATGCCTACCTTTTTATCATGTGACATTTATCCATTTAGCATGGTTAAGTAGCTTCCACACTATTATTATTGATTACTCAATTTGTTGGGAAGTGCATTCAATTAAATTGATGGAATGGATATAAAGAAAAGGCATATTGAAATGGAGGCATTACTCGTTAAATCTTGCCATGGTAATATAAAATGGCAATAAATTGAACTGCATGGAATTTCTTTCTCTTAAAGATATCCTACTTGATTAGTATAGGTCACAGAACAGCACTCACACTTTGTCTGATCCAGCATGTACATAAAATGATAAACCTGTAAGAATTTGAGCTCAATCAGACATCTGAATCCCCCCAAAATAGTTTGTTTTGTTTTCTTATAAAACATATTTGATGTGCTTGATCTCGCTGAAACATTAATTATTTGTTTCACACTTTTCTAAAATTGTTTATAATAAACATGCTTAAGCACAAAAAAATATCTGCTTACAGATTCCATGAAATAGATTTTACACTTAGCATGTGCCCGAGCAGTGCACTGAAAAAATGAGCCACGGTGCCAATTTCTTGGAGCTGTCAAGAACAAAAATTTGCTTAGCACAAAAATGTCTTGCCCAATAAAATAAACCACCATTAAAAGTTCCATTTGATATTCATGGTCAGTGAACAACAGCCAAAGAACAATCACAAGTGATACACAACACATGGGCATTTGGTTGTTAATCCTGTTTTTATTATTAAAAATGGACATAAATTTCATGCTTAGCAAATGTTTGTGCTAAGCAGGGGCCAATTTCATAAAACTGTTTAGCACAAATATTTGCTAAGCATGACATTTCTGTCTTATTAAAAACAGGGTTAACAACCAAATTTCATTGTGTTGTGTATCACTTGTGATTGTTCTTTGGATGTTGTTCGCTGACCATAAATATCAAATGGAATTTTCAATGGTGGTTTGTTTTATTGGGCGAGACATTTTTGTGCTAAGCAAATTAAATTTTTGTGCTAAGCAAATTAAATTTTTGTGCTAAGCAGGGATGTGAAATTGGACCCAGGTGTAGTCAAGCCTGAACATCAGAAGACATTAATTAACACACACCTGCACATGAGACACTCCACACCTTTTAACATATCATCACATCGTGCATATCATTATCACACTTCCGACATAACACGAGCGCACCCTTTCTTAAACACCACACCAACTCACGCTAAGCTCTCCCAAACACCAGATGAACACCAAGTAGAGAAACAGTCACCGATTCTTCTTTAATCACCTGTCATAAAAAAAGGGAAAAAACTGGCCGAATATCCACGGATGTTATATAGGAACGTCCCCGAAGTCAGGCAGAACAGAAAGGTATTGAGTGACAGCCGAATCACGAATGCATACACGTGCCGAGTATCCCATGCAATTGAGAAACGCCGATGTGCACACACACACACCCTATACACGTTGTACGGACTATAGCATCACCAACTATAATAGAGCAGTGCCCCAGCTGGATGGCCAACCATTTCTCAAAATATCAAACATCTGTTCTCTGGTTTCGTGAGCTGGATACGTACGTGCGCCTCCCTCCTCTTCCTCCTGTACTCCCGTGCTAGCCGGGTACCGACTCCAATAACCTCTCAACTACTGGGGACCGGCCTCAAACTTGACGCAGCGATGCATTCCTCTCCGCATTCCTCCCATGTCATTTGTTGACTTGTCCTCCGTTCGCTCCGTCTGGTCGGCATAACTTTAACAGCACTGCTAGCTCTGCATCCTTCAAGCTCCACACACACACACGTACTAGCCTCGTACTGTAGTTCAACGGTTTTTAATATCTCCATGCAGCTTTTCGACTCAAGAGAGAGTTATGTACAGTATACGCATCTGCCATAGAAGACGCAGGGTATGTAATGTGCATATTATCTTATACTACGTATCACATTATCTTATCTCGTTTGGAACTTTAAGATTTCAAAACACAATTGTTTGTTTTGATGTAGGACATTGTTATCACAAAGGATTTTTTTGCGATGTTGAATAGGGCCCATAGCTTTACAATTATATTGTATACTGCATTGTCTATGTAGATGTTATTAAGTTGTTGTTGTTGTTGTTTTTGTATATGTATGTATATGTTTGTCTTATCACTTTGCCTTCGATAAAGATTCTGCTAGGATCGAAACGCGTCAGGCCCTCCTAACTCTAAGCATTTTACATATTTCAGGTCATTATTTTGGCTGATGAGCAGTTTGCAGCAGTTTATTACTTGTATTGCTGTTGTTTTTGTTTTGATGTTTTGTTGTTGTTTTGTTCTTGTTTATATAGTCTATTATTAGATTTTCTTTTAAAAAATTACTGCATTGCGTTTGTTTTTGTTGTCTCCATATTGTAGTTTCTCCTGTTTCGATTCTGCACAAATCTTCTTTGTCAAAGACAAAATGAAAGATGCCTTAATTCTGTTTTCTGTTGAACAGATTTGCAAGGTTTTAGCCAGAATTTTGAAACATGGTATCCTTAAGATTTTATGGGGCACCCAGACAGCCATCTGGGGCAAATTTCATGGAGCTGTTTAACATGCTTAAGCACAAAAAATTGATCCTTGATCATTTGAACTGGAATATATATCTACCAAATGTTCATGTGATGTTTACTGCTTTTGACTTGTATTCGGCCATTGTTTACAGGCTGAGCATAACATTTACTAGGAGTTTTTGGCTGGCATACTGATTTTATTTGCCAGGGTTTTTGGTGCTTGAGCAATTTTTGGTGCTAAGTTAAGCAGCTCTGTGAAATTGGCCCCTATTAGCTATAAAACGATGTACGTGGGTTGTCATCAATAAAGTTCTGACAAAAACTCAGACATATTTCATGGTATGACGCTGCATTTTTTAGTTCGCTGTATGGTGTTACATGTGTAAGCACTAGTTGCTTGTACTTGTAGTTGTACAGTATGTACAACCACACATCCGTGTACATGCACAGTACTCCTTTTATGACTTGTCAGTTTATACTGAAGCTGTCATGGCTGTGCTGAATGTTAGGACATGCAACATGGCTGCAATTTACTGAGTGAGAGGAAAATGTGTACAAGATGAGCGTAACCTCTCCTTAGAAATGTAATCATTTTTCAATGCTTTTTATGTTTTTGTCTTCTTTTTTAACTTCTTATTTTGTCTTGTACAAATAATTCACCGCTTCAAAGTACAAACAACAGCTCTTTAGCCAATTGGACACACAAAAATGACCTGGAAAATGCTTCGGGGTCGATTTCACGAAACTCGTCGCAACTTACTATCAATCGTAGCATTTATGATGCATTGCAGTCCTACGTAGGATAAGACATCTATGATGGGTTATCCTTCGTAACTCGAGTTACGATCGATCGCAGGGCTTTGTGAAATCGACCCCAGGATGATCAGTCCTCCTGGGGGAAAGAGTCCCTCGAACTTTGTGTGTGTGTGTATATTTTTTCCTCAGGGTGAAAAGCAAGCAGGCTAATGAAGCCCCTGGATCTAAACAAGAAGCATATGTATACATAAAGACGATGCTGAGTTTGTAGCGGCATCTCAAGTTTCATCCGAAATAAAGAACGGGCAAACCGCGCTCCTCGAACTCGAGCGGAAGAAGCGGCGGAACAATAAACCTGTCTCTAGTTCCGGTCGGGGTAGAATAAAAAAAAAGCACACCATATGCAGCCGGCTGGTTTTACAATGCTCTTTTTTCACTCCACCCCCCCCACCCCTTCCAAACCACAAATGGGATGGCTTGATGCAAAGAGATACATCACTCGCTTCAAGATCTGATATTTACATTTGAAAAGAGGTCGGTCGTTTGGATTCATGAGTCTTGCCCCGCCCGTGGCAGCTTGAATTTCATTTCCTAGATTTTTTCCGGATTTTTTTCTTTTTTTGTGTAAAATTCCGAAGAGACATTGAACAGAGACGGATGTTATTGTCCGTGGCTCAGTTTTCAGTTCGTTTTCTAGGTTTTTCTATTCTGCATTTTGAAATGAACTTGCCGACATCTGTGGCTCGTTTGAAAAGCGTCCAAAACCGTTGGGAGGGAGCCACCGAGTGATGTGTGTACAGTTGTAATATTAAATGAGCGTACAAACTCACTGCATCCAACAACTGCAACTTGTGTTGATCACTTTGGACCTACGTGTTCATTGTTTTATTTTTTTGTTGCTTTAATGTCACAGAACAAATATTAAGAGTATAATGAGTCGATACATATACAGTAGTAGCTCACTCCATCCTCTCTTGTAAAACCAAAATTGTAAAAATAACTAATTTCTTTGGTACAACTATTTTTTTCTGTTTTTTCCCTTTTGTTTTGCTACCAGCCTACACATGTAGGAATTCCATACCGGTGTTAAACTTCATGTATTTTACATTACTAAATGTAAAGTAAATTATAAATAGCATTTTAGTAGGGGTATGCTATATTTTAAGAAGTTAAGAAGTTTTGCCATTGCTTTACATGTACAGTGTACTTCTATAAAGTACATACAAACTCAAACTATCCATATTTTTGTTGAATTATTTGCCATTTTGTGTTATTCAAATGGATCGTGTGTTATTACATCTTTACAGGCAACTTGGAGGCAATCTGTGGTCGATTTCACAAAGATTTACGATTAATCTTTTAGACGAGTTGTTCTTGTTTCCATAGTAACTAGTATTGTGACATCACACTTTGCTTAGCAGTTAAGATTGATACGCATGTTGCGATCTGTCTTAGCCTTTCGTGAAATCGAGCCCAGGTACACTGCATACAAAGAGAAAAAAATGTCATTTTCTTGGCACTTTTTCACTATCCCCTATAAAATAATTTCAATGTTATTTCTTCTTGGAGATTGCCTGGAACTGGTTGCCTGTAAAAATTGCCTCGTTTGACGACATGAGCATTACACGTACTAGGGCCTATCACAGAGAGTCTAGTCTAATAGTCAGACCAGTTTATTCCAGTTGCCTGCCTTCATGCCAAACAGCAACATGAACTGTGAAATGTCAAACGACTCCCCACCCCCCACCCCCACCCACCACCGTCACATGGTATCATTGACACCAAGCCGCTGGCACTAGTGCATAGCGCCACGGCAACCCCATGATGCGCACAGCGCCATGGCAACACTTTGATGGGTTGGTGATACTGTACTCTGTCTTGAGCTTGACCTAGTTTTTGGTTTTATTGTCTAAGTTTTTGTTTTATTTTTGTTTTGACTGGCTTGCCAGTTGAAATCAGGGGTCAATTTCATAGAGCTGCTTAAGCACAAAATTTGCTTTTAAAGCATGAAAAGTCTTCCTTGATCAAACAGGGTTACCAACCAAATTTTCATGTGATGTTTACTGGTTTTGAATTGCATTTAGCCATTGTTTGATGAGCATAACATTCACAAGGAGTTTTGGCTAGCATTTCATGGAATCTGTTACCGTTAGCACAAATTCTTCCCCAAATTCCTATAAAAACAAAATTTTTCCAAGCTATGTCAGGCCTGGAATTTAGTTCTGAAAGGGGCAAGGCCACTTTTCCACTGCAAGGGCCACTTCCATTGGAAAATCATAATGTTTATGGAAATATTTGAAGGGGCACGAAGGCGAAGAACCAGGGCAACGAAGGACATGGCCTCCGTGACCTCCGTTTATTTCCAGGCTTGATATGTTGAATGTATTCTACTTTGTAAGAAGCGCATCGATCAAAGCTCATGCGATAATACATGCATAAAGTGTATCACATGCATGTGCATGGTTCCGATAAGAATCTTAAGAACACTTCGTTGCATCAGACGGCCGATCAGAGATGAGTTTATTGAATTTGACCGGGGGCATGATCGGATGTACCAGAAATTGTTCAACTTGGAGAGAGAGTTCGGCTAAGGTTTTCTCCGGCAAAGGAATATATGATAAGCTAATCACATTATTTGCGTTTCTCATTTTTGTCTTGTAATTCAGGGGTCTCTGAGAGCCAAGATGGCGGCCCATGGCAACGACCTGAAGAACCAGGTCATCCGTACCCTGCGCGACAACAACGGTCCCATGGAAACGCTCGCCATCGCGCACGCCATCGGACGACGAACCAGGAAGCAAATCAACCCCGTACTCTACAAGATGCAGCAACAGGGCACCATCTTGAAGGTGTCCGAATCGCCGCCCAAGTGGGGGCTGAAGCACGAGGTCACCCTGGCTCACGACTCGCAGGTCGTAGGTCGGAGTTCACCGCTGAGTAATCAGGGGGGCGGGGCAGGCGGGCAAGGAGGAGGGGACGACCAGGGTATAGGCCAGAGTTCCGACGATATGCCCAGCTTGGAAAGTGATCACGACCACGACATGGATAGAAGTTATGAAGGGCAGTCTGGTGAATGCGAGCAGGAGAGGTACAGTTACCCTCCCAACGAGCGGATGGTGCAATACAAAGCTTCCCCCCTGCGAGATAATCCCCAGGGCCCGCTTCATTATGGGGACGCACCTGCTGCCGCCTCAGCACAGGGAGATTCCATTTTGGGAATGGGGTCCGGGCAAGGTGGAAGAGGGAACCTGAATGATTCCTACGGAGCGCTTGGAAACAACGAGAGCCAGGATAGTCCTGCTCCTTGCTCTCAGAGCTCTGGCGACGACACGGACAGCATGGATCATCAAGATGGTCCGAGAAACGGCTTCCAAAAGATCCCGACGATGGTCGAGGCCATGGAGTACCTCAAGCCCACCTCGGCTTATCCAATAAACAGGGACAGCCTGAACTTCAAGCTCCTTTCCAAACTCTGCACCATGACGGAATCCATCCACTCCAACGAATTGGCCAAGCTGGTTGGTCTGCGCTCCAAGAAGGAGATCAACCCGACCCTGTTCGGGATGCAGAAGCAGGCCCTGGTTCGCAAAGTCTCCGAGTCACCTCCACTCTGGATCGTCACCAAGTTAGGCCGGCAGACCATTTTCAACGGTGACCAACCGAATCACGTGCACCAGACCCAGTTCTCTAAATCACAAGGTGGCTCCTCCGACGGCCCTCCGGCTCCTCAGAGAAGCCAGTATCAAGTGCAGTATCTACAGCAGCAGCAGCAACAGCAACAGCAAAGGCAATATCACAGTTCCTCGCACAGAAGTAGAAATTCACCGGCGAGCAACGGCAGCCAGGGATGGCATTTTCAGGGTCCTTCACCACCGCCCCCTCCAGCCATGCTTCTCCAAAGCAATGTAAACCGGTATCCGACCAATACATTTCCTCCGGGGGCTCTTCACGAGTCTGCACACTCTGGACCACTTCATAATGACGGCAGCAAATGGATGAACCAGAACCAGGAGCTTCAGCAGCAACACGAATCCAGTTCTTCGAACTGGACAGGATCACCACTTCCACCAAACAACAGCAACGATTTTGAACCGTATCCCGATCAGCAACCGAACTCCTTTGAGAGTAGAGGAACAGGAACGCCTCCCGTCGACCAAACCAGTCAGATTCTCCAGGCTATGTCGGGCGGAGAGCCGTTCACAATCACGGACATCGTGAAAGCGGTCGGCTGTAAGCTCACCAAGGATGTCAACCCGACCATTTACACCATGTTCAGGAACAAGCTTCTAGAACGGGTCCAGGAAGCGCCGCCCATTTGGCAGCTGTCGCAGTTGGGCAGAGAGCAAGCTAGAAATGGCGTCTCGTCGTCAGGCGTCATGCCGCCCAGCCCGCAAGAGTTCATCCAAAAGAGTTCCGGATGGCGGTCGGGGAACAGTACCTATGCCGGGCACCAGCCGAAGGCCGTCAATGCGTTGGCAGCGACGTCTCACAGCGCCAACGACAGCCAGGCTGCTCTGCCTCTTGCGGGTCAGCAGCCAAATCCTGCTGCTGCTACTGCGGCTACAGTGTCGTCCCACAATGCTTCGGGCGCCACTATGAGCAGCGAGATGTTTGGAGCAATCAACAAGAACCCGATCAGCGCACTGACGGAATACGCCCAGTCAAGACATCTGTCTGTTGTCATCGACATGGTACACCAGCACGGCCCTCCTCACAACCCAAGGTACTAATCAAATCAAATTTCTGACCTGGGTCCAATTTCTTAGAACTGCTTTTAAGCACCAAAATTTGCTTAAGCACCAAAAACCTTGGTAAATAAAATCAGTATGCCAACCAAAACTCCTTGTGAATGTTACGCACAGCAAACAATGGCCAAATACAAGTGGAAAGCAGTATAAAACATCCCATGGAAATTGGTTGGTAATCCTGTTTGATTAAGCAAATTTTGTGCTTAAGCAGCTCTATGAAATTACAAAGCTACTCAAATTGTCCTCCCTCCACAAAAATTAGCATTCATTTTAATAGTGTCTACTACTTGGCACAACAATCTGACGGTTTTTAACAATAATGCCGTTTTTTGTTGCTTTTTTTGCAGGTTTACTTTCTGTGCAAGAGTCGGCAATCGTTCGTTTCAACAGATCACGAGTCGCAGCAAGAAAGATGGCCGACGGGAGGCCGCAGACGTGGCGCTGCGAGCCCTCATCGCCGAGGGCAACTATCAAGTCAAGATGAGCACTGCTGCCCTGGAAACGGTAAGTCATTTAAGACCCCTCATGTACCATTCCCAGCTTGCAGCATTGCTGCGCTTATCGATGAAATGATCCTTGGGATATGGCAGTGTGTGCGTGGTTTCATGGCTTCTGACTGTCAAACGAACAAAGATAATTGACTATTGGGAACATCACCAACGTAGGGCTGGATAGCAAATATTTTATACAAGTAATGTAAGTAATACAAGTGATAGTCTACAGCAGACTACAGGCACTTTATTCGAAATGGAGGCTCAGGCTCCGTCTCAGGCTTCGGCTCCATTTTGTGAATCCATTCTGAAATAACAAATATCAAAATAGAGGCTTTTGGCTGCGGTTCTGAAGTAAATTTTCTCGGGTTTGAAAAGGAAAACAGAGCTCCAGCTTCAATGAAAAAACCACAACCTATATTTTCAGCATATGGATGTCAGAGCTGGAGCCTGAGCCTGAGCCTCCGTTTCATAAACGCCCTAAAAATGTACGAGTATTTATACTGTTCCAAAACATCGCCATGTCTCATATCCAGAAACTCCCTTTTTTTTCTAGAATCTAGACTATAGCCCGGTACATACTTAATGTGAATATGCATACAAATGAAGGAAATTTCGATGCCACTGTAGTACACAAGTAATATGAGTAATGGACGGCTGTAGTCTGGTTGGCGACCAGAGTAATGACTGGGAATATGCAATGATCGTTGGACTTTTAAAGGAGGAATTGGCTATTACTCAATGTTGAATTGAGGCTGGTACGGCTAGATATGTGGAAAGAGTAGAGAATTAAATCATTCAACAACGTCAGTTTTATTCTGTGTTGGGAGGGAGAAAGTTGTTGAGGAATTTGAAAGTTCTAGATATTTCATCTGGACGCTAAATTGAATATATATGTAATTATAGTATTAAAGGAACTATCATACTTTGGTAACATACCGAAATAGAAACCTAAATACAGATTTTAAATCCTGTAAGTTATAGGTAATACCTATAACCTACAAGGTATGAAGATGGTGATGGTAGAAACATACTGTACCTTTAAACATTTTCTGCCTAAAATGCCGTATTTATCAAGAAAAGAGTAAAACCAAAGACCAAAAACATTTTTGATTTGAAGTTCCGTGGAATCTTCGAGACGAATTAAACATTCATCTTAAATCTTTAAAGGTAATATCATACTTTGGTTTTTATCAAAGAAATACAGATTCATGGGCAAAGATATCAAGACAGATACAGTAACAGTCCTCTGTGAAAATTTCAGTCCCATACGGTGCCCACTTTTCGAGAAAACAGTGAAAAACAGCCACAGTATTTCTTAAGTCTTTTTCTCTTTTAAAAGATCAAAAAGATTTCCGGTCGTTGTTTGACTAATTTCTGGATAAATACATAATTTTAGGCCGAACAAATTTTAACGGTATGTTTCTACCACCACCATTTTCATACCCTGTAAAGTTATATGCAAATCTGTGAACATTTCTGTTTTGGTTTCTTGCCAAAGTATGACAATACCTTTAAATATAATTTCCAAAGCTGATAGTGAGAAACTGCCAGAAACTTTTGGAAGAAGGGAGGAACATACTTGTTGTCACAGTTAACTTCTAAACTTTGTAACTTATTTATATCCTATTCATATTTGGAGTTGCACATTTTTGCCACGAGGGAATCGAGTTGTGCGTCGTGTTCATGTGGTTAAGCTCAACGGGACCAAATCGTCAGAATGTGGGTTTCGGCTCTGAGAATGGATTATGCTGTGCTTGTCTCCTTGAGCAAGCGGCTTAACCTCAATTGCTTTTCGATCTCCGTCGGTGCCTTGGGGGCGATGTCGAAAATCCGCTCGTAGCGACAAAACAAACTTCGACTGCGTACCATCTTTTCAGGAGGGATGAAGTAAATGTCACCAAGCAACCAAGGATTCAGGTTCAATTTGGGCAGGACTTTGAATCGTCATGGATACCTGAAAGTTTGCAAATCATCCCAAATCCATCATCTGGTATTATAGGATTTTGAAAGATACTGGATTTAAGACTGGTAAAGACCAGGCATAGTATAAAATTCAATTACTATGGGCTTGACGGCTAAATTTCACATCCAGTTCACCATTTTCGTGCCATAGGGTAAACTTGGTATTTTGAAGGGCACAGGACTGTAGAGCCCAGACACTGTAACTTTATATTGGGGCTTGATGGCCCAACTTGGTCCAAGTCCAAAGAATGTGCCATAGGGATACTGCACAGTGTGGTATTTTGAAGGACACAGGACTGTAGAGCCCAGACACTGTAACTTCATATGGGGGCTTGATGGCCCAACTTGGTTCAAGTCCAAAGATTGTGCCGTAGGGATACTGCACACAGTGTCGAAGAAACTAAAATGATCTTAACTCTTACCCTTCTCCATGCCATAGGTTACTACACATGGTTTTTCTGTGGTAAGTGTGGTAAGCAGCTCTTTTGTCTTGTGTGGTAAGTGCAGAGGGTTAGGGTTAATATCCAGTCCCCCTGTGGAGACTGTGGTACATGTAGCTAGTGTGTTGTAAGCAGCTCTTCTGTGGAAGGTGCAAAAGTTTAGTACTTGAGTTTAATATGTAGTCTTTGCTGTACAAGATCACAAATCAAGTTGTTTCCCCTTTTTAAAATATTTCTTGCAGACCCAAAGTGGTTCCACCACGTTCTATGATCGTATCGCTGGTCTCAGCCACCAAACGTTTAACACTATAGCCGCCGGGATCCCGGACAATATCAGCGGCCGGAAGGTGTTGGCCGCTCTCATCATGAAACGAGGAGAAGCGGACGAGGGTACGGTCATCAGCTTAGGAACAGGTAAGGATAGAAACAAATCTTTTAAGATTCTTCTTCATTTCCTACTTGGGCCTTTACAAAATGAGGCTTGAGGCTAGGACTTGGATTCATTTTACTATACAATGGAATGCCGCTATAACGAACACCGATATCTCGAACATTTGTGTATATATCCAACATCATCCTAAATGCGCGGTATTTTTGAATGCATGAGGGCGCTGTTAGGTGTACAACTTTATTGACTTCCGGGGGTACGGTCCGGTTAATTGTCAATTGAGCAGAGGTCATTTACGGAAAATTTTGTCTTTTGGGATACGATAGAAGTGTATATTTTTACTTCGACATGTACGAGTTGTATTCTGACACAGCGGTACACAAGAACAAGGCATTGTCAAGTGACCCCCGGAAGTAATTCGAAGCGCCCTCACGCGTTCAGAAATACCGCGCATTCCCAATTCTACGGTACAATGCATAGGTTTGCTGAACATTATTCACTGCAACGGACAATTTCTGTGGATCACGGCATGTTCGTTATAGTGGCGTTCTACTGTACCGCCATGTTGTGTCCTACATGTAAATGAAGTGAAGGGCTCAAGGGTCTGTTTGTTTCAGGCACAGTGATCTTGAAATCCACGTCCCATACAAAGCAAATCATATAGAATTTTGACTCATTCTCACAGGTATTTGTTGAAAATTATTAATCATCAAATAACCACTAGAGAAACTTAATAGCTGTATTTTAAGTCATTGAAAAGTGAACACAGTAAAATTGACTGTAGCAGGATTCAAACCAGCGACCTACGGAATACCGTACCAGCACTCTACCAACTGAGCTACCCAGCCTTATTTCAAAAGACATTATTTGTAGGTTTTTAATTTTTGTAGACACATATGGTGCAATATGGTCTCGTTGAAATGAAGTTTCGCCTCATATTAATAGCCTTGCGTAAGTGTGAATAAAAAACCACAGCGGCATGCAAAGTATCATTTCCATGATGACGTTGCCTCAATCCACACTTCCCAATGAGCAGATGTCTTCCATTGGGGGCCTATTTTCTTTTGTGGATGTTGCTAATCCTTATAATGCAGTTATAAAAGCCCCTTCACTCAACACTGATATCACGTTTCTCTCGCAGCGAGTTCCCTTTATGTCCTTTCATTTGTTGTCTGAATTTTGATAACGGAAAAAAAAACTGGTGCCCAAGTCCCCGACGTAATTTAATTCTGTAAAAACATCTTGGCAGGTGCACTTTACATTTGGATATAAGGTTATGTACTTGAATAAAATATACTATACTGTACATGCAGTATATTTACTCCCTCTTTTTCACATCTTTTGGACACGCCCCCTGCCCCTTAAAGGTAGTATCGTATTTTGGTAAGAAACCAAAACAGAAATGTTCACAGATTTACGTCTAACTTACAGGGTATGAAGATAGTGGTGGTAGAAACTTACCGTCCTCCTGAAATGGTGTATTTATCCAGAAATTAGTCAAACAACGACCGAATATCTTTTTGATCTTTTAAAAGAGAAAAGACTTAAGAAATACTGTAGCTGTTTTTCACTGTTTTCTTAAAAAGTGGATACCGTATGGGACTGAAATTTGCACAGATGACTTTTACTGTATCTTCC
Source organism: Astropecten irregularis (assembly GCA_963971285.1). Classification (NCBI taxonomy): domain Eukaryota; kingdom Metazoa; phylum Echinodermata; class Asteroidea; order Paxillosida; family Astropectinidae; genus Astropecten; species Astropecten irregularis. Next base: position 9,812,124 of record OZ020265.1, on the reverse strand, counting down.
TTGATAATTTTGCCCGTGAATCTGCATTTCTTTGACGAAAACCAAAGTATGATATTACCTTTAAAATTAATGCTGCATTTTGGAAAAAAAGTTTTGCAAAATGTTTCAGTGTTGTATCGGGATTTTGTTGTCTGCAGCTGTTCTAATAACTTGACCAAAGTATGAAGTTACCTTTAAAGCTTTGGGTAAGATTCCTCAATTACTGGAGCAGAGAGAGAGAAATACTTTGTGGGAAAATGTCAAGAATGTATAATATTTTTTGTTCTTATGGGTCGGTCATGGTCGTTTCTGTGAGTACATGTACGTGTGAGCCCGAGCTGGATCTATGTTATCTTTATTGATTGTAGCTGTGCATGTTTGTGGTATTGACCAATGGATCCCTGTAGTACAGTATTCAGTTTTGTTGTTTCAAAGTAAAGTGTATTCGGCAATGCATTTCCAATATGTTGGCTATACTACATGTAGTTCATGCTAGTTATGATTGTATACGTGGCCCATATGTTTAGGACATGGATGTGATTATTAAAACGTTTGTTTTTTATGGGTTTTTCTTTCTGCATCTTTTTAAATTTTTTACTGTTGATTAAATTTACAAGTATCATAGGGCATTTACGAAACGGAGGCTTAGGCTTAGGCTCAGGCTCTGGCTCTATTTCTTACATCCGTTTTTAAGTAACAGATATCAAAATAGAGGATTGGGGGCACGGTTTTGAAGTAGATACTCTCTTTCGAACAAGAAAACAGAGCTTCAACCTCAGGGAAAATTCACAACCTGTATTTTCAGCATTTCGTTGACGGAGCCTACATGTAAGCCCAAGCTCGAGCCCAAGCCTAATCCATCGTTTTGTAAAGAGCAATAGTTCTATTTAAGGCCAATGATGTCACACAAGGCATCTTTTACATGCAACCAACTACACCACATAACAAATGAATTTATTTCTTACTCATCAAATGTTATAAGATATTGTCATTGTTGGTGTTTTCTTTTGTATAATTCTAGCCAAATATGTTATTTAATGAGAAATTATTATAATTTGTTTTATTATTATATTTTTTTATATTTTTTATATATTTTTTTTTCATTGTCCCTTTTTACCCTTTTTTTTTTAATTTGGTTTTTAATCGTACTTCTTCTGTTTTTTGTTTTTTTTTGCTTTGGATTTTGTGGGTTTTTTTTCTCAATTTTGTACTAAAGTTTTGTTTGTACATTTTGTGTTTGTTTCAGTCTTCAAGTTACATGTATAAATATTTCATGTACATGCATGCATAAGCTTTTTCAGACCTGTTTTCCTTCGGCTCTGTTTTTTTTTTATGAAAGGCCCCGTTTTTCATTTTTTTTGTGGGGGTTTATCCGACTATGACACATGATCATCAATATTGAAGATGCCATAAATTTTTTATAAATCGTATGTAATATAGACGGCATGCTTCACTGAACACGGACATACTCCATGCACACGGACTGTCTGTAAGCTGCTTCAATATCGGGCGATATCTAGTTTTTTTCTTCTTCTTTTTCGTTTTTTTGTGTGTGTGGATTTTCTGCCCCGTGCGTCCGAGAATGGAATTCCAGCCGGCCAAAACAAACCCAGGATGGAATGTCACAAGTCGACTTTCATTTTAATATGTGACGTGTTGACGCAGATGGGTATTAACATTGGGGGATTGCCGGGCTGCGTGACACCGCCGCAGCTGTCAAAAAAATATTGATAAGGAAATTATCCTCTCCCTGGGTGCTCGGATCCGAAGCTTCCTCTTTGATGTAATGTTTCAAGTTAATAAATTCTTTCATCTTTAGAAAATTCTTCTGGTAATTCTTCTGGAGAAAGAAGAACACTAACAAACAAACAAACAAACAAACACCCCTTCGCGTTTCACATGCTGTCTGAGGACAAGGTTTTGTGCTATAAGGTCAAGTTGTTAAAGGTGCTATTATACTTTGATAACATACCGAAACAGAAATCTTCACAGATTTACCTATAACTTACAGGGTATAAAGCACGTGTTCATGGTTGCAATGTTTGTCTGAGGTCCGGTGCTGTATTTAGCGCTAGTGCGGAGCGGTATTGACCTTGTCTGACCTGATTTGACCTTTCTTGTTATCATTAAAGGTACAATGATAGAATATTGTAGAAGATTATATAAAAAGAGGTTAATTCTGTTTTTCTGGTTTTTTTTTGTCTGTTTGTACATATTACATATCTTTGTGTAGCAAATGCTTCCTCATTTTAATTTACAATGACCTCGTTTTACCTTTGAGGACCTCATTTTACCTTTGAGGACCTCATTGTACTTGCAAGGACCTAATTTTACCAGCAAGGACCTCATTTTACCTTTGAGGACCTCATTGTACTTGCAAGGACCTAATTTTACCAGCAAGGACCTCATTTTACCTTTGAGGACCTCATTTTACCAGCAAGGACCTCATTTTACCTTTGAGGACCTCATTTTACCTTTGAGGACCTCATTTTACCTGCAAGGACCTCATTTTACCTGCAAGGACCTCATTTTACCTGCAAGGACCTCATTTAAACTGGCTTGGTCCTCACTTAGCATGTACCATGTGTACAGACTTGAACTTTTGTTTAACCTGCTTGGAGTTAGGAGGGCCTGATGTGACGTGTTTCGATCCGAGCAGGATCTTTCTCAAAGGCTTAATGACTAACTTTTTCTTAACTTGCTAGAACCTCTTCAGACGTCCGTGTGTTTGTTTGATTGTTTTTATAACAATGCCTATTTTTAATGTTTCAGGGAATCGGTGCGTCACCGGGGACATGCTGAGTCTAGAGGGCGGTACGGTCAACGACTCCCACGCCGAGATCATCACGCGGAGGGCCTTCTTGAGGTGAGTCACGCGTTGCCACGGTAACAAGACATTTATGTAAGATCTTCAGAAAAGGTTATCAAAACAGTTTAAGTGCTGTTTGTTGTAGAGATGATCCTTGTGAGATTGAAATGTCAGGACCTCAGTTATTGACGTCTTCGTGGAATTTGGCTTCTTTTAGAACCAGGGGTGATTTCATCAAACTCATCGTATCTTACTATCAATTGTAGGACTTATGATGCATTGCAGACCTATGTACATGTGTAGGATATGATGGGTTATCTTTTCGATCGATCATAGGGCTTCATGAGATCGACCTCGGGCCCTTTTCCAAACCTCAACTCCGGCTTCGGCTCTGGCTCCATTTCGTGAATCCATTCTAAACTAAAGAGTATCAACATAGAGCTTGTGGCAGCGGTTCGGAAGTAGATTCTCTGGTTTGAAAAGGAAAACAAGAGCTTCAGCTTCAATGAAAAACAACAAGCTATATTTACAGCATATGGATGGCTGAGCTTGAGCCTGAGCCCGAGCCTGAGCCTGAGCCTGAGCCTGAGCCTGAGCTTGAGCCTGAGCCTGAGCCCGAGCCCGAGCCCGAGCCTGAGCCTGAGCCTGAGCCTGAGCCTGAGCCTGAGCCTGAGCCCGAGCCTGAGCCTCCGTTTCATAAACCCCCATAGGTTGAATGCATTCAGCCATGTTGGTTATCAGAGGTGTCTTGATGGTGTGAAGCCACACGGATGTCCCACCGCTCACTGTCCCACCAACGACAGAGATGCCAGGCAGTTGAGGAAAGGGCAATCTAAATGTTAATCGCGGGCCCGGGAGAGTGTGTGTATTACGCTGGTTGGGCAGATCATGACGAATAGAATAACTGGGCAGCGTTTGTTTGGCTCGTGGGGTCGAGAGTGCGAATTCATGAATGAAGATTGCAATTCATTTTAGAGGATTGTAGGTTAGCGTAGAATGGCATTCTGACTGACACAACTTTTTCGTGGGACAACAATTGGAACATTTGCAATGAAATTGAGGTAGCAACATTGTTGTGCTAAGCAGGGTTATGACATTGTTCCTAGATGGTGTTGATTGTCAAATCAGGCTTTATTCTTTTTCATTTGTCCTCCTTTTAGGCCAAAGTTTAGTACACCTGTAACTAAAAAACTAGTGCTTATGATATGCAGTATAATGCAATAATCATAGGCCGTTAATTGTACATTTATTGCATTTGATATATTATCGATCACGGCATTTTGCTTTACCCGATACGTGGGCATTCTATCCGAAGCAATTCCATGCAGTCTGAAACTTTAATCAAAATTTCGCCAGAGAGAAAAAAAATATCCCAATAATCCTGCGACGTTAAGGCTTCAAGTGGGCTGCTTGCTACATGTGTATATAGCATTTAGACCACTTTGCCTGCATGAGAGTTCAATGGTGATATGAATATTGTATTCCTTGATCAGTGCATCTGTGTAGTCAACCGGAATATTGCACTAGTGAACGGGAGGTCGTGGGTTCAAATTCCACCCGAGCCAGCATATGAATCTATGGGGCTTACGAAACGGAGGTTCAGGCTGAGGCTGAGGCTCTGGCTCAGGCTCAGGCTCAGGCTCAGGTTTCGCCATCCATGCTGAAAATATACATGTATGTTAGGGCCTATGGTTTTTCATTGAAGCTGAAGCTCGTTCTGCTTTCCAAACCAGAGAATCTACTTCCGAAACACAGCCGAAAGCCTCTATTTTGATACCTGTTATCTTAAAACATATTCACGAAATGGGGCCGGAGGCAGAGCCTGAGCCTCATGGGCATTCATATTGCATCATTCATATTGCAATGAGTATTACACTCCAACTGATATCACATCCAAAATTTGTTATTCATATCAAATTTGATAAACTCTTGGTCGTTAGACATCAACTCTGGTGGATGGAAGGTCATGGGTTCGAATTCTACCCCAGTAAGTCTTTGAATCTTTGTTTCTCATTCATGAGCATTTATAAGCAATGAGTACTGTACTGACGAATGACGTCATACCTCTAATTTGTATTGATTTCAAATTTGATGACAGCTTTGGTAGTCGTTAAGTTTGCTATACATCTGCACTGGTGAACTGGAGGTCATGGGTTCAAATTCCACCCGAGCCAGCCTGTGAATCTATATTTCTCATGAACACTCATACGCAATGAGTTTTGTACTGACAGCTGACGTCATACTAAAATTCGTTATTGATTTCAAATTTGGTGACACCTTTGGTAGATATAAAGTTTACTAGACATCTGCACTTGTGAATGGGAGGTCATGGGTTCGAATTCCACCCGAGCCAGCCTATGAATTTTGTGAACATTCATATTGCACTGACAACTGATGTCATACCAATATTTGTTATTGATTTCAAATTTAATGACAGCTTTGGTAGTTAATAAGTTTACTAGGCATCCACACTGGTGAATGGGAGGTGATGGGTTCGAATTCCACTCAAACCAGTCTCAAAATTCCCCTTTCTCGTGAACATTCATCAGCATTGAGTGTACTGTACATGTACTATAACATAAGGGTAAATATTTGGATTCTGGATAAACTTCAACTCCTTTCGTAAGCTTTTGTGACGTGACCGGCCAACAAAGTCGAGTTTGTCTGCGGAATTCGTTCCATCTTCTGTATGCAGACGGCGTATAAACTATGACGAAATATATAAACAATAGTCTGTGGAATGCAGCCTAAATATTCGTGACAGTTTCATTTGTTGGTTGAACATTGACCAGAAATGAAGCGCACTGACGTCTGATATTGCTTGAAAGTAATCGTTGTTCGTCAGTTTTTATTTTCATGTGCACTCAACAGTACTGTGCACTGAGTGCTGATATACGTCAGTGAAGGGCAAGCCTACATAGGTTTGTCCTCCTAACTCTAAACAGCCTCTGAGAAAGATTCTGCTAGGATCGAAACATCAGGCCCTCCTAACTCTGAGCAGCCTCTGAGAAAGATCCTGCTAGGATCGAAACATCAGGCCCTCCTAACTCTGAGCAGCCTCTGAGAAAGATTCTGCTAGGATCCAAACTTTATGCCCTCCTAACTATGAGCAGCCTTTAAGAAAGATCCTGCTAGGATTGAAACATCAGGCCCTCCTAACTCTGAGCAGCCTTTGAGAAAGATCCTGCTAGGATCCAAACGTCAGGCCCTCCTAACTCTGAGCAGCCTTTGAGAAAGATCCTGCTAGGATTGAAACATCATGCCCTCCTAACTTTGAGCAGCCTTTGAGAAAGATCCTACTACGATCCAAACGTCTCGCCCTCCTACATGTTACTCCGAGCAAAAGTAAAAAGCCCTGCGATTTCCACACCACTCATACACTGTACATGTGTGACATACAAAAGAGCTTTTATGTGGCATATAACAGGGTTATTTATGCACCTTTTGTAACTTAATCCGTGAAATGATTTACGTTTGGAGTGAGAATTTTACTCAATGGCAAACAAAATGTGACATCCTGTATATTAACCAGACAAGCCTGTGACACCTCGGAGTTTAATATCCGCTCATTAATTCTGTTTGCGCCGGACCACATACCGTATAATGACGCAGACCTGCCAAACTAAAATGGCGGTATCCATAAACCATCGATCGCTTCCACTTTCTGTCTTGTTTTCAACCCGATGAAATTCGATGGGTCTGGCATGCTCGAAGGTCCTATCGCCCCCGGGTACCACCCGGAGGGGTTGAGTAGACGCAAACCGCCCCAGGGATCTTTTTTGATTGGCTGCGTCACTCCGCCATGACGACAGAATAGTCTATATATACGGAATTTTTTTTTCTTGCAAATGCTTGGCTGTGCTGTCTTTAATTATAATACTCCTTATGCCAGCTAGCTGGTCTATAATGTACGTCCCGGGCCGTTGCTCGCTCTGTGGTGGGAAAATTTGGAAGAGGATCCCGTCGTTGCGCCGGCAGGGAATATTTCACGTCAAAAGGCCCGACGTCGTCAAGCGTTACCGTGAATTAAGGTGTGAAGTTTGATGACGGGATGTAGATCGTATTTCCTCAATATTTTACACTCGCATATTATCCTTTTGTCCTGCGCTCGATGCTTAAAGGTAATATCATACTTTGGTTTTTATCAAAGAAATACAGATTCATGGGCAGAAATACCAAGACAGATACAGTAACAGTCATCTGTGAAAATTTCAGTCCCATACGGTGCCCACTTTTTTAGAAAACAGTGAAAAACAGCCACAGCATTTTCTCTTTTATTTTTGATCTTTTAAAAGATGAAACAGATTTTCGGTCGTTGTTTTACTAATTTCTGGATAAATACACCATTTCAGGCGGAAAATGTTAACGGTATGTTTCTACCACCACCATCTTCATATCCTTTAAGTTATAGGTAAATCTGTGAACATTTCTGTTTTGGTTTCTTACCAAAGTATGATACTACCTTTAATACACAAACCAGTCTTCCCAAGCCTTTGCAGAAAAAAAAACTTGACAATGTGATCAAAAATAAAAAACAGAGATGAATCGCTATCTATTATTGATGAGTTTTCAGGAATCCGTCATGGCCGTCAAGTTGGTTTTTTTTTTCCTGCGGTGGACATTATTTATTCATTGCAAAGTAGACAGCCCCATCAGGAGGGCTTTAGATTTATGGCCGATCGTAGCCGTGGAAAAATTGTGACAAACTATCTGATATGGATATTTTATTTGGGAAGGGGTTAGGGGTAGGGGGTGTAACGTTAGGCTTTACGAAGCTATAAAACAGCCACTGAAAATGTCGTGGATATTTATAAAGGTACAGTACAGGATTACATGTAGTAGCATTCCCTAACAGAAATGTTCACAGATTTATGTGTAACTTTCAGGGTATGAAGATGGTGGTGGTAGAAACATACCGTTAAAATATTTCCGTCTGAAATGGTGTAAATATCCAGAAATTAGTCAAACAAAGACCAAAATGGTTTTGATGTTGGGGTAAGATCAAAACCATTCTTTATGTTGAAGAAAAATTGAGTCGGGTTTTTGCAGTTTTTTCGTGACTCAGATGTCCGATTGAGCTCAAATTTTCACAGGTTTATTATTTCATGCATTGAAAGATATTGTTGAATGTCATGGAAAAACAACACAAACAATGATGATGTGTATTTTGTACAGTTATGAAAAGTTTGTAAAAATTTTGAATTTGGTCACGCCGTCTTTTGAAAAGACAAAATGTTTTGCAACATTTGGCTGCCTATGCCAACCACGAGCCAATGTTTGTAAATAAAAGAAAGGTCTACATAACCACAATTTGTGCACAACGTTTCATAAACATTGAAAGATATTGCCAAATGAAATGGAAACACAACACAAACAAAGATGGTATTGTATTTTGTACAGTTATGATAAGTAAGTTTGTAAAAGCTGGTCACACTGTCTTTTGGGAAGACAAAATGATTTGCAACATTTGGCCGCCCGTGCCAACCACGAGCCAACGTTTGTGAATAAAAGAAAGGTCTACAACTCTACATGTATACAGGGCCTCCATGTGGACTATGTACATGGCGTCTACATGTATGACCAACATAATTTATGTGACCCTTCTACATGTACATACTACTAGATGCAAGTAATGATTCATGTCTTACCCTATGAGGCCCGGAATGGCGTCAGTCTGATCGTGTTCCGAGTAGGATCGTCCGTCATTGGAATAAAACCAATAGTCTGTAAGGACCTGTTTGTTTCAGGCACGAGATCAGTGATCTTGCAGATCCACGTCCCATGCCGGAGCAGCAGGATCACTGTTCGCGTGCTTGAAACAAACATGCCTTATAAAGCTGCAGGCATTAACTTCTAGTTTAAAACCAAGAAACGCTCGGATTCCATTGGCAAAATCTTTAAATGTACTTGCAAATTAGGCTTGCCCTTCACTGACGTGGATAAGCACTGCATACTCAGTGCTTGTTGAGTGCACATGAAAAAAATCATCCGCTGGCTCAGGTGGGATTCGACCCCATGACCTCCTGCTTACTAGTGCAAATGCCATACTGCTAGGCTACCAATAAATGCACTTATTTCGCAGGTTTTTTTAACAAAATGATATACTGACACCACCAAAGTTTGTTGTTCTAATCAAAAGAGGGCGCCATTCAAAACTGTGTAAAGGGAGTTCCCATCACGGGGTGTATAGCCCAGATGGTTTAAGCACTACTTTTACAGTTAAATGGCCTCTTCCGAAACCCTGTATTACCCTGACAAATTTACCCAAAGGAGCCCTAGCTGCCAAAAGAAATTAAAGGAAAGGGTAACTCAGAAAATAGAACACCTGCCCGTTAATTCAACGGGCCTGGGTTCCATTCCCAACTCATTTTCAACACTCAATGTAATCAAAACTCGGTACGTTTCCTTTCTCAACAACTGTGTTTCCAAATCGCGTCCGATATCATGATACCGATCGTTGTGTGGCAGTCGCATCTTGGTTTACAATCCAGCAACTTGTTGCGAGCGTGTATCGTTTGTCAGACTAAGATCCCCGGGACCATATGGCAGAGGGTCGTAGCAGGTAATAGCTTGTGACGATCTCTCCAGGCTGAGATATGGATCTGTCAGTACTGTTGAGGCCCTGTTACAGGGGCCTGGCTTGCTCTGGGATCAGTGAATACTGCTACGGTAATCTTTAGGTGTCCGTTTGAGCATAGGGCTGTTCCTACATGTACCTCTTATGGTTTGAGGTCCTACAGGATGCATCCGTCAATTTGGTCAGAAACTCGCACCGCAATTTTTTTTGTCTGGAATAATTTTATCAGATCAGGTGATCTGAGTCGTGGTTACATGTTTGTTCCCATGTTGTTGTTATTTTTGTTGTTGATGACGTTTTTTGTTGTCATTTTGATGTTGTTGTTGTTGTTGCTTTTTGTTTGTTTTTGTTGATGTTATTGTTATGATCGGTTTGCGGAAACACCATGTAATAATCGTTTGTACTTTTGCACTTCTATATCGTTCGCACTTCTATATCATTCGCACTTCTCGCAATTAAGTCTCTACGTTTCGACTAGTCTGCTCTAGTCCTCATCATTTTATTGTTGTTTTTGTTTTTTTAACATTGTTGTTTTTGTTGCAATATTGGGTTTGAATTTAATAACCTGCTGACCATAGCTACTTGGTGGTCCAGTGGTATGACATCTGCACTAAGCAAGAGGTCATGGGTTCGAATCCCACCTGAGTCAGTGCATGCTTAAAAGCAGTGCTGATAAATATCAGTCAGTGAAGGGCAATCCTAATTTCCATATTAACATTCTAAATAACTTCAAATATACCTTTTGGTTGACAAAAAAAACTGATTAAAAATGAACTTTTCAGGCCTTGAATTTGGTTCAGAAAGGGGGAAGGCTGGCCACTTTTCCATTGCAATGGGCACTTCCATTGGAAAATCATAATGTCTATGGAAACATTTGAAGGGGCACCAAGGCCAAGAACCAGGGCAACGAAGGCCATGGCCTCCATGGCCTCAGCTAAATTCAAGACTTGACCTTTGAGAGATGCCAGGCTTTAGGGAGACATTTTGATATAAGTAGGAAAGGAGTGATTTTGTTAAATTCCCCGTAGTGGGCCCCAGTTCCCGAAAGAAACATATCTTGCACAAAATGAGCTCATTCATGTCGCCGACTTTCCATGTCTTTTTCGCCCGAGTGAAACGTCAATTACAGATGGCAATATTATACCCTGGGGGGGGTGTTCTTTCCTTTTTTTTGTAGGGGGGGGGGGAGGGGGCCCTTAGGGGGAGGGGGCTTTGACACTACATTCATTGAAGGATACGAAGGCCGGTGTATTGAAAAGCCACAGATGAAATTTGGCGTCAACTTTGGATGACACTAACAGACAGTGGTTAATATCCGAATGATTTTTTGGCCAGCTGCATCCACTGGTAGGCGTCAGGTTTATAATGCCGCACGCAAAATGACAAAATTACTTCCCCGGTACCCTGCACCTTGCATAATTATGTATACGTGTATACATTTGTTCAGCAAGAAACTGCTTGTAATTTTTTGTTGCTCACACCACAAAGTGAATCCCCTTTTTAACAAACGATACAAGTATTAAATTGCTACACACTGATTCTTAACCATATGTTAACACAAAAATTGATATATGTAAAATATAATACTAGGAATTAGGAGGGCCTGACATTTCAATCCTAGCAGGATCTTTCTCAAATGCTGCTCAGAGTTAGGAGGGCCTGACGTTTCGATCCTAGCAGGATCTTTTTCAAAGGCTGCTCAGAGTTAGGAGGGCTTGATGTTTTGATCCTAGCAGGATCTGTCTCAAAGGCTGCTCAGAGTTAGGAGGGCCTGATGTTTGGATCCTAGCAGGATCTGTCTCAAAGGCTGCTCAGAGTTAGGAGGGCTTGATGTTTTGATCCTAGCAGGATCTTTCTCAAAGGCTACTCAGAGTTAGGAGGGCCTGACGTTTCGATCCTAGCAGGATCTTTCTCAAAATATCCTCTATCGTCGGCATCGGTTCAGTTCCAAAGGGTTTGTGCGCTGGGTGTCAAAATGTTGTCCGTCAATGAAACTCTTTCCACAATCATTAAGAACAATGATTAAAATGTTGACATTTTCCTGTTTTCAGATACCTGTACAACCAGCTAGCGGAGTATAGGCAGAGCCCTGCCGATAACAGCATCCTCGACGAAACCTCACCGGGCCAGTTCCAGGTCAAACCAGGCGTGTCCTTCCACCTGTACATTAGCACGGCGCCCTGCGGCGACGGCGCACAGTTCTCGCGGACGGACGCCGGGGAGAACGCGGAGGGACCGGAAGGCTTGGAGTTCAGCGGGTGCGCCCAGCACCTACCGACATTCGGAAAGAACATACAGGGCCTACTTAGAACCAAGATGGAGTACGGTAAGTGTTTGCCTAACTTTCCAAATAAAAAACTAGAGTTTGCAATCTGCGCGTGATACACTCAACCATGGCCAGTGCCATTACCTAGGAAAACCAAACAAGGGTAAATGCGCACATCCCGTTTCAAATTGTGCGTACATATTGTTACCCAGGTTTGTGCACGCAGCACTGTGCATAAAATATTAATGTTTCACTCATTGCATCGCCCGTCGCGTCACGCACAGTGCGCGCAGTTCACCAATAAACATCCGGGTATGGTATTTTGACTCTACTGCGCCTGCAAAGTTACACCAGGAAAGATGGCGGCTGCGCGTCCACGCCGGAGTGCAGACAACACGCACGTTGAATACGAAGCGTGCACTCTAGTATTTTATTTAGACTCTAGATGGTGTTTGCCTAACTTTCCCAAATTCCTGCACCTCATATACTTACCCATTGTACATGTATCTGAAAGGAAATATTTTGGTACGGTATTCTGGAGATGCCAGAATCCCGCTCCAGTAAATTTTTCTTTGTTCACCTTTCAATGACTCTAAATTCATGATTCATTCATGATTCTAAATGACTCTAATAATTCAGTCAGTTTCCATTGTGGTTATTTGATGATTATGTAATTATGAAAGATAATTGTTACAAATGTAAAATCATGCAATATTTTTGGCTCTATCATTTGGCAAACTTAGTTAGTAAAAAAGGTCTTTCTAATTAGTAACTGTTCTCGCGACCCTGTGCAAGACACGTTGTGTGTTCCTTTGAGAAACTCAAGGTTTTTGTTACAATCCTTGGAATTGTGATTAAAAAAATGTAATTAAGTCACTTCAAATTAGACAATTTTGGCTCAGTCACTTTCGCAAAATTAGCAAATTTGTCCTCACAACATCTGTAAGAAAATGTATGATTCCTTGTTGCCATAGTGATATTCAAAGTAATTTATATTGGTGGCGCCTTGGGCATAATTTTAAAAGATCCTGATTAAATATTTTCAAATTAGACATTTCTTGCCACAACTACGAAAAAACCCAACTGTCATAATTTGTTGTCCTTGTGACCTTCTGCAAGGCTGACGACATAGGCCTACATGTAATTGAAAAGGCTCCCTATTATGTTTAAAGGTACAGTACAGGATTTATAACATACCCAAACAGAAATGTTCACAGATTTACATGTATGTGTAACTTACAGGGTATGAAGATGGTGGTGGTAGAAACATACCGTTAAAATATTTCCGCCTGAAATGCTGTATTTATTCAGAAATTAGTAAAACAAAGACCAAAGACAGTTTTGATCTTGGGATAAGATCAAAACCATTCTTCATGTTTCATAAGAAAAATTGAGTCAGGTTTTCGCTATTTTCTCGTATCTCAGATGTCCGACTGAGCTCAAATTTTCACAGGTTTATCATTTCATATGCATGTTTGATCAGACAAAGTATGACTATGAGTGCTGTTCTGTGACCTTTACCAATCATGTATTGTACCTTTAAAAAAAATATCCTCATTTTTCAGAAGACATGGTTCTGAAAAAAAATATTCACTGATTGGCATTCGCCATGGTTCAGCCAATTTGTTGAGCGAGGAATGCCGAACTGGGTCGAATTATTAAAGATTGGCAAGGATACTGAACATATTTCCTGACCCGCCTGGTGTTGGGTTCACTTCTAGATTGAGAGGTATCCCCTTGGGGGATCAGGGAGGAAATTCTCTGGCAGCTGCAGCCTAGAATCTTTTGAATCTTTTGAATTTTTTCGGGGGAACGGATTCTGTTACTTTTCACTGGACGTCATTTCTTCACACTGCATCACTCCCTCGTTTGCTCCAACGTTTCTTCTCTGTACTCAAAAAAAAAAAAAAAATTGAAAAGAATTGCATTGGTTTACAGTAGCACCATGGGGCCAATTTCATGAAGCTGCTAAGCACAAACAAATTGCTTAGCAGAAAATGTCTTGCTTAATAAACCACCATTAAAATTGACTGAAGCAGGATTTTTGTATTAGTATTTTATTTCATGGTTAGCAATTTTTTGTGCTAAGCAAGGCCATGAAATTGGTTCATGGTTCTATAAGAGAATGACCAGACATTAGCAGACTGTGGAGTATTGTGGTAATCAGGATACCACACTTACCACAGAAAAAGTGGTAAGCTGGTTATGGAATAGGAGTAATGCTAGGTGTTGCAGTTGTAAATTAACATTATCCTGCACTTTGAAATGAGAAATGAGATAGTGGGTTTGAATCCAGCCATGGGTTTGTGGTGCTTGCGTCCTTGGGCAAGACGCTCTGTAACATAATCTCTTCACCCAGGTGTAAATGGGTACCTGCAAGGGTAGAGATAGCTATGTGGTTTGATTAGCCTCTGTGCGCCCTAGGTAGCCGGGGATGTACTCCCCAGGGAGTTGAGATGGTTTCAGGAATGTCAATGGGAGACTTTGGAGAACCGGTCTTGAGTTAACAGCGCACGCACAAACCATGCTTGCGCAATTGTGAGCATGCGCGCGTTGTTTTGTGCGTGCGTGCGCGTGCGCTGTTGACTTGATGACCAGTTCTCCAAAGTCTCCCATTATGGCCTGATGACCAGGGATAATAATAATGTACAGCGCTTTGATCATCTTGGAAAGGCGCTTTATAATTAAAATGCCCGTTATTATTAAATTTGCTTAGTAGAAATTTCTTGCTAAATGTTTTTGTTGGATTTGATTCGTCTCCAGGTGAAGGAACGATACCCGTGGATTCCAGCCGGCCCATGCAGACCTGGGACGGCATCATTCGAGGCGAACGGCTACGTACGATGTCGTGTAGCGACAAGGTTGCACGATGGAACATGATCGGCCTCCAGGGGGCGCTACTCAGTCATTTCATCCAGCCCATATACCTCAGCTCTATAACACTCGGTGAGTCTCCGTTCAATCACTTTCCAAATCATATAATCCATAGACTGGGGCCAACTTCATAAAACTGTTAAGCACAAAAATTTGCTAAGCATGACATTTCTGTCATAAGAAAAACAGGGTTAACAACCAAATGTCCACGTGTTGTGTATCACTTGTGTTCTTTGGCTGTTGTTCGCTGACCATGAATATCAAATGGAATTTTCAATGGTGGTTTGTTTTATTGGGCGAGACATTTTTGTGCTAAGCAAATTTTTGTGCTTAGCAGTTTTATTAAATTGGCCCCTGGACTGCATTGACTCTGGACTCAATAAGGGACCGTGAAACAACTACACAAATTTGCATAATTTACATAATGCATATTCATTGGATTCATTTGCATAATTTTAGGATCCCTGTACCACCATGGTCACCTATCGCGAGCCGTCTGCTGTCGTCTGAACCACTCCGCAGACACTCAGGAGCTGATCACGGCCTCCCTACCGGCTCCTTACCAGGTCAACCACCCCCAACTGGGCTGCGTCACGGCGTTTGACCCTCCTAGGGGTACGGAGAAGACCAAGGCTCTCAGCATTAACTGGTTCCTGGAGTGCCCTGGGCCTGAGGTGACAGACGGCACCAAAGGAAGGTACAGGAAGCCCATTGCTTATTACAGGGTTCACCTGGAAAATCCGGGAAAATTTGGGAAAATTCTGGAAGTTTTGAAAAAAAAAAAAGATGGGCCGAAAGGGTTAAAGGTAGTATCATACTTGGGTAAGAAACCAAAACAGAAATTTTACGATTTACGTATAACTTACAGGGTATGAAGATGGTGGTGGTAGAAACATACATGTACCTTGAAAATATTTCCTCCTGAAATGGTGTATTTATCCAGAAATCAGTAAAACAACGACCGAAAATCTTTTTGATCTTTTAAAAGATCAAAAATTAAAGATAAAAGACTGAAGAAATACTGTGGCTGTTTTCACTGTTTTCCCAAAAAGTGAGCAACGTGTGGGACTGAAATTTTCACAGATGACAGTTATTGTATCTGTCTTGATATTTTTGCCCATGAATCTGTATTTCTTTGATAAAAACCAAAGTATGACATTACCTTTAAATTCATATTACACTGTAATTAACACATGAATGGAGTTAGGAGGGCCTGACCAATTTCGATCCTTGCAGGATTTTTCTCAAAGGCTTTGAGAAACATGTGTGATAAAGATCCTGCTAGGATCAAAATGCGTCAGTCCCTCCTAACTCCAAGCATTTTATCAACTTCATGTCATTATTTTGGCTGATGAGCAGTTTGCAGCAGTTTATTACTCAAATTATAAAATGACGTTAGATTGTAGACACCAGACCACAAAATCTGTTTCGTTTTTTGTTCTAGAATCCAAGGCGTCGTTCCTTCCCAACTATGCAAATCAACCCTCTTCGGTGAGTTCCAGAGAGTCGCTCTGCTCTACGGTCGGGACGACCTCCTTCAAGCTAGAACCTACCACGAGGCCAAGGGAATGGCCACTGAGTTTGAAGCGGCCAAGAAGTGCATGAAGGATGCCTTCAAGAAGGGAGGCCACGGGGTCTGGATCGAAAAACCCATCGAGGAGGAACTGTTTTCGTTGTAACGAGGTTTCCCGGCCGGACACCAGTTCCAGTGATCAAAGATAATTGACAATTGGGGAGACATCTTAGCCAATAGCCCTGGATAGCTCAGTTGTAGAGCACCGGTTTTGTATTCCGGAGGTCACAGGCTTGAATCCCGCTCCAGTCAATTTTCTTTGTTCACCTTTCATTTGGATAACAAGCTTTAAAAGGGTCATCAAGTTTCTTAATTTTTTTCAAAGTTCATAACTAGTTTTTAGCGTTCAGAGCTGGACATTGAGATTTTTAATTCATTATTATACAAATTTTATATTAAACTGGGTATCAAGTCTCATAGCTAGTTATGCAGGTTCACAACTTGTTTTCAAGGTTAATAAACTAGTTAAATCAGTTTTCAGAATTTGAATATCAACCTTTTAAACTCATTATTAAAGTTCCTGGACTGCATATTTAAGGTTCCTAACTAGTTACCAAGGTTCATAACTAGTTACAATGGTTCCTAACTAGTTACCAGGGTTCATAACTAGTTATCAAGGTTCATAACTAGTTATCACAGTTTTAACTAGTAACTAGTTATCATATCAGTGTTCAGAACTGAATATAAATACTCATTTTTAATGTATCTGTCCTGGATATCATAACTAGTTATGGAGAGTAATAACTAGTTAATACCAAGGTTTTATAACTAGTTATCAAGGTTCTAAACTAGTTAGCAGTGTTCAGAACTGGATATTATCATTTCAAAGTATTAATCTTCCTTGCCTGGTTACCAAGGTTCATAACTAGTTATCAGGGTTTGTAACTAGTTAACCAGGTTTATAACTAGTTATCAAGGTTTGGAACTAGTTAACCAGGTTTATAACTAGTTATCAAGATTCATAACTAGTAATCATGGTTTCTAACTGGATAACAGGGTTTATATCAAGTAGACACCACATCTAGTCACTACATGTAGTTAACTAGTTAAAGTGAAGCCTTTTTCCTCATGTTATTCGGGTCATAGCTAGCTCTTAATTTTCCTATTAAACTGGATAAAGTTTATAACCAGATATGGGGACAGAGAATTTTAGGTCGCTGAACATTTCATGTGCAAACAATCCTTGATATAGTCTCAGTTATTTTTACAAATAGGGTATTAGGGAGACAGGTTAGCGTCTAAAAATGAAAATTTTGGGAGACATCAGGACTTAGGGAGACTTTTTGATGTCTTCTTAAGGTACCAGCTACCTTTTAAAGACATATTTTTATTGTCCACATTTTAATAGACGTCGGAGAATGGCTCAATTTGAACATATGTCAATTTCAAGTTCATTGGTTTGGAGGATGTTTAGAAATAGGTAAGTAAAGTTTGTACACATCCCTATGGGAATGTCTCCCTAAGTACATACATGTACATGTATATGTACATTACCCATTCTCAGTTATTATTATTCTACCAGCCATAGTGTATCAAGGCTGGAATAGAAATGAACCGATTTGGATTAATTAAATCCATTCACTATTGTCTTTAAAAAAAATTTCTATATTCATAAGCAAGGATCCTATACTTAATCAGAAATAGCTCTCCAAATTTAGCTCTTAACCCACGAAAAGAATGTTTTTATTCCGTTTTATTTTTTTATATTTCTGGATATTTTGTTGTATGTATGGCTGTCATTCAAACTCTACACTATTACAAGTCGTAACAATCTACTTAAGAAAAACTCAAATCAAAAGCTTTCATGGAAAAAGTTCATATTTTCATAGATTGTAAGTTATAAAGGTTGAGATGAAATAGTTGCCGGAGTATTGCCATTTTATTGTTTTGAATTCGTTAACAAAAAAAATCACTTAAAGATGAACAAAGGAAAGAGTTATTTCATTAGACTATTTTTCGCTGCACAAATTGTCTGGTACCACGTTTTAAGTTATTTTTACCAGCCTTTGAGGAAGATCCTGCTAGGATCGAAACGTCTGGCCCTCCTAACTCTGAGCAGCCTTTGAGAAAGATCCTGCTAGGATCGAAACATCAGGCCCTCCTAACTCTGAGCAGCCTTTGAGAAAGATCCTGCTAGGATCGAAACATGTCAGGCCCTCCTAACTCTGAGCAGCCTTTGAGAAAGATCCTGCTAGGATAAAAATGTCAGGCCCTCCTAACTCTGAGCAGTCTTTGAGGAAGATCCTGCTAGGATCGAAACATCAGGCCCTCCTAACTCTGAGCAGCCTTTGAGGAAGATCCTGCTAGGATTGAAACGTCTGGCCCTCCTAACTCTGAGCAGCCTTTGAGAAAGATCCTGCTAGGATCGAAACATGTCAGGCCCTCCTAACTCTGAGCAGTCTTTGAGAAAGATCCTGCTAGGATAAAAATGTCAGGCCCTCCTAACTCTGAGCAGTCTTTGAGAAAGATCCTGCTAGGATCGAAACGTCAGGCCCTCCTAACTCTGAGCAGCCTTTGAGAAAGATCCTGCTAGGATCGAAACATGTCAGGCCCTCCTAACTCTGAGCAGTCTTTGAGAAAGATCCTGCTAGGATCGAAACATGTCAGGCCCTCCTAACTCTGAGCAGTCTTTGAGAAAGATCCTGCTAGGATCGAAACATGTCAGGCCCTCCTAACCAAACCAACTTTAAAACTTACTTACGGTAATTATGGTCCATTTGATATTCCAGTAACTCATGTTTTGTGGTGGTGTTTTGAATTCGCTTTGGTTTGGTTTGGATTTCATGGCGAATGTAAAAAATTTGTTTTATTAACAAGTGAAAATATTAAGATTCATAGATTTTCTTGCAATATTTTTATTTTATTTTTAAATTCTACCAGTCGCTGAAGCTAAGAATCGTGGAAAACAAAATTTTAGTGGTACTGTATCACACTTTTAAGCTGATAACATTTCTAAAGAGATTGAACTAAGATATTTTAAAGGACAAAATAATCATAGTCAACCCTATACCTGCTCTTAAAATTTGCATCGTTAACTTATTTGTGTGAGTGTATCTTATAAAATGTGTACCACAGTTTTGGAGAAAAATTTTCCCAAAATTAAATAACCCTGTTGTACAACTATCATGAAACTAAGGTTACCATGGCTGTGGTTACCATGGCGAAACCATTGTAAAAAGACTATGAAAACTAAGACAAACTCATCATAGGCTATAAACAGTTGTGAAAAATTAGCCCAAAATGGAATTACATCTTATAACTGTTGTACAACCATCATATAACCCGTGGCCAGGCAAACAGTGCATACAAAATATTTGTAATGCTATATAAATGAGCTTGCTATTCTGTGTGTTGTAATATCATAAGCGCAAATCAGGGGCCAATTTCATAGAGCTGCTTAAAGCAAAACAATTTTGCTTAAGCATGAAAAGTCTTCCTTAATGAAACAGGATTACTGACCAAATTTTTCATGTGATGTTTACTGCTTTTGACTTGTATTCGGCCATTGTTTGCTGAGCATAACATTCATAGGTGTTTTGGCCGGCATACTGATTTTATTTACCAAGGTTTTTGTGCTTAAGCAAATGTTTGTGCTTAAGCAGCTCTATGAATTTGGCCCTTGTTTTAACAGCTACGGCTGTTGTTAAGAGTAACAGTGTGTCTGTCTGCACTGAAGGATAGGGACTTGGGAAAGCAACAGCCATAGCCTTGGCCTTTAACTGGTATCTAGCCAATTGCTGATTAATACCGCATAGGTCATGCTGGCGGCCATTTTATTTAACTTGTTTTCATTTTTGCAGCTGATCTTAAGTTAGGATCAACAAAATAAGCATAAGCCATGCTTCCACAAGTAATTGCTTAAATATAAATATGCAAGAATGTTAATTATGAAGTGCCTTATTTAGACTGTGTCGCCATCTTGCAAAATGTACTCACAAAGTGTGTCGTTGAAAATTTAAACATGGTGGCCATTTTGTTTTTTGGTTTTTTTTGGTGATTTTTTTTCTTCTGGTGTTCCACATAGTAACCAAGTTGTGTGTGTATATATCTTTATATAATCGGTGGACAAAATACTCACTTTAAAAACTCTCTTTTTTGGCATTTTTTAGTGTTTCAGTTTAGCTGTTCTTGAATCGTTGTGGGAAATATAATTAAAAAGATAGAAATCAGATTTTGCTGACATTATACTGTACTTTAAACATCTCTCATGCAATATTGAACTTTGTATAATTATCTGAATCGAATCGCTCTTCCTGTTAATTCTTGTGCATGTAATTTTTTACCTGGCGTACTCATCCTGGGCAAAATGGAGAATTTAGCTGAAATAATTTGTTCAACTCTTTTAGACATGGTAAAAGCAATAGGAGAGAAAGTCTAAAACTGGTTGGGCCCAGTTACTGAAAGGCCTGGTCAGGCCTGGGCCTTGTCTGGGCTCTTGGGCTTCTATAATCCCCAGCCTTGAACTATCAACTTCAAGCCCCTGCTGTGTCCTGGATCATAGTTGGCACTATAAACCTGATTGACAGATTGAGTCCACATTGATCATGGACAGTATCCAGAAGCCAGGCTTGATTGATTTGAAGCAGCTCTATTGTAGTGAAGTTCAGGGCTGACAAGAGGAGGATTTCAGGCCTGAAGGCCCAGGCCTGGCCAGGCTTTTCAGTGACTATGGGCCTAACCAGTATTAAAGTTTCTCCCCCAAAAGGAAAAAGAAACTCATATACAACGATATTAGATAAGTTAGTGTCAATACTCTTTTAGCTTTGTGTTCCATCTTTTGCAGTTTTCAACTCAACAAGTTTACTAATTTTTCTGTCATTTCTATTCTGATCTTCATGAAAAAATCATCATCATTGTCAAAAAAAGATAAATATTTGCCAAATACCGTTGTAAATTTTAAGCAGCACTATAAATTAGGTGCGTCAATTGACTTTTACCTTAGTAGTTACTCCAACATTTAATATGGATGTCACTAGATCATAATCTTTATATGAGCCTACAAACGGCAAGGACCCCTTGCCATTATTGCAGTTTTTGGTGAAAAATAATAAACTTATCAAAATGTGATCTTTTGATGCTGGAAATGTGTTCTTTGTACTCCTTGCGACCTGTAAAAGTGATTTCTGACACAATTGTAAAACTTCATTTTTGGATCAAAATTGGTAAAAACGGCTAGGGGTACCCCTTGCAATTTTTTGCTGATTTGGGGCAAAAATTAGAATAATAAAATATGATCTTTTGATGCTGGAAATGAGTTCTTTGTACTCCTAGCGACCTGTTAAAGTGATTTCTGACACAATGTAAAAACTTAATTTTTGGGTCAAAATTTATCAAAATGGCAAGGGGTACCCCTTATAATTTTTGCTGATTTGGGGCAAAAATTAGATTTATCAAATCTGATCTTTTGAGGCTGGAAATGAGTTCTTTGTACTCCTAGCGACCCGTTAAAGTGATTTCTGACACAATGTAAAAACTTAATTTTTGGGTCAAAATTTATCAAAATGGCAAGGGGTACCCCTTACAATTTTTGCTGATTTTGGGCAAAATTTTAAATCATCAAATATGATCTTTTGATGCTGTAAATGTATTCTTTGTACTCCTAAAAGTGATTTCTGACACATTTGTAAAACTTAATTTTTGGGTCAAAATTGATAAAAATGACAAGGGGTACCCCTTACAATTTTTGCTGATTTTGGGCAAAATTTTAAATCATCAAATATGATCTTTTGATGCTGTAAATGTATTCTTTGTACTCCTAGCGACCCGTTAAAGTGATTTCTGACACAATTGTAAAACTTCATTTTTGGGTCAAAATTGATAAAAACGGCAAGGGGTACCCCTTGCCATTTTTGCTGATTTGGGGCAAAAAAATTTGAATCATCAAATATGATCTTTTGATGCTGGAAATATGTTCTTTGTGCTCATAGTGACCTGTTTAAGTGATTTCTGACACATGTTTGAAACTTAATTTTTGAGTCAAAATTGATAAAAACGGTAAGGGGTACCCCTTGCCATTTTTGCTGATTTGGGGCAAAAATTAGAATCATCAAATAGGATCTTTTGATGCTGGAAATATGTTCTTTGTGCTCATAGTGACCTGTTTAAGTGATTTCTGACACATGTTTGAAACTTAATTTTTGAGTCAAAATTGATAAAAACGGTAAGGGGTACCCCTTACAATTTTTGCTGATTTTGGGCAAAATTTTAAATCATCAAATATGATCTTTTGATGCTGGAAATGAGTTCTTTGTACTCCTAGCGACCCGTTAAAGTGATTTCTGACACAATTGTAAAACTTCATTTTTGGGTCAAAATAGATAAAAATGACAAGGGGTACCCCTTACAATTTTTGCTGATTTTGGGCAAAATTTTAAATCATCAAATATGATCTTTTGATGCTGGAAATGAGTTCTTTGTACTCCTAGCGACCCGTTTAAGTGATTTCTGACACAATTGTAAAAACTTCATTTTTGGGTCAAAATTGATAAAAACAGCAAGGGGTACCCCTTGCCATTTGTGCCATTTTGAGGCAAAAATTAGAATCATCAAATATGATCTTTTGATGCTAGAAATGAGTTCTTTGTACTCCTAGCGACCTGTTAAAGTGATTTTTGACACAATTGTAAAACTTAATTTTTGGGTCAAAATTGATAGAAACGGCAAGGGGTACCCCTGGCCGTTTTTGCTGATTTGGGGCAAAAAACTAGAATCATGAAATTATTATGTTCTTTTGATGCTGGAAATATGTTCTTTGTACTCCTAGCGACCCGTTAAAGTGATTTCTGACACAATTCAAAAACTTCATTTTTGGGTCAAAATTGATAGAAACGGCAAGGGGTACCCCTGGCCGTTTTTGCTGATTTGGGGCAAAAAACTAGAATCATGAAATTATTATGTTCTTTTGAGGCTGGAAATGTGTTTTTCGTACTCCTAGCGACCTGTTAAAGTGATTTCTGACACAATTCAAAAACTTCATTTTTGGGTCAAAATTGATAAAAACAGCAAGGGGTACCCCTTGCCATTTTTGCTGATTTGGGGCAAAAATAAGATTCATCAAATATGATTTTTTGATGCTGGAAATGAGTTCTTTGTACTCCAAGCGACCTGTTAAAGTGATTTCTGGCACAATAATAAAACTTCATTTTTGGATCAAAATTGATAAAAACAGCAAGGGGTACCCCTTGTCATTTTTGCTGATTTGGGGCAAAAATTAGAATCATGAAATTATGATCTTTTGAGGCTGGAAATGTGTTCCTTTTACTCCAAGTGACCTGTTAAAGTGATTTCTGACACATTTGTAAAACTTCATTTTTGGGTCAAAATTGATAAATTGCTGAATTGGGGCAAAAATTAAATAATAAAATATGATCTTTTGATGCTAGAAATGTGTTCTTTGTACTCCTAGCGACCTGTTAAAGTGATTTCTGAATCGGCAAGGGGTACCCCTTGCCATTTTTGCTGATTTCGGGCAAAAATTAAAATCATCAAATATGATCTTTTGATACTGGAAATGTGTTCCTTGTACTCCTAGTGACCTGTTAAAGTGATTTCTGACACAATTCAAAAACTTCATTTTGGGGTCAAAATTGATAAAAACAATAGCATAATTATGTTGTATAAACTGTTTAATATAACTCTTACAATCTTTCTTGCTTTTTTTATTGAGAATTTTCAATATTTCCAATGGGAGACTTTTGAGAACCGGTCTTCAAGTCAACAGCGCACGCGCACGCACAACAGCGCAGGCGCAAAACCACGCGCGCATGCTCACAATTGCGTGCACGTGCGCTGTTGACTTGAAGACCGATTCTCAAACGTCTCCCATTCTCCTGTTCTTGTTTTTATCTTTTGGCTACTTGTCACATTTTACATTTTTACATTCTTTTAGCTAGTTATTTTTTTTCGCTGAAGTTTTGTACTTAGTAGTTTGTAATGCTTCATTTAATCAAAATTCCTTGTTTTTCAAACGCTTGCCATATACTATACCAAGGAATAGTAGATATGTACAATCAGGCAAATGAAATTTTTGAGTAAGCGGATGTTTTAAATTTGTTCCGCTGGAATATGCCTCCCAATTTGTAAAAACAACGAAAAAGGAAATTTTTTTTTTCTTGTAGACTTACAATCTTATTCCAACAAATCCTGTATTAAAGCAATTAACCGTATTTAAAGAAATTAAAGGAACAATCTTTTTTTTGCAACCGATTGCGTGTTTGATGTGAGCATCTTTTCTTTTCTTTTTATTCATTAATTAATAACCTTTATACAGCACCCTGGATCACAAAGGAATGTTATCGTAGGTATTTGTTTTTTTATCAAAAAAATGTTGCAAAGTAATCAAAATACGTTTAAACTTAACCCTCTGCACCTACCACACAAGACAAGTGCTGCTTACCACACATTACCACAGTCTCCACAGGGGGACTGGATATTAACCCTAACCCTCTGCACCTACCACACAAGACAAGAGCTGCTTACCACACATTACCACAGTCTCCACAGGGGGACTGGATATTAACCCTAACTCTCTGCACCTACCACACAAGACAAGAGCTGCTTACCACACATTACCACAGTCTCCACAGGGGGACTGGATATTAACCCTAACCCTCTACATCTACCACACAAGACAAGTGCTGCTTACCACACATTACCACAGTCTCCACAGGGGGACTGGATATTAACCCTAACCCTATGCACCTACCACACAAGACAAGCGCTGCTTACCACACACTACCACAATCTCCACAGGGGAACTGGATCATAAACCATGCATTACCACAAAAACACACTGCGGCATTCAGGATACCACACTTAGCACAGAAAAAAGTGTGTGCTAAACTGTGGTATGCAGGGGCCAATTTCATAGAGCTTCTTAGCACAAAAAATTGCTAAGCATGACATTTCTGTTATGTATCTCTTTTGATTGTTCTTTGGCCATTGTTCGCTGACCATGAATATCAAATCAAATTTTCAATGGTGGTTTCTTTTATTGGCAAGCCATTTTTGTGCTAAGCAATTTTTGTGTGCTAAGCATCTCTGTGAAATTGGCCCCAGGTGGGTAAGCGTTAATCCAAATCCAGATCGTTAATTCAAATTTTTACAGAGTGTAGCCAAGCCTATGACTTATTCCAACTTATTGATTGGGGCAAGATTTGTTACATTTCCCTTTAACACTAGCAAAAATATCACCTAATAATTCATTTTCCCACAAAGAAATTTAAAAGAAATGTTTAGTCAAACGGAAGTGTCACCAATATTAACCCGGAAATCAAAATTAAAATTAGAATCGACCGACATTACAAAAAGGCACGTACACTGAGTGGAAATCTTGAACCAGCCTCACGAAATAACCCTAACTTGGCTTTTTATACTGTACATGAAAGAGATAAAATACCCGGTTTTGAGTTGTAGGGCAGTTTGGCAGTTTCAAAATAAAGACACTTTTCCTTCTCTAAATTTTTTGTTTTGATCAGTAAAAAAAAAAAAAACTTGAACATGTTAAATATCATTGCCTCAGGTTTAGCTCGAGATAGAACAAAAATAGCATTTTTTGCACAAATGTTTGTGCTAGGTAATTCAAGCAAAAGCAGGCACAGTGAAATAATAGCTTTTTTTACTGATTGCAAAAATGACATTTTGGTACTGAGGCAAATGTATGAGCTAGTTATAACCTAGTGGTAAACTAGTAATAACCAAGTGCTGATAGTTATAACCTAGAGGTAACTAGTTATTACCTAGTGGTAACTATCGGTATCTAGTTTAATACCAATGGTAACTAGCTAAAAACTAGTGGTATCTAGTTAAAAACCAGTGGTATCTCGTAACAAACCAGAGGTAACTAGTCATGACCATGTGGTATTAGTCATAACCTAGCAGTAACTAGTTGTAAAATAGAGTTCACTGGTTATTACCTAGTGGTAACAGAGGTAACTAGTTACAGCCAAGTGGTAACTAGTTAAAACTAACTGGTTCCCATTTTATAGCCTGTGGCAACTGGTGGTATCTCATAAAAATCAAGTGTGACCCATAAAATCCAGTGGTAACTGGTCATACCTAAGTGGTAACTAGTTTTAAACTAGTGGTAACCAGTGACTAGTTATACAGTGACTATACTACGACCTCATTATTTGTATTTAAAGGCACTATGCAAATAACCCCTTTACCAAGGATAAACTCTATACTTAATAATACTAGTCTTGGATGGATTCTAGCTCTCATATGATACAAAAACAAAACAAAACATCTTAGGGTCTTCGTCAAAGCTTGGCTCCGGCTACGGCTTCGGCTCCAGCACCGGCTCCAGCTCTGACTCCGGCTCCATTTCATGAATCCATTCTAATATTACGGGTAACAAAAAAGAGACTTTTTGGCTGTGGTTCGGAAGTAGATTCTCTGGTTTGAAAAGGAAAACAGAGCTTCAGCTTCAATGAAAAACCACAACCTATATTTTCAGCATATGGATGACAGAGCTGGAGCCGGAGCTGGAGCCGGAGCTTGAGCCTGAGCCTGAGCCAGAGCCTGAGCCTGAGCCAAGCTTTGAGAAAGGCCCCTGGCAAAACTATGTACAAATTACTTGAACACACTGACACCTGCTATTTAACATTTTTGCACCATGCTTAGCATCCCGTCTCATTTATAAAACACAACAACTAAAGACCTAATGACGAGGGCTCAATTTCATGGTTCTGCTTAGTGCTTACTGTAAGCATAGAATCGGCGCTTACATAAGCAAGAAATTATGTGCTTACGAGATCCTTTTTCATGGATTAACAAGGAATATTCATTTGTGCGTGTGCGTGGTTTGCATTTATAATCAGAAGTTCTTGCTTACTTGCTTAGCGTTGAAAATCGGCGCTAGCCCCGTAAGCAGAGAATGAGGACCATAAGCAGATAATTCTGCGGTAAGCAGATAATTCTGCGGTAAGCAGAAACCATGAAAGAGGACCCAGTAATGTACAAACCAACATGGCAAACTGTGCTTAATAAGTATTTACATGAAATTTAACAAAACAGAATCAGCGCACAACCTCTCACTTCCCTTTAATAACAAAAATGGATATTTCAGAAACTTGATTATCAATTTGAAAGGTAGTATCATACTTTGATTTTTGTCAAAGAAATGCAGATTCATGGGAAAAAATATCAAGGAAGATACAGTAACAGTCATCTGTGAAAATTTCAGTCCCATACGGTGTCAACTTTTTGAAAAAACAGTGAAAAACACCATGATATTTTAAAATCTTTTCACCATTATTGTTTATTTTCCCAACATCAAAATTGTTTTTGGTCATTGGTTTTACTCTTTTCTGGATAAGTACAGCATTTCAGGCGGAAACATTTTAACGGTATGTTTCTACCATCACCATCTTTATACCCTGTAAGTTATAGGTAAATCTGTGGAGATTTCTGTTTCGGTATGATACCAAAGTATGATACTACCTTACAATCTTGGCAAGTGTTTGAGATTCTTCTTGCAAGATCAAGATGTGTAAATCTCGGTAATGGGAAGGGAAATAGTTTGCATTATGCATCAAAATTAACGACGTTTTCTATAAAATAAATGCACATAAAAGGGAAATAAAGATTATTACTCACTTTTCAGCCTAAAATTGTACAAAATTATTAACAGCTCTCTTCTTTTTCTTCTATTTTTGTTTTCAAATTGAATCTTAGTGGTTGAAATTATGTGAAGCAGCACCATTTACATTTCACACACATCAAAACACTTCTTCTTTTTTGGGGGTGGGGGGGGGGGGGGGTGGGGAGGGGAAGTTGGGGGGAAGGAGATGGGTTTAATAAAAAAGAAATCATAACGCACCAAATATGCCATCCAGGGGCCAATTTTCGAAGAGCTGCTTACCGGTAAGCACAAAATTTGCTTAAGCATGAAAAGTCTTCCTTGATCAAACAGGATTACCAACCAGATGTTCATGTGATGTTTACTGCTTTTGACTTGTATTCGGCCATTGTTTGCTGAGCATAACATTCACAAGGAGTTTTGGGCTGGCATACTGATTTTATTTACTGAGGTTTTGGGTGCTTAAGCAGCTCTATGGAATTGGCCCCTGATTAATGCACCAAATATTCCAGAATTAAAATAGAAATCATTACCTTCGTCATCAAACGTCAACCATTGCAATATTGTTTCTTTTATAATAAAACAAAATATACAAAACGAATTGAAATTGTAATACGAAAAAAAAAAAAACACTTCCTGATTTTCGTCGTTTTTGCATAGCTTTTCATGGAAAAAGGAAAAAAGAGCAAATTACAAACTCCGGGCTGGTACCTTCCCCACTAGACTGCTATGAAAATATACTCTTGTTAAGGGTACCAGACACCGAAGCTTGGCTCTCAAAATGCTGAAGTGAATCCGTTCTAAAATAACGGGCATCAAAATAGAGGCTTTTGGCTGCGGTTCGGAGGTAGATTTTCTGGTTTGAAAAGGAAAACAGAGCTTCCGCTTAAATGAAAAACCACAACCTATATTTTCAGCATATGGATGTCCGAGGTGAAGCGGGAGCCAGAGCCGGAGCCAAGCTTTGAGAAAGGCCCCATGCCGTGTCCAAAACCAGCTAGGGCTAGGTCTATTGTTAGTGGTATTCCAATGGGCGAATACATAGACCTAGCCCTAGACAAACGGTTTTGGATGCAGCCATTCTTTTTTACTGTTTTAATACTGTAGACTGGTGCCTTCTTTTGGAATCACACTTCTTTGTTGAATATTACTTGGGTACCAGACGAATCTACCCAAAACTCAAAACTAACAGAGCCACGTAATTTGGCTAACTCTTAGGAAGAGTTTGAGGGATAGAAACTTGAATGCCGGTCGGGCCTTTTCACTGAAAAGCCAGGCCAAGTCTGGGCTTTGCCTGGGGTCTTGGGCTTCTATAATCCCCAGCCTTGAACTATCATCTTCAAGCCCCTGCTGCGTCCTGGATCATAGTTTGGCACTATAAACCTGATTGACAGATTGATCATGGACAGTATCCAGAAGCCAGGCTTGATTGATTTGAAGCAGCTCTATTGTAGTGAAGTTCAGGGCTGACAAGAGGAGGATTTCAGGCCTGAAGGCCCAGGCCTGGCCAGGCTTTTCAATGGCTGGGCCTGACCAGTATCAAAGTTGGAGAACACAGGGAATAAACGAATGGAATGCAAGGGATATAGCGGCGTTAATATTGCGGGCTGGAGCCTTCCTGTGGGCTGTATGCCGTGCTCCACAGTTTCGTCGGGGAACGCTGCTGCTGCTGTTGTTGCGGACGGTGACGTAACGACGTATCGAAAGCGGTCTGGTATGGACTCTGCTGATAGGCTGTGTGGTCAAGAACAAACATGGACAAGAAAATTGACTGAAGTGGGATTCGAACATAGAACCACTGACTATGCTGGTACTAGGCTGTGTGGTCAAGGACAAGAAAATTGGCAGAAGTGGGATTCGAACATCGAACTTCTGACTGTGCCAGTAGGCAGTGTGGTCAAGAACAAATAAGAACAAGAAAATTGAAAGGAAGTGGGATTCGAACATAGAACTTCTGACTATGCTGGTAGGCTGTGTGGTCAAGAATAAAACAGGACAAAAAAATGACAGAAGTGGGATTCGAACATACATGTAGAACCTCTGACTATGCTGTCAGGCTGTGTGGTCAAGAACAAACAAGGACAAGAAAATTGACAGAAGTGGGATACGAACATAGAACCACTGACTATGCTGTTAGGCTGTGTGGTCAAGAACAAACAGGGACAAGAAAATGGACAAAAGTGGGATTCGAACATAGGACCACTGACTATGCTGGTAGGCTGTGTGGCCAAAAACAAACAAAAACAAGAACATTAACAGAAGTTGGATTCGAACAAAGAACCTCTGACTCTGCTGGCAGGATATGTAGTCAAGAACAAACAGGAACAAGAAAATGGACAGAGTCAGGATTCGAACGTAGAACCTCAGTGAAACACCAAATAAAAACAGTAAATTTGGCTTCCTAAAATGGTCGCCTTTGCATACTTCATCTGGCATGTCTGGCTGTGCATGATTTTGAAAGAGTAGGCCATCTTGCGCAGCCATAGGATTTTTGGTGTATACTTACATGGGGTATGTGACAAATACGGTGGGGGAGATCCCGGGGGTGGGGTACGTAGAAAGACGCCGGAGGACGAAGGAACTGTGTAGTAGCGGGGCGCCAGCAATAGCTGGTAACCTGCAGAGGGAAGAAGACAAGCAAAATGTTAATCTTAGGTAAGAACCCAATGGACCCTTCCGGCCTGTCAATCAAACTGTGCGCATAATAATAATAATAATAATTTGGGAGGCTAATCATCCTTACTGGCAGCTGGGGTGCTGAATTGCGAAGGATGCGACTTCAACGTGATCGAGTAGCAGGCTTTCATGGGCGCCTTTGGCTGCCAGCCACATCAACCCATATATGATCACGGAGTACAGCCTGAGATCGAAAGTGTTTGATTTGTGCATTTGTGCATTGACCAATTGGAGGACGCCTTTTAATCAGGCGACCACAAAAGCCTTGGTCAAACTCAGTCATGAACGGTATGTAAAACACACACATGGGCGGGGCTTAAGAGCAAAGCCGGAATGATCCATCGAATTTCAGATTTTTTCCGATATTTAGTTGTCAAAGTGAAATTAAGGTTAATTATAAAAAAAAACACAAACAAATTGCTAAGCATAACATTTCAAAAACAGGGTTAACCAAACTTAGTCCATGTGTTGTGTATCACTTGTGATTGTTCTTTGGCTGTTGTTCACTGACCATGAATATCAAATTAAATTTTTAAAGGTGGTTTGTTTTATTGGCAAGACATTTTTGTGCTAAGCAAATGTTTTTGCTTAGCAGCTCCATGAAATTGGCCCCAGATTTTTTTTACAGGACGTCTATGGTGTGGGTGATCGTATTCCGTTGTGGGCATGTGCACTGCTGCTAGGGTGGGCGTGGCCTATTGTGGGAGAGTGTATTTGAATACTTACATAGAAGTACCATTCCAGCAATAGCTAAGATGAGGATGAGTAACAGAATCCAGTATGGATAACTGCTGAAGATGACTTGTAGGACACGAGCCCATCCAGTCAGCTGCGGCTCTGTAACATTGTAAAGAAGAATGAGGAAGTCTGGTTACCAGACTGTGCCGGTGGCTAAGTAGATCAAAGAATAATTAGTCAGTTGAATTTAATTTAATTGATTTAGAATTGAATTGATTTCGGTTTATTTGTTAAAACATTAAAATGGACACAAGGCGACAGTCCAGAGACTGAAATCACCAAGTTGACAATTATTAAAAAAATAAATAAATAATAACATGAAAATTACAATAACAAAGGGTTTATATACAGATGAGTAAAAAAACGATGATCTAAAATAATAGACAAACATTATTTCAGAATATCACAAAATATCAAGTTGATAAAATTGAATAAAATACAGACAGCACAGTAGACCCCCACATTAAAAGCAAATAAGTCAGGGGTCGATTTCACGAAGCCCTACGATGTCAACTCGATCACGTTGAAGTCGCAACCTTCACAATTCAGCACCCCAGCTGCCAGTAAGGATGATCAGCCTCCCAAATTATCATCATTATTATTAAAACAAGTGATTTTGTGTCTTACCTTGGGTAGGCTGTTCGACCAAGTGCACCATGTTGACCCCGACCGGTATGGTCTGCCTCTGTCCTGTCAGGCTGTCGTAAAGCTCCACCTCGGTCGTCATGACGACTGAGCCAAACTGACGGTGGGCCGACTCCACCAGACGGACGGGATAGTGAAGTGTGTTAGCACTGATGCTGTATGGCTTGGCAACCTCGATGAGCTGCGTGTCCGCTACCGAAACCTGATGAGTCGTGAAAAATGAAGGTGTAAAAGTGAGTTCAACTTTGTATGACTGTTAAGGTGCAATCAACAAGCATTGAGTATGCAGTGCTCATCTTCGTTGGTGAAGGGCAAGCCTAGTTTGCATATTTCTATCTCTGTGACGAAAAATAATTAATATTCATGATTAATTGTGGTATCTGCTGCAATATTGGATTCGATTCACCCCCCTGACCCCAGCTAGCTCGGTGGTCTAGCGGTATGGCGTCTGCACTAGTAAGCAGGAGGTCGTGGGTTTGAATCCCACCTGAGCCAGCACGTGAGTTCATGTGCACTCAACAAGCACAGAGTATGTAATGCTCATCTACGTCGGTATAGGGCAAGCATAATTTGCATATTTCTGTTTCCCGGACGAAAAATCATGAAAATTCAAGGTCATCAATGGTTTTTAATTTTTGTAAATAGAAATTGCTGGACGAACTTTACAGCAAGTAAGTTTTTTATTGCTTGGAGTTAGGAGGGCCTGACGTTTTGATCCTAGCAGGATTTTGCTATATTTTAGGTCATTATTTTGGTTGACAATCAGGTTGCAGCACTTTTTTTAATACTTGTAATGAGAAAAAGATCAATGTTTAAACTCACACTCAGCGATTTCAGAGTGGCCTCCACCCCTTCTACGATAATGGTCGCATCCTTTTGGGCCAGGCCAAGGGAGAGGTGCAAAGGGTGGATGTGAACCGGCGGATGAAAGGGAAAGGTCACGACCTCTGACTTGACCTGCAGCTGACCCGGGTTGGAGCGGGTCACCACGACCAGAGTCAGGTCGGCCTTGAGGGTGGCTAGGAAGCTTGGCGTATGCTTGGACTGGAGCTGGGACACTCCGCAGAAGTAACGACCTGGAAAGCAAAATTTTCAGAAGTGTGTCATAAACGATTATTAGCCTAAGGGAGAGAAACTTGAATGCCTGAGCTTTGCCTGGGGTCTTTGGCTTCTATAATCCCCAGCGTTGAACTATCAACTTCAAGCCCCTGATGTGTCCTGGATCATAGTTGAAAAACCTGGCCAGGCCTGGGCTTTGCCTGGGGTCTTTGGCTTCTATAATCCCCAGCCTTGAACTATCAACTTTCAAGCCCCTGCTGTGTCCTGGATCATAGTTGAAAAGCCTGGCCAGGCCTGGGCTTTGCCTGGGCTCTTGGGTTCTATAATCACCAGCCTTGAACTATCAACTTCAAGCCCCTGCTGTGTCCTGGATCATAGTTGAAGAGCCTGGCCAGACCAAGTACAGTACAAACTAGCAACCTACATAGCATTAAAAATAGACAATTCTGGAAAGAATTGGGACAATTTAGGACTGAAGTGATGGCGCACAGAGCAATTTTGAAATGAATTGCAGACAAGCTTGTAGCATACGTAGCATTACAAATGGAGTAATTTTAGAAGGCATTGAGACTAATTAAGACTAAAGTGATGAGAGTAGAGTACGGACACGCTGGCAACTTACCGGTCTCTGCATTGAACCCTGGGAAGATATGGAAGAGCTCGCTCGCCTGAACCCTGACCCCACGATCCTTGAAACTGAGCTGACACACGATAGGAGGGGAGGGTAGCTCAAGTTGCAGGGTCGACAGAACGTTACTGCAATTATCACCTGGAAACAAAATAATGAAATAATCACAATAATTCAATGTTGCTTTTTATTATAAACTCAGAATTTCCTTGTCCTAAAAGTCTAGAGAGAAACGTTAATACTGGTCAGGCCCAGCCACTGAAAAGCCTGGCCAGGCTTGGGCCTTCAGGCCTGTAATCCTCCTCTTGTCAGCCCTGAACTTCACTACAATAGAGCTGCTTCAAATCAATCAAGCCTGGCTTCTGGATACTATCCATGATCAATGTGGACTCAATCTGTCAATCAGGTTTATAGTGCCAACTATGATCCAGGACACAGCAGGGGCTTGAAGTTGATAGCTCAAGGCTGGGGATTATAGAAGTCCAAGAGCCCAGGCAAAGCCCAGGCCTGGCAAGGCCTTTCAACTATGATCCAGGACACAGCAGGGACTTGAAGTTGATAGTTCAAGGCTGGGGATTATAGAAGCCCAATTGCCCAGGCAAAGCCCAGGCATGGCCAGGCTTTCCAGTGACTGTACCCAACCAGTATTAAAGTTTCTCTCCCTAAATGTTATTTTACACAACTACAGTGACATTTTTCGAAATGAAGATGCCATACCTTTCAGACTTGGTTCTGAATTCAGCGTTATCGGTATCTCGTAACCTCCTTCCC
This sequence comes from Astropecten irregularis, assembly GCA_963971285.1. Taxonomy (NCBI): domain Eukaryota; kingdom Metazoa; phylum Echinodermata; class Asteroidea; order Paxillosida; family Astropectinidae; genus Astropecten; species Astropecten irregularis. The sequence goes on along the minus strand of OZ020265.1, from coordinate 9,777,948 downwards.
TGGCCACTGTGGTGAAGAATGGTACGGCCTCCTTCTCAAGCGTGATCTTATTAATGGGCACGACGGTTACCTGGATTTAGAACAAGACAAGATTTGGAAAACATAAACGATTTTCTGAATCGTCAATAGTTCTAGTTTCTACCATCCGAGTTATCCTGCATGAATCTGACAAGATTTTAATCATTTGAATCATCAACATCAAAAGACGATCAGAGAAAAAAATGACTGAAATGGGACTCGAACCTGCAACCTCAAGAATCCACCAATGGAAAAATGCAACCATATTTTGACAGTTTTTCAAACTGAGTTAAGTTTTAAGTCAGACGAATATAAATTCACACATATTCTACTATATCCCAAGGACCAGGGGCCAATTTCATGGAGCTGTTAAGCACAACAAAAAATTGCTTAGCACAAAATGTCTCCCTCAAAAAAACAAAAAAAAAAACATTAAAAATTTCATTTGATATTCATGGTCAGCGAACAACAGCCAAAGAACAATCACAAATGATACATAAAACATGGAAATTTGGTTGTTAATCCTGTTTTTATGAAGACAGAAATTTCAAGGTTAGCAAATTTATGTGCTTAGCAGGGAAGTGAAATTGGCGCCAATTAAAGCTAAGAAATTGAAAATAACATGCAAAAAAATATCATAGGCCCTTTCCAAATTAAATGGCTACGGCTTGAGTTTAAACACGTTTCCACTGCAGCGGCTACAGCCCCCTTCCCATAGACTTGTGTGTCAATCCAAGCCATAGCCAGATACTATGGCTCCTAGCCTTACATCGGCATGTGTGGCAAGGCTGCTGGCGATGTCGTGATGTAAGCTGGTGTGCCCGTGCCTGGTTGCTATGGCGACGCCGCTGCTACTGTCCAATTGGAGCACGGCGCTGGTGGTCGATCTCCACGACCCCTTTTGACCTGGGGATAGAGAAGTGGACCCGTGATTGGTCAGAATTGGGTCACATGGTGTCTGACAAGCCAATAATAGCAGGCTTTAAGTCATTTTGAATTTGTATGAAGGTATGGTTGAGGAAAGCATTGAACATGAAATGTCTTAAGAACAAAAATGGGTTAATTTTTACAAATGTCAATTAAAGGGATAAAAGGAAACAAAATGATTTGCCAATCACATGTGTTGTTTGATAAAATGTAGGACATACAATGATTAATAAGCCAATCTGTGATTGGTCGAATTATTGTGACAACAAAAGTGTTGTCCAATCGTAGTACCATTCTTTTCTTACAACAATGAAGTTAATAATGACATAACTTAAACAAAATTGAAATCACCTTTGTCAAACCAAAAATCAACAAACAAAAATATCTCAGAAATTTGATGTATTCCTTTCATTAAACTCAGCATGTCCGATACCATGTACAGTTGAACGCCACTACAACGAACATGGCAGGATGCACAGATATTGTCTGTTACAGTGGTCATTCATTATAGTGATTTTAGAACCATATTGAGTATGTATTGTACACAAAAATTGGGAGCCAAGGATGATGTTCAGTATAGCCAAATGTTCGGTATAACAGTGTTCGTTATAGTGTTGTTCCATTGTTTATGGATACATTTTATAAAAAAAAAATCAGAAAATGTCATTCAAAGTAAAAAAACGTACAATATTTTGTACCCATTTTGTACTATGACATGTTTTGTAAATTAAACCTACCCTCAACAGTGAGTAGAGGTGACCTGAAGCATATGACATCGCCTATAGCGAAGGCCTGACTGGGCTGTACCACGCTGCCAACGGGGATGTTCACATAATCCTCGATCCAAGGGGAGGTCTTGTCCCAAACCTTGACAAGTTACCAAGGAAACGTAAATATATTATCATATTAAATAGGGCAATTTACAGAATAATGGAAAGCAACTTCGAAATTAATTATGCCCCCCAAAACAAAACTAAAAATTCAAGTTGAAAAGAAAATAACAATTGATATCACACCAAAAATTTAAAATATATATTTCCTAAAACAAAAAGAAATAATGAAATTATTGTTATTACCATATTCAAATTTTGATGAAAAACAAACAATTTCAAGAATCACAAGTCCATTAAAAAGGGAAAATTGAAATACAGAAAATTACAAAAATAATGGTAAATTCATCAAATGAAAAATATATCGAAATCAATGATGTGACAATTTTTTTTTCAATTTTTCTGAATCACAAATAAAAAAACAAAGAACTCAAAAGTGAACAAAAACTCAAAATTCTAACCTTGAATATTGTACTTCCGATGTGGGCTGCCCGGGCCACGAATGTCCCATTGTCTGGTCCAGCCTGTAGCCGTAGCCTGTCAAATCTATTCAAGGACAACATGCAACAACAAATGGTAACACAAGAAGCCAGTATCTTTTAAGTTATGGCTATGACTAAGGATTGTTGTTAAGGGTATTAAACAGTCTTTCTGCAAGGGGCCAATTTCATGTAGCTGTTAAGCACAAAAAAATTGCTTAGCACAAAATGTCTCGCTCAATCAAACAAACCACCTTTAAAGATTTCATTTGATATCCATGGTCAGCGAACAACAGCCAAAGAACAGTCACAAATGGTGAACAACACATGGACATTTGGTTGTTAATCCTGTTTTTATTAAGACAGAAATTTCAGGGTTAGCAAATTTTTTCTGAGAAGAACTGAAAAGTTAGTTTAGCAATTAAGAGTTCTTTCACATTTTAAGATTAATCTTAAACAGTGCTTCTTGAAAACAACCCCAGGGGTCGATTTCACGAAGCCCTACGATCAATCGCAACTTGAGTCACATAAAAAACCGAGATATTTTACCTGCCGAGCCGGTGCTCCAGCACCGTGTTCGTTGCCTGGAACCGATCCCCCACGTTGTCATAGAAACCGACGGCAAAGGACAGCGCCATGCCGACCGGGAATACGGACAGCTTCTCCCCCTTGGTGGTCATTAGGTTGGTGGTGGCGTGAATTGCGATGTACGACACGGGCTTGACCTAAAGAGATGAGAAATACACTCAGTCATCAAGATCTTTCAAATGATGCGGCTTTCATTCTTCGGGCCAGTTTCATAGAGCTGCTTAAGCACCAAAATTTGCTTAAGCACCAAAAACCTTGGTAAGTAAAATCAGTATGCCGGCCAAAACTCCTTGTGAATGTTATGCTCAGCAAACAATGGCCAAATACAAGTCAAAAGCAGTAAACATCACATGAAAATTTGGTTGGTTAATCCTGTTTGAGCAAGGAAGACTTTTCATGCTTAAGCAGGTTTTGTGCTTAAGCAGCTCTATGAAATTGGCCAGTTTATACTTATAAGGAGATAAAACTTGATTCTGCTCAGGTCCAGCCACTAAAAAGCCTGGCCAGGCCCAGACCTTCAGGCCTGAAATCCTCCTCTTGTCAGCCCTGAACTTCACTACAATAGAGCTGCTTGAAATCAATCAAGTCTGGCTTCTGGATACTGTCCATGATCAATGTGGACTCATTCTGTCAATCAGGTTTATAGTGCCAACTATGATCCAGGACACAGCAGGGACTTGAAGTTGATAGTTCAAGGCTGGGGATTATAGAAGCCCAAGAGCCCAGGCAAAGTCCAGGCCTGGCCAGGCTTTTTAACCATGATCCAGGACACAGCAGGGGCTTGAAGTTGATAGTTCAAGGCTGGGAATTATAGAAGCCCAAGAGCCCAGGCCTGGTCAAGCTTTTCAGCGGCAGAGGTCCAACGAGTAAAAAATAGTTTCCCTGAGAAATGTCCCCTACCTTCACCAATACCACCAGCGTCTGGTTCACGCCGAAGTTCTCGTAGGCGGTGACCAGGACGGTAGTCTGGCCAGTCCGAGCCCCAGCCGAGACCAGGCCTTGCTGACCGACACTGATCAGCGGGTCAAAGTCCTGGGCCAGGACGGAGTAGGACATCCGAGCAGAGCCGTCACGGTTGGTCTTGATGAAGGCCTGAGTGTCAGGGGTCATCAGGAGGGAGTTGTGGCAAGCCGTGAGAAGCTCCAGCCTCTCAAATACCTGAACCAGAAAACAACAAAATCCAAAATCTTATTTTCATTTGTGTCGGTGTCACTACGGATCAAGCTATAGCAGGTATCCTTAGATCTTGAGAATTTTCCTCATTAAAGGTACTGTCATACTTTGGTAGCATACAAAGGTGCTTGGATTTAGGAGGGCTGACGTTTCAATCCTAGCAGGATCTTTCTCAAAGGCTGCTCAGAGTTAGGAGGGCCCGACGTTTCCATCCTAGCAGGATTTTCTCAAAGGCTGCTCATACTTAGGAGGGCCTGACATTTCGATCTGAACAGGATCTTTCTCAAAGGCTTGGATCGAAATGCCATGCCCTCCTGACTCCAAGCATTTTATATATTTCAGGTCGTTATTTTGGTTGATGAGCAGTTTGCAGAAGTTTATTACTTGTTTCAATAACAATAAGAAGCAAAATTTTGATGACTAGAGCAACCTAGTCAAAACGTTGAGGCCTAACCAGAAGTGTGACGAAATAAGTGCCAAAGTACGAATGATTCTTACATGGTGTTTCCGCAAACCGATCAACAAAATTGACAAATACAAATAAAAAATGAAACTCAAAGCATTGGCACGTTTGCTCTGTCATCTTTAAGAGGATGTGATCTAGGACTCCATCGTGATCTTCCTACCTGTAGTTGTATCTCGTCAATCAGCATGTTGGTGGACCTAGCCTGGGGCAGGATACCAGGGTTGAAGATGGCCTGCAGCTTCAGGGATGCTTCGCCAGTGTTTAGGGTGTGGATTCTCATCGCTACGTTGTGCTCTGCATTACTCGAAACCCCTTGCTGAAAAGACAACGAGACAAAAATAAAGATGAGTTACTCCAATCAATAAGAAATAATGCAAAGCCTTCTTCAAAGATACTACTGTATCATACATTGGTAGGAAACCAAAACAGACATATTCACAGATTTACACATAACTTAATAATGGAACTGGTACAAGCATACCGTCATGAAATGCTGTATTTATCCAGAAATGGGTAAAACAAAAGACCGAAAACATTTTTTATCCAAACATTTTTTTCCTTTAGATCAAAACCTCGCAATAACAATTACATGTACTTCACCATGACCTCACCAACAATAGCGCTCAGCACTTGCGCTAAAAATAGCACACTGAATCTCAGACAAACATTGCAAATGTGTGGTGGGTGTGCTTGTGTGCATACATGTGCATGCATGAAGTTTGTTTGACATCCGGGGATTTTGTACATGCGCGCGCTGGCCAAATCACTTGTGTGACGTCAATAGTGCGGAGCGCTATTGCAATGTGGCACAGATTCGGTGCAAGCTTTCGCACAGCGCTACCCATCTCTGGAATGGACTGGTTCCTTTGTGCCATTCTCATCCATTATGAACTGTGTATTGGTGCAAGACGTCTGTTATGTAACTAAGCAAAAGCTTGCCCCGAATCATGTGATATAGCAACAGAGTCTAGTCTGGTGAAATTCAAACTGGGGTGTTTATATGCAATGAAAGAAGTCTGTGTACCAGATACTATTCAGATTTAACTTGCAAATGGCTTATTGTTTAATAAAGGTTTTTCAAACTGGGTGAAATTTTTCTAAATTGAAACCATCAATCTTTACCCTCTCAAACACTGGCTCCACACGGACCACGTCGCGATTTGACACCGTCCAGAAAAACTCCAATCCTGGGATGACGTTGCCGAATGTGAACGGGGTCTCGTGTTCACTGGTACCCATGGCGTACACCGGCATCTCTGTATTGGTTTCTAGGCGCAGGAGAGGGGCGTGGATCTTGATCCCGTTGAGGCGGATAACATAGACGTCAATGACATCCTGAGAAATTATAATAAGTGACCAAACAGAATTTTTTTTTAAACAAAACTAGAAAAAAAAGAGAAACTTTTGAACTCGGAGTAAGATCAAAACCATTCTTTATGCCAAACGAAAAAAAGATAATTGACTATCAGGGACACCACTAACATAGGGCTGGATAGCTCAGTTGGTAGAGCACCTGTACGGTATTCAGGAGGTCGCAGGTTCGAATCCCGCTCCAGTAAATTTTTCTTTCTTCACCTTTAAATCACAGAAAAATTGAGTCGGTTTTCTATATTTTCTCGTGACTCAGATGTCCGATTGAGCACAAATTTTTCACAGGTTTATTATTTTGTGTACATGCTGGATAAGGGAAAGTGTGAGTGCTGTTCTGTGATCTTTACCAATCATGTATTATACATTTAATGTAAAAAGAACAGTCTATACCTGAGAATACACGACGGTTGACCCAGTCTCAGGGTCGAAGCCCACTGCCTTTCCGGTGACCCTACTGTGACCCAGGGCCTGAGCCTTCAGGACCCCACTGCTAGCAATATTGGCAATCTGCCAATCACCGATACTGTATTCAATCTGGGACTGGGGCTGGGGGCCACCGGTACTCCGCACCTGTCAACAAACACAAAAAACTGGTAATCATCCAGTCACAACTTGTGAAAAACCAGATTCAAAAATTAAACTGTACAGTTTGCTTATGAAACATTTTGTCCCAAAACAGACAAATACCTTCAAATACAAATACTGAGCATTTCCTCTTAAAATTAAGATAAGAAAAATATATCTCTAAGCTAAAAAAACAATTGGAATAAATATGGAGTGAGGCAATACCTGGAACTCAGCGCCCACCATGAGAGTTATGTTTCGCGGAGAAAGCTGAAGAGGAGGGAAAACCTGAAAAACAAAAATTAAAAATTACACAAAAAGACTGAATACCGCCCTCTCTTGACAAAATTCAGACAGGTTTCTGATGCCCATATAGCAAAAGGCTCTTTGTTTAAAAGTCGATGAATGGATTCGAAACCAGGCTTGAGGCTAGGCTTGGGGCTTATTTCCCTACCGCCATTTGAGCCCACAAAACGAAATGCAGGGATTGGGCCACACGACGAAGCCGAAGAAAGGCTCCAGCTTCGCCATGTATCTCAAGCCCTTCATTTCATTTAGGACACAAAATGGCGGCAGCAAAATAAATCCCAAGCCTAGCCTCAAGCCTGGTTTGGTGAAGGCCTATACTGTATGTACAAAGAAAAAGGGATTTAAACCCTTTTCACACACTGCAGTTTTTGAACCTTTTAAAAATGTCCGTTAAAATTTACACCGGTAAAAACGATACAACAATATATGGAACAAGGTTGAATTTTTGCTCACATAAAAAATTTGCATGAAAATCAGAAACTTTGGGTACACACAACTCTGAAATAACTGAATCTAAATAACCAAGTCATAACTTGAAATCACGACCTTTCTTTATACACAGAATCTTCCTACAATTGTTAAGGTCTGATTTCGGCCTCCAATCACCCACCTGTATGTCCCTGACTTTGCTGGAGACAGGTACGCCAGTCTTAGACGAGGCCGTGAAGGCTAGACTGGTGAAGCCCAGGGCCGAACCATGGACGTTGTAGTACGCCGTGAATTGATCCTGCATCTTATTCGCGTCGAGCCTGCATAAAAACACAATTAAAAAATGACACGTTTAATTAAGTGAGAAACTATGGCTAAAAACATCATAGAGAATGAATATTGATCATTAATATTCATTATTAATTGCGGTACGGTACCCGCGTCGATATTTGGATGCGATTCACCCCACTGATCCCAGCTAGCTCGGTAGCCTAGCACTTTCATATTCGAACCCTGCTGTTTAAAGCCTGTTTTGTATCACATAACTGTGCATTAGAAAAATGAAAAAAAAAAAAACTCCAGAAAAAGCTTTTTTGCCAAGAAAGCCATACAGGTACTTCACAGTTAATTATAAACCTTCAACAAACCTTACAAAATGGACGAAAGGAACATAATAAATGTATGCATTTCAATAATCGATCTCTACTGTTTAAACTCAAGCCTGTTTTGTATCACTTTTGTATCACTTTGGAAAAAGCTTTTTGTCGAGAAAGCCATACAAGTACTACATGTACACAGATAATTATAAAACTGCAACAACCTTTTTAAAAAACCTTGCAAACGGACGGACGAAATAATAAATTTATGCACTTTCATAATCGTTCCCTGCCGTTTAAAGCCTGTTTTGTATCACTTAAGTGTACATCAGAGAAATGAAAAAAAAAAAAAAACTATGGAAAAAGCTTTTTGTCCAGACAGCCGTACACAGTTAATTGTAAAACTGCAACGACCTCAAACCTTACAAACCGACGAACGAAATAATAAATTTATGCACTCCAATAATCGTTCCCTGCTTTTGTTTAAAGCCTGTTTTGTATCACTTTAAAAGTGTACATCAGAGAAATAGAAAAAAAATTACGGAAAAAGCTTTTGTCAAGAAAGCCGTACATGTAACACAGTAAAACGGTAAGGACTTTCTACATACCTTACAATTACAAAACGGACAGAAGGAATTTAATAAATTCATAATCATTCCCTGCTGTTTAAAGCCTGTTTTGTATCACTTGAGAGTACATCAGAGAAATGAAAAAAACCTACACAGTTAAAAAAAGCTACACAGTTAATTATAAAACTGCAACAACCTTCTTATAAACCTTACAAACGAACGGACGGATGAAATAATAAATTAATGCACTATCCTAATCACTCCCTTCTGTTTTGTATCACTTAAGTGTACATCAGAGAAATGAAAAAACGGGCATGGAAATAATAACAAAGTGTCATCTACAAACCGCTGGGGACTGAACTGAATATGAAGCACTTCTAACCTGGCCGGAATTTATGAGGGATTAGGAGACTTATGGTTATTGAGGCAAAGACAAGCAGTGTTTATTAAATTCATGGGTGGTTTTCTTGTGAAAAATTCATGTGGGAGGGATCCTTTGAAAGATCGGGGACCAATTTCATGCAATCCGTTTATACCGTAAGCAACAATTCTTCGCTTCTAGCAGACTTTTTTGCTTTACGAAAGAGTTTTCTCTCTTGCTATGCTATTACGCGAAGACTTTTTTGCAAAATGCAAATGACAGCGTATTTTACTAGAAAAAAATATATGTTAACCTAGAAATTCTTCGCTAACCAATTAAGCGCCAAAGTCTTGCTTACAGATTCTATGAAATAGGGTTCACAAGTAACAGTGCCTGTAACTAATTGTAAGCACAAAAATAGGCCGCAATGGTTTCCATGAAATTGGGCCCAGATGCTTATCGCAAGCACCACAAACCCATGGCTGGATTTGAACCCACAATCTGTAGATTGACCGCAAGACCTAGAGTATGACACACCAGACCACATCAACCCTTTTGGGGGTTTGGCATAAAAACATCATCAAACTTTAGCTGCTAACCCCATCTTTCTAAGCATATCAATTTCCCTCTTAGCATGCTAGCAAAAAGCTTCCTGTTGTCTTGAATAGTCCCACTCCCTCAATTCGTTCATCCCTGCGTACTTTTCAGTTCAATTACAAAGCTCAGTCCACTCAGCCTCTAAATTACACTCCTAAGCCTTGATCAAGCCCCAAAGACTCCACACAATCTCTTCAAGATATACAGTATGGCCTTATGCATGCGGATTACGTTTCCCAATTCAACAGCACCGCAGGAATATTGGTTTTCTTTGGCGTAAGGTTAAAGGATTCGTTCTTTTTAATAATGATCTTGGGACAGATTTCCAGATTTTTGCTCAATTTTCTTGGTTTGGTGCCAAACATCGGCACCTGGGCTAAATTTTGTGGCGCCACTTGCCAAAAACAATACATGTATATGCATTTATGATTGTTATTCGAAAAGATTGAGTATGAAATTCTCATAATTAAAATTGAAATGCTGTATTCATCCGGAAAATAGTAAAACAAATTACCAAAAACAATTTTAATCTTTAAAAGATCAAACATAATGGTGAAAGATTTTGAAACTACTGTGGGAGTTTTTCACTGTTTAAAAAAAAAAAAAAATTTGCACCGTATGGGACTGAAAATTTCACAGATGACTGTTACTGTACATCTTCCTTGATATTTTTGAACATGAATCTGCATTTCTTTGACAAAAACCAAAGTATGATATTACCTTTTTGCATAATTGCTAATATTACGGCTCTGGAAATCATTATAAATTATCTCCCGTACTGGATTCTGTATCGTAATGTCATTATCCGACATTTTAAGATCCATCACTAACACTAAAGCATCTATGAATCATACCCTGAGTAGAACGGACAGGTTATGTCTGTCAAGGTATGAAGGTATACTGTACGTCACTGTCGCGATACGCACAATTTTTTACGTACTTTATCATTCCAAATGTCAAAAAATTTCTCTTAATGGGCTGGGCGGCCGAGCACAGAGCTGCGAGACCGGCGAAAAAGTGAAACGCGATTCAGCCCAGATGGGATATGCGCTCATCGATCACTTAATAACGTCGGATTATTGCAAACTGTAAATTGCATAAATGAGACTTGGCGTGACGAATTGAGTCGAAAAGTCGACCGTATGGCATCATTCAAGCTAATCAAAGACATCAACTGGTCGTCTTATCATGGGCCTTTTTCATACCTCGGATCCGGCTCTGGCTCCATTTCGTGAATCCATTCTAAAATAACGGGTATCAAAATAGAGGCTTTTGGCTGCGGTTCTGAAGTAGATTCTCTGTTTTTTGAAAAGGAAAATAGAGTCAGCTTCAATGAAAAACCACAACCTATATTTTCAGCATATGGATGACAGAGACAAAGCCAGAGCCTGAGCCAGAGCCGAAGTTTGGAAACTTAGGCCCCATATTAATCTCAGGAAAAGGCTACATTTGTTTAACCTCTTGAGGGCGTTCTTTTGACGCCATCTTTGATGATGCACTAAGCAGCATCTCTGCCAAAAATGTAAGAGTATTGCAAAATTTCAGTGTTTCGCTATTTTTTAATCTTGTTCCAGCTCTATCTCTATTTTTTTGTGTAAACATGTATTTCTTTCTTTTTAGCCTTTGAGAAAGATCTTGCTAGGATCGAAACGTCAGGCCCTTCTACATGTAACTCCAAGTGAATTTATTCCTTAGTTGCATTTGTAAATTTACTTCATTTAAAGATTTATGTAAGGGATTGTTATTTCTGACCTGTGTGTATCCAAGCATGACAAGGATGGTGTTGGATACAGATCATTAAATATCAGACCCTGGTTTCCAATTTCCATGGAAGAAGACACACCAGGGGTCAATTTCACGAAGCCCTACGATTGATCGTAACTCGAGTTACGAAGGATAACCCATCGTATCCTACGTAGGGCTGCAATGCATCATACATGTAAGTCCTACAAATGATATAGTAAGTTATGATGAGTTTGGTGAAATTGATGTGTTGTTGTGTTTCATGGCCCCGGGGACGCATTGGGATTTTGCTTGGATACCGATTAAACAAACATTGAGCGGGACCTAATTCACGATATCGTCAACTTCATCGGTTCGGTGTCTCTTATCGTTTTCCCCACCGGCTTCTAGCATCGTCCCCTAGATGCCTGGATGGGCATAACCTACCCCCGCCAGAATGCCGATATTATCTTGTGGTGACAGCTACTAATCAATCTATATTAAAAGTCAATGGATTCAGTAGGTCTGGGGCAAATTACATTGAACTCAGCTGTGTAGCCACACAAATGATAAATATTTGAACACACGGCACAAACTATTTGACTTAGTTTGCGGAACATCATGTACATGTATGTCGGGCTCTATTAAAACTGCATACACTTTGCTGTAACTGTTGCTTAGGCAACAAATTGTTGTATTGGAGTAACGGAGGGTTGGAAAATAGGGTAGGGCGGGCGGATTTTTAATTTTTTTAAAATTAATTTTGCCAGTATTAAATGCATTTTTTCCTGTATATCACAGTATTTGACGAGTCAAATAAAGACAAGAAATGACATAACAACTTTAACCAGTCTGGTTTCCATCTTTTGCTCCTTTTAAGCTTTAAATCTGCATACAAATTTGCTTTTTTTTTTTTTTCCCCGATTTTTTTTTTTTTGTCATTGAAAAGTGAACAAAGAAAAATTGACTGGAGCGGGATTCGAACTGGCGACCTCCTGAATACCGTACAGGCGCTCTACCAACTGAGCCATCCAGCCCTATTTTGGTGGTGACCCCAATAGTCAACTATCTTTGTTCGTTTGGCTATTTCACCAATATTTTTTTTGGGGGGGGGGTTTATAATGTTTACGGTCGGGGCATATTTTTCGGTCGGGCGGGTTACGCCAATACAACAATTTTTTTTTTTATTGCCTGACTTTGGTAGGAAACAAAAACAGACATGGTCACAGATTTACGTTTATCTTGTACAGGGTATAAAGATAGACTTACATGTATGTCTGTAAACAAAATATCCTACTAGGATCGAAATGCATCAGGCCCCCCTAACTCTAAGCATTTGATATATTTCAGGTCGTTTTGGCTGATGACCACTTTGCAGCAGTTTATTACTTGTACAAACATATAAATATTTTCTGCCTGAAATGCTGTATTTTTCAATTTTTTTTTTACAAAATACCGAAAAACAGTTTTGATATATCCGAGACCAAATCCTCACAATTACAATTAACTAACAATTTTGTATCACAATTGCGACTTAATTTTTCTGTTTTCTACAGAACTGCAAGGCACGAGGTAAAACACAATTTGAGATGGTTTAGGGGTTTCAAGCTTGGCTGGCCGAGCAGCTGCTCTCCTAATATATTTGCATTTGCATCATCACCGTGACAACTTGTACAGCTCCTCTGCATTTATAGCGGTTGTTAAAGGGTGCATGACCGGAATAAGTCTACTGTTTAAATAGGTCAACATGCAACTGTGTAAGGCTGCTCGGAAAGGCCACTAAAGCACAAAGCCATCTCAACCCTCACAGGTACCCATTAAAGGGAGCATATATGATTTGCAAGGCCTAAAAATAAAAATTATTGAGTTTGAGACAGAAAATGGACTCAACGGTTCGTAAACAGTGCAAACAGTCACCATGGGAAATTTTGGTTCATCAGATGCTGGGTTTTTCAAGCAAATCAAGATTTAGTGTCTTTTCCAAAGATCGTTCGTCCGAACGATTTTTGGAACAAACATAAAGTTAACTATTCTTCATGTTTTATAAGAAAAATCAAGTCAGGTTTTTGCTATTTTCTCGTGACTCAGATGTCCGAGCTCAAATTGTGAGCTTAATGTGTAGATTTGAAAATACCGTGAGCGTTTTTCACTGTTTTCTACAGTTTCTGACGATAATATGAGCTGAAAATTTCACAGGTTTGGTTTTTTTCCATGACAAATCAAATTATGAACAGTCTGCAGCTGTTCTGTCGCCATGACCTATCGTGTATTATGCCTTTCAAGCTCTCAGCCTATAAACACATGTATACATGTAATTTATAGCCAGCAAAGAGGCCACCACTTTAAGGCATGAATCTTTGATGGCCTTCGCTAGTAAATCATTCTCCTGCCTGGTAATCAAAAGTCAAGTGGTTCGCTTCCGTCCAGACGGACGGGGCGCCGGTCAAAAGACCGGAACGAGATTTAGCAAACCGAACATATGGGCACATTCTGACTTCACCAAGCGTGCCAAGCATCACTATCCCCTCAAATTTCCTTCAAAAATGGAAGAAAAATAAACAAGTGTTGTCTTCCTTTTTTTCATTGTAAAGTGAACAAAGAAAATTTGACTGGAGCGGGATTCGAACCGGCGACCTCCTGAATACCGTACAGGCGCTCTACCAACTGAGCCATCCAGCCCTACGTTGGTGGTGACCCCATAGGTCAACTATCTTTGTTCGTTTCAGAATTAGGGATAAATTGAAAAAGTAATACAAAGCTGAAAGGTGTGATCATTGTTCTTGAGTGGGCAAGACAATTTTCCTTTGGCAAAGGCTCATATATGTGAGAGAAAGAGACATACTGGAAGATTTCGAGGGGCAAGAAGGCAACATTGACCAAGGGCACCAGGGCAATGACAAGGGGCACCAAGTCAGTGACAAGGCAGCATCAGCAAGAGAAATGACAATAGAAACAAAGACAATGACAGCAGGAACAAAAACAGCAAAGGAAGAGAAAGTCATTGAAAAGGGCACAAAGGCAATGATAATTATATAATCTCACTTACCCCCCCCCCTCCCCCCGGTCCTGATCCTCTCATCCATTCGTGTGTATCTTGCATTTTCTTGTTCTCCTGTCATTTTGCCCTCGATTATTAAATATCCTGCAAGAATTGTCATGTCACGTCAGGGGCCAATTTGATAAAACTGTTAAGCACACAAATTTGCTTAGCACAAAAATATCTCGCCCAAAAAAAACAAACCACCATTGAAAATTCCATTTGATATTCATGGTCAGCGAACAACAGCCAAAGAACAATCACAAGTGATACACAACACGTGGACATTTTGGTTGTTAACCCTGTTTTTATTAAGACAGAAATATCATGCTTAGCAATTTTTTGTGCTTAACAGTTTTATGAAATTGGCCCCAGGCCCTACCACCTTCCTGCATATTTCAGGTCATTATTTTGGCTGAAGAGCCGTTTGCAGCAGTTTATTACTTGTATTGAAAATATTTTAGGTTAATTATTTGGGTTGATTTTTAGTTTGCAGCAGTTTATCATACTTGTAGCTTCAATGTATTAAGTTAATACAAAAAGATCCTGCTAGGATCAAAAAGCTGGCCCGCCTAACTCCAAGCACAACATATTTCAGGTCGTTATTGTTTTGGTTGATGAATATGTGGCAGTGCAGTTTAATTACTTGTATTCAAATTAAATTCCTAGTGCTTCTATCGCAGTCTGACGACAAGAAAACGTTACAAGAAGACTTTAAATTGTTCGGCATTCGGAGTGACCATGCTCAGGAGGATGCTGATGGAACGTAATCCCTGTCGAATCCCCTTTCACCTTCCAACACCCCCCCCCCCCCACCTCCATCGAGGTTGCAAAGATCATATCGCATCATCAACAACAATTCCCGTTCTTCATTAACAGACGGAGCGCCGGTGATGACCGAACACCGAGGGCCCAATAGGGACGTTGATGAGGTCGAATCTAAACACAAATTCCGCCGATAGATTACAGACCTTGATGGAAAATGGTGTTTATCAGAAAGCTTAACCCCAGGGGACAGAACATTAACATTCAGAGAGCTTGTAACATGTGTAATGCGGGGAAAAAACGGGGAAAAGGGTTGAATTTTTTTTTTTTAAATCAGTTCTGCCACCCTGTTGTTGCTATGGCGGTTGTTGCCATGACATCAAGTCTTAACTGGTATTACATTAAATGGCGTCGGATGGCAGGGCCTGCTCTAGTCATCATCTCCTGATGAAGACTAGAGCAGGCTAGTCGAAACGTTGAGACCTTACGAGAAGTGCGAACGGAATAGAAGTACAGTCTCCTGATGATGACTAGAGCAGGCTAGTCGAAACGTTGAGACCTTACGAGAAGTGTGAACGGAATAGAAATGCGGTCTCCTGATGATGACTAGAGCAGGCTAGTCGAAACGTTGAGACCTTACGAGAAGTGCGAACGAAATAGAAGTACGGTGATCTGATGATGACTAGAGCAAGCTAGTCGAAACGTTGAGACCTTACGAGAAGTGCGAACGAAATAGAAGTGCGGTCTCCTGATGATGACTAGAGCAGGCTAGTCGAAACGTTGAGACCTTACGAGAAGTGCAAAAGAAATAGAAGTGCGAAAGTACGAACGAATATTACATGGTGTTTCCGCAAACCGATCCACATACCAATTGTCACCATGCAAAGCCTCAAATCTTGCTAGATAATAAGTGAAAAAATAAAAACAAAAAAACAAAAACAATGACCAATTATGTAATGCAGTTTACCTTTAAATGCACCGGTAATTCAAAAAGTTTATATAGATTTTGTTTATTACAACATAAATGCTTTTCACAGCCACGCACTTACAGTTTGTGAAAGCAACCTTGACATGGCTGTCAATGTCATATCATTAAATTTACGAATATTGATTGTATTTATTAGTGAACATCTGGTAGCAATTACATGTCACTGTGCAGGTGTAATATACGGTATGGGACGTTTATATGGAGCGCTGCTTAGCACACTTTCTACGAATAGGTCAGACAGTGAAAGCTTGAAAAAAAACGCAACACCGTGTTGGGAACCATTATGTTCAAATTAAACTGTTTATCACTTCGAGATTCAGGTATATGATACAGCCATGTCTTGGCTATCACCATGTAGAATTTAAGCAAAATCAAACTGAAATTGGTGAAAATATGACCAATTGAAAGAGTACTCTTTATTAAAACAAATTTGCAGTATTCCAGAATAAGTGGTCAATGCAATGAACACATATAATGTGTATTGAAAGAAAGATGAAAATCAGGTTTTGAGGTTGGGTAATTCAGTCTTAGTTTTTTCCCTCAATTTCAGTCCAATTTTGCTCAAATTCTATATGGTGATAGCCAAGACATGGTTGTATCACATATCTGAATCTTGAAGTGATAAACAGTTTAATTTTCATATAATAGTTCTCGACACATAAAGTGTTGCATTTTTTTTGGGACACTTTGTACAACGTGATGTACTTAGATATGATCAAATATAAATGAGAAAAAGATTCTATCACTTCATGTACAAGCCACGTGTGTACATCCGAAGCTGACACAACAGATAGTCATCAGTCATGCATATACGCCACGCTGATCATTAAAAGTTATTAACATTTTTGTTATTACCATTATCATCGTGGGTCTACAAATCATTTCACTGATGGTCTGCGTCTGTGCGACACGGTCCCAATGCGGTGAATTATTCAACCCTAGCATTATATGATACTAGGGGCAATTTGGCATTAAAACAAGTGATTGACTGAGCGTTTGATAGAAAATCCCTTGAAGTCATGTTAGAGTCGACCAGCGTTTTCTAGCAAAGCAACAAAGACGATGGGCCAGCTGCGATGCCGCATGTCGTCGACAGGTCTTTGCGAAGAGCTGCACGAACCGCTAGAGGTGCAAGAATAAAGTACTCAGCGCATCAGCCTTCAGTTTGAACCTCAGAAACAAATCATTGCCCGGAAAGCAAACCCTGTCATGTTACAGCGCTTCGGCTCTGCAAAACTCCACAGCAAACAGTCTATCTTGTTTTGAAATTACCAACTGAGATCTACATGTAAATGTGGCGTTGAGCGACAACGAACTGGAAAAAAGATTTACATAGCTGAAGCAAGGAGGGTGGATGGTCGCCGATGGTAACAAGATACGACCAATCGTGTTCAAGCTAGCCAACTGCACGCTATTCATAGCGTTGCACAGTCCTACGGGAGTACATACACTACAGTACACGAGGTGTATTGTATCAAAGAAGAGCCCACTCATTCTTGGGTTATTTCTTAATTTCCTCCTGAACAGATAACTGCTCGAGCAGCCGACGTCCAGACAAGATCTGACAAGTGAATGGAGTCTCCGTCTTGCGGCTAACTTAGACTGACAGACAGAGGAAACTTGATGGGAAATAACAATCGGGCGGCGATTGAGATTTCGGGGAACGTCTTTAAGCAACAATCCTTTGTGGCTTGTATCGACGGGACGGCAGTAAATTGCACCGCACTGCTTCACCAATTCCAGCCGACGTAACACACATTCAACCATTCTTCTCTTTAAAGGTAATATCATACTTTGTTTTTTTGTCAAAGAAATACAGATTCATGGGCAAAAATATTAAGACAGTTACAGTAACAGTCATATGTGAAAATGTCAGTCCAATACGGTGCCCACCTTTTGAGAAAATAGTGAAAAACGGCCGCAGTCTTTTCTCTTTTATTGTTGATCTTCAAAAGATCGAAAATAATTTTGGTCACTGGTTTTACTCTTTTCTGGATAAAAAAAACATTTAATTCAGGCAGAAAAATTGTAATGGTATGTTTCTACCATCACCATCTTTATACCCTGTAAGTTTATACATATGTAGGTAAATCTGTGAAGATTTCTGTTTCGGTATGCTACCAAAGTATGATACTACCTTTAAGTGCATCATTCACAACCGCACAACTGTTGAATGTTATCTGTTCGCTGACAAATTAATGAGCCGTTGAGCACCAAAAAAAAAGATGACTCTGAAATTCGTTTTCTCCAGACGACAGAACATTGACATCGTCAAGACGCTTTCTGTCGGGAAACGTAAGGCGCCGACGACAGAGATTCCGATCATAAAACCCCCGAAGAAAGACAAGCCGATAGATATGATAGGTTCGTCATTGAAATATCTATTTGCCTTCATTTAAAGTTAATCAATGACTCAAACAAAATTTGTAGATTCACAAGAATGTGAACGTGTCATCAAATTGAATATTTTTTGTTTTAAGTCATTGAAAAGCGAACAAAAGAAAAACAGACCGGAGCAGGATTCGAACCACACCTGGATATTTTTTTTAACTGCCCCGCTAGACATGATAAGAATAATCTGATTGAGATAAGTTGAGAACTCACAAGATGCTCACAGGATAAAAGGCACAATTCATCCAAAATTTGTTTGGTTTAAAAAAAAGGAACTTTAAGCAACAAATTACAATCCGTAATATTTACGGAGATGAACTTAAGCATGTATGTATCAAGCCGAGAGCATCGAAAAAAACATGATGATCATCACTTGCAATTTTTAAGACTGACAGCTATTAAGATGGAAAATATCAGGGGTCATTTTCACGGCCCTGCTTAGCACAAACATTTGCTAACCATGAAACCTCTGTCTTAAGAAAAATAGGATTAACAACCAAATTTCCATGTGTTGTGTATCACTTGTGATTGTTCTTTGGCTGTTGTTCGCTGACCATGAATATCAAATGGAATTTTTAACAGTGGTTTGTTTGATTGAGCAAGACAATTTGTGCTAAGCAATTTTTTTGTGTTTATTAAACAGCTCTTTGACATTGACACCTGCTGAGTGGTGGAAAAATTAAAGGCACACGTGAAGGAAGAAAGAAGAGAACGACGTGCTTCTCGGATTTCAACGTAGAGTGGGAAGAGCAATAATTTCTACTTGTCGGAGAGCACTCCTTTTAGACCTTGACAGTTTCACTCGAGGGAGGTCCAAGAAACAAGCTACTTGGACTATGAATGCAAGGACAGTGGAGAATATACGTATGTAGACGTGGCGAGCAATCCAGTCTCAAAAAGGGACAAAATGGAGGAGTCAGTGTTTGTTGATCTCGCAGAGACAAACTTTTCATCCGATGGTGCGATTGACGAACACGATGAACAAGATGTTGTCTTCTGGCCAAAATTACTCAACAACATCTCCATCAAAGGATTGATTCCTTTCGGAATCGTGATGAATGTGGTGTTTCTATTCATCGTGCTGCGTGTCCGCGCCATGCACACGACCATCAACATCTACCTGTGTAATCTCGCCGTGGCCGATATGCTGTTCTTGTCCGTCATGGCGTATTTTTACACAAACACCACCCGTAATTTCGGGACCAGCGTGGTGACCTATGTGCCGTATTTTGCGTCGATGTTCTTCGTGACCACGGTGGCGGCTGGACGATGCTTCGCGACGTACTTTCCCTTCCGGGCCCGGGCTGGGGCGACGAAATGCCGGGCTGCCAAAATCGCAGCCGCCGTCTGGGTCGTCGCGATCCTGTCCAGTGTGGGCTTCAACCTGCTGTCATATTACGAGCTTGTCGATACATTCGCAATGGACGTACTCTACCTGAGCATCAACCCAGTGTTTCTGCTTGTCAACGTCGTCTTGTACGCGGCCGTCATCTACGGATTGTGCCGTAGCATCTGCACAACGGCCACGTCCATCAATCAACGCCGTATGGCTGTCATGCTAGTGACAAACACTGCGGTCTTCTTCACATTCCACATCGCGGCGACATCTTTCAACCTGCACACCATGTTTAACAACAACACGCCAATGAGCACGCTCACGACAGCGTATGCTCTGATCAACATGCTGCTGTTTCTAAACTCGGGGATCAACCCGTTGGTGTACGGCGCCACCAACGCCGACTACAGGAAATAGTTGGAGAGCCAGGTGGGTTTTAATCATAATGTTGAGTACAGAAGGTTTGAGTGCATATTTCTATTGGATTTAATGTACGAATGAGAGAATGGGGCGTCTTAAGTTGCACACCCCTGGGCTTTGGGCCCCCTGGGGCACCAAAGTTGCCCCAAATATCGATTTATTCAAACTTTTGAGTACAACCAAAATTCCTTTTGCAAATGATCATTTAGTGACCTCTGACAACAAATCCACAATTTAAGACATGATTTTTCCTGGGGTTTGTAGATAAGACGGGGGTGTTTGTAGATAATATGGGGGTTTTGTACATAAGGCATGGGGTGTTTGGACCCATTGGGTCCTTCAAAATTGAACTTATAAAAAATAGTCTGTACATCAATTTCGATTACAGCTATGGATAAAACATTACTCAACATGAATAAAAATGTAATTTAAGACATACAAATGTCTAGGGTTTCTAATTAAGACCATCACTAATTAACGGCCAATTAGCGATTTATTCACACTTTTGAGTACAACCATAATTCCTTTTGCAAATGATCATTTAGTGACCTCTGACGACAAATACACAATTTAAGACATGATTTTTACTGGGGTTTGTAGATAAGACACAATATAAAAGTTGCATCACAGCACTGATTTACTCACATTATATGGTTAGTTATGTATGTACACATGCAACGCATTGAACGCAAACGGTAATTTGATGGTATTTCGGGCAAATGATAAGTGCCACGCAAGAGAAAATGGTCCAGTCTTTACCCGCACAAAATAATCAGGCGCGGTTCTAGAGCCAATTACATTTTTGGGGGGCTAGAAGACCCAATATTTTGGGTTCTTCTAACACTCGCTTCTGCTATGTCTTATTAGGGGTCGGAAAACATGCACATTATAGGCCACACAACGCGTTTTTTTATGTAATTGGCGCTTAATAACTGAAAAAATCCATTATTTTCAAGAATTTTTTTTTCACTTGCATTTTTTTGGGGGGGCTAGACACATTTTTTGGGGGGCTACAGCCCCCCCCCCTAGCCCCCCCCGTAGAACCGCGCCTGAAAATAATCTTTTATAAGTTGTGCTATTTCTCCCCCCTGGAGGGCCCTCCAAAAAAAAAAGACGGAAAGTGGAAACTTGTGTCTAGACTGAAGACCGCTGGGTAACGATTCGCAAATCTGCGATGCCGCTCTGAAACAAACTATGAAGTATGAAATATCCAAGTACCGTCCCGTGATCGAATATGGAGGTTCAAAAGTGGACATCTACTTTTCTCCTCTCCAAGAGGGACTTTTCTCCTCTCCAATTTGGAATGGAGCAGGTATTTCATCATTAAAGCTGCTGGATAAGTTGCAGAACAAATCACTTCATTTACTCAGGATTGATGAGCCTCTCAAGTTTGGCATTGTTCCACTGAGTCACAGGAGAAATGTTTCATCACTTTGTGTTTTTTTTTACCGTCATTTCTTCCTGAAACCATCCATTGAGCTAGCTGATATTTTACCCCCTTGTGAACCTAGTCTGAGAGCTATACAAGATCTTCACTGACTAGACATCCATACTGTGTACGTATTCCTTGATCAAAAACAGAGCTCCATCTCAACTCCTACATATTACGAAGGACAAGTCGACTGTGGAACTCCCTTCCAACGTCCGCTTTTCCTGCCTCTGCAGATGTGTCTGCCTTTAAGACAAAAGTGAATGCTTTCCTCATCGGTCAGATGTTTAAACCATTTTTTTGTTTATCTCCGCTTCAGTTCTATTTTAGCTGTTTATCTGGTGGTCATGGATTCGTTAGGGTAGCTTAATGGCTGCCTATAGGAGATGGTGACCTGCGAATTTGACAGCCTACGGGGCACGGGCCCATAAAGTGTGGGGAAACGGCACGCCTAGTCAGGTTGCGTTTTTTATTTTTCCTGGTAGGGCATAGTGATATAGGGCTACCAACACCATGACCACCGAATGAATCATGTTCTTTTAATATGCTGTTCTTTTGCTCCACTTTTCAGATTTGTATTGCAACTTGCTTCAAGCATTATGCTTTGGGCCACTTTTCATCTTTAGTGATGTTTTCATCAGGTCCCTGAATCCAAGTAAAAGGGAAAAAAAGTAGCATAAAAAACGGATCGAACGCTTTTGCAAAATGCGCTTTTCTGTACCTTTCTGTTAACAGAAAAACAGATGACAAGTTTTGTTAAAATGCAGTTTTATGCTTTCTGCTACCAGAAAAGTAAGTGTTACTTTTATCCGAAATTTTCACTTTTCTCACTACCAGTACTAGTAGAGCAGATTGGACGTTTTTGATAAATCCACTTTTGTTTTTGTCTGCTTTCCAATAAAGCAGATTGAACGCTTGTGCAGTGGTTCAAAAGTGGTCATCTGCTTTTCTGCTAGCAGAATCGTAGAAATGAACGTTTTGGATAGATCCACTTTTCTGCTTCTTCCAACAGGACAAAATGTAGGTTCGTTCACAGCTTTTAATCATTCTCACACAGGAAATACAGATAAGCTTCTGGACTTTAAAAGCGACGTTTGTTTTTGAATGGAAGTATTTTGGGGTTATAATATGGAAGGCAGATACTTCTCAATTGGGCCCCTTCTAAGGGCCACTTTTAAACCAATGGCCCACAAGCGTTCAATCTGCTTTCTTGAAAGGCAGAAAAGCAAAAACAATAGATTTGTCAAAACGTTAAATCTGCTTTTCAAGTAGTGAGAAAGGTGAAATTCTTTTGCTTCTTTGCCATAGCAGAAAAGCAGAAAACTGCATTTTGCCAAAACGTGTCATCTGCTTTTCTGTTAACAGAAAGGTATAGAAATTCGCATTTTGCAAAGGCGTTCGATGTGTTTGTTATGCTACTTGGAGAGGAAAAAAGTAGATGTCCACTTTTGAACCTCCATATTCGATCACGGGACGGTACTTGGATACTTCATACTTCATAGTTTGTTTCAGGGCGGCGTCACAGATTTGAGAATTGTTATCCAGCGGTCTTCAGTCTCAGACGTCTTCAGTCTCAGAAAGTTTCCACTTTCCTTTTTTTTGGGGGGGGGGGGGATAAATAGCACAACTTATCAAATATTATTTTATGCGGGTAAAGACTGGACCATTTTCTCTTGCGTGGCACTTATCATTTCGCGGCATTTGCCCGAAATACCATCAAATTACTGTTTGCGTTCAATGCGTTGCAAGTGTATACATACATAATTAACCATAATGTGAGTAAGCTGTGATGCAACTTTTATATTGTGTCTTATCTACAAACCCCAGGAAAAATCATGTCTTAAATTGTGGATTTGTTGTCAGAGGTCACTAAATAATCATTTGCAAAAGGAATTATGGTTGTACACAAAAGTGTGAATAAATCGCTAATTTGCCAGTAATTAGTGATGGTCTTAATTATAGAAACCCCAAACATTTGTATGTCTTAAATTGCATTTTTATTCATGTGGAGTAATGTTTTATCCATAGCTGTAATCGAAATTGATGTACAGACTCTTTTTTTATAAGTTAAATTTTAAGGTCCTAATATACCCTGGGTCCAAACACCCCATCTTATGTACAAACACCCGATTATTATCTACAAACACCCCCATCTTATCTACAAACCCCAGGAAAAATCATGTCTTAAATTGTGGATTTGTTGTCAGAGGTCACTAAATGATCATTTGCAAAAGAAATTTTGGTTGTACTCAAAAGTTTGAATAAATCGCTAATTGGCCGTTAATTAGTTATGGTCTTAATTAGAAACCCCAGACATTTGTATGTCTTAAATTGCATTTTTATTCATCTATAGTTATGTTTTATCCATAGCTTTAATCAAAATTGATGTACAGACTATTTTTTATAAGTTCAATTTGTAAGGACCCAATGGGTCCAAACACCCCATGCCTTATGTACAAAACCCCCATATTATCTACAAACACCCCCGTCTTATCTACAAACCCCAGGAAAAATCATGTCTTAAATTGTGGATTTGTTGTCAGAGGTCACTAAATGATCATTTGCAAAAGAAATTTTGGTTGTACTCAAAAGTTTGAATAAATCGATATTTGGGGCAACTTTGGTGCCCCAGGGGGCCCAAAGCCCAGGGGTGTGCAACTTAAGACGCCCCATTCTCTCATTCGTACATTAAATCCAATAGAAATATGCACTCAAACCTTTTGTACTCAACATTATGATTAAAACCCACCTGGCTCTCCAACTAAAAGCTTTGATACCCGCATTTCGGTGGCAGTGCAAGAAGGAAAGCAGCACTAAAACGCAGAGTAACTACATCGAGCTTAACGTCCAAAATCAGTCAACATCATAATTGGTTTATGATCCAGTCCCCCTGCGGAGACTGTGGTAGTGTGTGGTAAGCAGCTCTTGTCTTGTGTGGTACACAGTACATGTAGGTGCAGAGGGTTAGGGTTAATATCCAGTCTCCCTACAGGTGGAGACTGTGGTAGTGTGTGGTAAGCAGCTCTTGTCTTGTGTAGTAGGTGCAGAGGGTTAGGGTTAATATCCAGTCTCCCTGTGGAGACTCCCTGTGGTAATGTGTGGTAAGCAGCTCTAGAGGGTTAGGGTTTAAGTTGCCAGAAATAAGGATAAATGAACAGTGTGTATCTAAAAATGAGGCAAAAAAAAAATGTATGTTTATCTCTCAATATAAGCAGGACTCTTGAACTTTCAGTGTAAAAATCATATTTGATTGTATTTTAAGATTTTTCATATGAAAACAAGAAATTTTAAGTCCCCAAAAAATATATACGCAACATATGAACCGACAAGAAAATAATTGAAGAAAAAAAAAATTCATTCAATTTTTCGAAATTAAATGAAAAATTGAAGAAATTACAGAACAGAATTACGACAAACATCTTGCGAAGTTGACGGAGGATAACAAGTTATTTTAGTGGTTATTAATATAAAGTTGCAAAATTCCTAGTATATGGTTGTATTAATTACCATATGAGTCAATGTATATAACGTGTTTATATTATGTACACATTGTATATCTTGATGCTGTTTGTCTTATAGTGTCTTTAAAGTGAACGTCTGGTGATTGCTCATATTGCTATCATTTTGTTGAAAAACAAAAATCATAATCAAATAATTCCATGAATATTGATGATTTTGGTCGGGAAATAGATAATATGCAAATTAGGCTTGCCCTTCACCGACGTGGATGAGCACTGTATACTCAGTGCTTGTGAGAGCACGTGAGAAAAAATCACATGCTTGCTCAGGTGGGATTCGAACCCACAACCTCCTGCTTAAATAATTAAGCAAAATAATTTCAATCATACTTTTGTCAAAATTCATGTCATGAACCTAGCGCGAAGATTTCCACGAAATTGTTTCCTTAAAATCATCATGACCGATGAAGGGGACAAGTGTGTTGGGCACTCGCCTCTCACCAATGTGGCCCGGGTTTGATCCCGGCTTTAGTCATATGTGAGTAGAGTTGTGCGTTGGTTCTCTCCTACGCTACGAGGGCTTTTTTCCGGGTTCTCCGGTTTTCCTCCCTCCACAAAAATCAAACACTTTCGATCTCAGGCTGTACTCCGTGATCATGTAACGGGTTGATGTGGCTGGCAGCCAAGGGCGCCCATGAATTACGGCAACTCGATCACATTGTAGCCGCATCCTTTGAAATTCAGCAACCCAGCCTCACAGCTCTGAGTAAGGATGATTAGCCTCCCAAATTATTATTATAAACATTATTATATGGTAAACTTTTTCCGGACACACGTTTGTTCGTAATCAAAACAAATGTATCATATTGCAAGAAATTTTCGATATCATTATCACTCAATTGTTGTGTGTTCCCTGTAGTCTCTGTTTCAGGAGTCATTATTAAAGTTATAATAATATATCATCAAAAGATAATTGGTTTTGGTTGTGTTTACCATGTCAATAAACAGATTTATAAACATGAAGTGGCTGGTGAAAGAGACTAACGAGATTGGCTTTTTGTCTCAACAAAAATTATTTCCATGATGATTGGAAAGTTTGAGTGTTTTGGGAAAAAAACTTAAGGCCTTTGAACACGATACAAAAAAACTCTGGGTTGTACAAGGGTTGTATTTGATGTTTACTGCTTTTGACTTGCATTTGGCCATGTTTGCTAGGCATAACATTCACAAGGAGTTTTGGCTGGCGTACTGATTTTATTTACCAAGGTTTCTGGTGCTTTAAGCAATATAAATGCTTTTAAGCAGCTCTTTGAAATTCCCCCTGATCCTATTTAGCTGGTGAACATGGTTTAAAGGTAATATCATACTTTGGTTTTTGTCAAAGAAATGCAGATTCATGGACAAAAATATCAAGGAAGATACAGTAGCAGTCATCTGTGAAAATTTCAGTCCCATAAGGTGCCCACTTTTTGAATGTTTGAGAAAATAGTGAAAAACGTCCACAAGTCTTGTCACCATTATTTTTTATCTTTAAAAGATCAAAATTGTTTTTGGGCATTGGTTTTACTCTTTTCAGGATAAATACATCATTTCAGGCAGACACATTTTAACTGTACAGTATGTTTCTACCATCACCATTTTCATACCCTGTAAGTTATAGGTAAATCTGTGAACATTTCTGTTTCTGTATGTTCCCGAACATTTTCTCGGCTTGGATAATGAATAAATACCATGGTAATCGGGCCCCTGAACAGAAACGGGATACATTTTGAATTCCCTATGAATAGACTGATCCAGTAGGCCACGCCCACCATAGCAACGGCCAAGCAACGACTCACACGTGCGCGCGTAACGTGTCACGATCGCCAACACGCGTTGCACGCCCATCACCGAAAGCACTTATCTCTATGGGACTCTGGTTTTGGAAAAGGTCACAAATGTACGTTTCGTCTCTTACCAGGCCAACGAGAGTCAGAATTACAATGAAAATACAAACACCATCAATTTGTAGCGGAAAGATACTGTACTTGTGAAGTTGTGCTGCATAATTTGCAGAGGATGGTATTTATTGTTTTTCCAGTTTGTAAACGTAAACACTGCTGTAATCAATACCGCGATCTCCAGCATGAGATCACCGAAATGGCTGCTGCAATTGGTGATCCGATTTTTGCGGCTGTGATTGGTCAATGCAAAATGGGGCGGGGCTTAATGCATCGGTCTATTTCCCTCAGGGGAGTAATTCCCTCTAAAAGTCTAAAGTGTGTAACTATCAGCTACATGTAGGTGTCTCCTTCATCAACTCTGCTAGATCTTTTGAATTTCATAGTGATATTTTATAGGAGGAGTGGAATTTAACGGAGGTGTCCCTAAAAACCTTGATCAGGGAGGATGAGGCTACTTCTACTTCAGCTCCGGTAGACATTTTGAATTTGTAAATAGGTATGAGGAATCGGGTTGACATTTCGGATTTCTAAGATATCATGAATAAAGTGTGAAAAATACATGCAAAGACCGCAGAGGGTTCAAGGTTTACTGAAATCAAATTTGGGAAAGGGACGAAAGTGTTTTCGAATTATTGCTTAATACATGTACATGTAAATAATGACTACATGTATATAAATTTATATTTTTATGTAAGCGCTTTAATCTTGACCAAATAATTACAAAATTTAGAGTTGGCACGCCATTACTCCTTGCAATTATCAGTTGCAGTACTACAACAAAGGGGATTCAAGAACTGGATGGAGAGAGAAACAGCTGAACAAAAGATCATCCAAAGACTAGACTGTATCAATAGAGGATTAAACAGGGACTCTGGTTTCTTGTCACACTACATCAGTGACTCATCATTACTTTTGTCTAGACCACAGACTTGGCCCCCATATATATACCTTGCTTGATGATGCCACTTCATTGCATCTGATGAAGTAGTTGTTGCTACGAAAGCTCATGCTCTTTTTAAACTCTAGTTAGTCAATATAGTGCTACTTGTATTTTTGTATTTTATATGTCATCTGACTGACACGGCTACCCACCATTATATCCTTGAATACCGAAATCCAGCCTAGGCCAGATAAATTATCAAGTCGACGTCTCATTTTTCACTATTAAAAAGGATATCTTGTTGAGATAATTATCGAAACAAGACAACTCTTTACCACTACAAAGTTGACGTAGCAAGATAAATGTTGTGGTTTACAGCTGGGTATATTAAAAGTAAAATGGCACTTTAATATTAGACGTCCATAATTGAAATGCCGTAGCTATAAATCCAATAAAAAGTACTGGAGACGTTTTAATGGTCAATGCAAGTAATAAACTGCAGCAAACTGCCCATCAGCGAAAAATAACGACCTGATATTTATAAAATGCTTAGAGTTAGGAGGGCCTGACATTTTTATCCTAGCAGGATCTTTCTCAAAGGCTGCTCAGAGTTAGGAGGGCCTGATGTTTCGATCCTAGCAGGATCTTTCTCAAAGGCTGCTCAGAGTTGGGAGGGCCTGATGTTTCGATCCTAGCAGGATCTTTCTCAAAGGCTGCTCAGAGTTAGGAGGGCATGACATTTCAATCCTGGCAGGATCTTTCTTAAAGACAGCTCAGAGTTTATAGGAGGCCTGACGTTTGGATCCTAGCAGGATCTTTTTTGAAGGCTAAAAGGTTTAATGGTCAATACTCTTGTGAGTGTACAAGTATCAGATTCCAAGAATCTGTAGTTTGCCCGCGTTCCAGTGCATCATATGAGACGACAACGTCGTCCGACGGGATGATATGTAAACATTGCCAGCGGAATCAAGTGACTGCCAGAGCTATCTTTTAAACCCAGTGGGTAGAAAGAGTCCTCATATAGCATTGTTAACTCTACAATTACACCATCAATCAACTGAGCAAACAGTATGGCTGACAGATCTGCGCTACGAGAAAGTGTAACTGCCGTGGCGGTCAACAACAAATTACAATTACGGACTCAAACTCGCAGTGTAGGGCTCAATTTCAAAGCTCTGCTTACTACAGAATTCTGCGCTTATGATACTCATTTCACAATATTTACTTAGTGTCAAATTTCTATGCTTACCGAGTATTAAGCTAGAAATCCTTAATTAAGGGAAGTACGGACGGGCTCAATGCAAAATTATCATAAATAGTAGAAAACAACGAAAAACCATTGCGATTGTGACGCTAAATTGTGCCTTTCAAAATAGAGGTTTTGATCTTTACCCCGAGATCAAAACTGTTTTCGGTCATTGTTTTATTAATTTTTGAATAAATACACCATTTCGGGCGGAAATATTTTAACGGTATGTTTCAACCAGCACCATCTTTGAAGATTTCTGTTTTGGTTATGCCCTTTAAATGAATAGCTTGAAGCACTCGCATGAAGTTTGAACCTGGGTTATTGAATACAGAAAGCGATCCATTGCACGTACATGTATGGTCGTCTGTGGGTCAACCTTAAGGATTGAATCAGGGAAACTAAATTGGCCTACCGCAGACATTTATTTGTTCACTCCATCAATTACGTAGACTCATATACATGGAGATCATGAGAGCTAGCCAGCCCAAACAAAACCATAAAGTATCAAGATTGATCGTCGGAAGAGAAAGTCGTTGTGTGTTTCATGCACTTCCACTGTGACTGTTTCTTAGCAAGATTGAGTAGCAGAATGTGCCCGGCCGGCACACACGAGCTACATTTTGTTTATAAACACATCCATCATGCCCAAACACTCATGTACTCTGGATTCGTGGAATCTTGGAATGAATATTTCAGTTATGAGATCATTCAGGACTACATGTACTTGAATTTCAACCGCACATTATTGAGAGCAAAACCTCTTTTTTTGTTTTAAATGTACAGAAATGTTCACAGATTTACGTAAACATTCAGGATATGAAGATGGTGCTGGTAGAAACATACCGTTAAAGGTACAGTACAGGATTGGTAACATACCCTCACAGAAATGTTCACAGATATACGTTTAACTTTCAGGATATGAAGATGGTGCTGGTAGAAACATATTGTTCAAATATTTCTTCCTGAAATGGTGTTATTTATACAGAAATTTGTAAAACAAAGACCAAAAACAGTTTTGATCTCGGGGCAAAATCAAAACCATTCTTTGTGTTTTAAACGTGTTTAAAAGAAAAATTTACTCAAATGTCCGATTTAGCTCAAATTTTCACAGGTTTATCATTTCATTGCATGCTTTTTTTCTGTGACCTTTATCAGTTTATACCAATAATGTATTAACTTTTAAAAGCAAAAATAGGACTTTCCATGTTACAAATATAACTGCCTGTACTTGTACTACCCGGTATTTTAATTTCATTTGCTTGTTTGATTTTGTTTGCTTGGTTGTGGGTTGTCTTGATTTGATTTTGTTCTCTAAACTTAGGGAAAGACACTTTATTTATAAAATATTAAAGTGGTCAAGCCCAGCCACTGAAAAGCCACGGGCCAATTTCACAGCCCTGCTTAGCACAAATATTTGCTAAGCATGACATTTCTGTCTTTTAAAAACATGATTAACAACCAAATGTCCATGTGTTGTGCATCCCTTGTGATTGTTCTTTGGCTGTTGTTCGCTGACCATGAATATCAAATGGAATTTTAACGGTGGTTTATTTATTGAGCAAGACATTTTGTGCTAAGCAATATTTTTGTGCTTAACAGCTCCATAAAATTGGCCCCTGGTCAGGCCTGGGCTCTTGGACTTCTAAAATCCCTGGCACTGAACTACATACATGTACATCAATTTCAAGCCCCAGTTTTAATTTGTCCTGGATCATATTTGGCACAATCAACCTGATTGACAGGTTGAGTCAACATTGATCATGGACAGTATGCATTTAAGCTATGCTTTATTGATTTTAGAAAGCAGCTCAATTGTACTGAAGCTCAATAAAAGTCTACAGTTTTTCTCCAGAAATAATTAAGTAAAAACACTGACTCTGTTCCGTGCTGCTCTGTTGGGGTTTACAAATTTTAAAATGCAATTTGTTCAACGACCCAGAACACACAATGGAATTCATGCATTCATTTTGATACATGGCTGATACAATATGGGGGTTGTATGTAGTGGGTATACTGTGACCCATATTAGTCCTTTTCACCCTGATTTAAACAGAGCCTTAATTTTCTTTCTGGCAGCAAAAACACGAACTGAGATTCCACTTGAGAAGGAAAAGGCTTTTATAGTCTTTGAGAAAGATCCTGCTAGGATCGAAACATCAGGCCCTCCTAACTCTAAGCAGCCTTAGATCAAGTGCATACAATGTTTCTTTTAGATCAAGTAAAAAGCGTGTTTCTACTTGGCAAAATGGACAAAATAACTGACTGAAATTTACTTTTACACTTTTTGGGTCAAGCATGAGGCAAAAGTTCTTCCCTTTTTTTCCTTTCAGTTACGGCTAACTGTTAGTGAAAATTTGTAACCAGATAATTAACTATGGGTCCGTTAACCTACATATATCCGGATAAAAATCCCAGCACTAATACTTCCAACTAAGGCCTAAAAAAAAATTTTGTGTTGCCCTCAAGTGGAAAAATTGAAATTTTTGGTCAGTCGGTCGCTTTTTTTTTTTTTTTGGCCGACTTTCAAGCATTTAAGAATAAATACAGGATGTATGGTCACCAGGGCTTATAAATCAACGGTCTTGGGTCGTTTTGAGGAGACAGGCTTTTTTACTGCTAAATCTGACATTTTCTGTCAAAAATGGTGAGTTTTTATACTTTAGGACACGGAGAAAAAAAAAAAAAAAAAAAAAATCCCGACCCAAAATTTTCGGTCGCTGAGGGCAACACAACAATTTTTTTTTTTCGGCCTAATGCATCCTTCCGGGATCCGAACCAGATAAATGGAAAAAATAATTAGTACATTCTGGAGTACCCTTTTCTTATTTTGCTCGTAGTGAGGAGTCCTCGTTCAAAATGACCTATTTATCATGTAAATGATTTTCCACGGTAACAAAAGGTAAAGAGAAAAAAAAAAAATGAAGACAGATTGTCCTGCTGATGATGACTTATTCATGGCTCCATTATTCAGAGCTTATGCATCGTAATGAAGTGCTCAAACGTTTGCGAGGATTTGGAGACCGTGCAGGATTTGTGGTAAAGATACCCATGTCAGGAAAAAAAATTGAAAAGGGCGCCCTCTATGGTTGACAAGGAGCCAATATTTGTACAGTTATACAGTAATCCAAGCATATGGTTTTGAATGGCGCCCTCTTTTGATTAAAATAAGAAACTGCTGTGGTGTTTATTGATCTAAGGGCCTGTTTGTTTAACACACAGGATCCTAGATTTTGGGATCCACCTCCTATGCAGGGTACGCTAAAATGGGATCCGGATCCGCAAGATTCGTGATCCTGTGCATTAAACAAACAGGCCCTAAATGCATTACAACTACAGCTCGGTGCGTGATGGGCGATTTATTCCTAAAAGGAACATGGTCTTATTAGAATATTCGGCATGGACAACATGTTCGGGATTTCCCCACCGGTCATTTGCTCATGATTAGGCCATAAAAAAAAAATGTTGTATTGGCGTAACCCGCCTGACCGAAAAATATGCCCCCCACCGTAAAACATTTTATACCCCCCAAAAAATAATTTAAAAAAAAAAAATAAAAAATGGGAAAAAAAAAAAAAAAAAAAATCGCACATTTGATGGTGCTCCTCCGTAAACACGGAACTTCCAATATTAAACCGAAAGTGCGTCATATTTTCACAGTGTTTGACTTGTCAAATACTGTGATAAACAGGAAAAAAGCATTTAATACAGGAAAAATTAAATAAAAAAAAAAAAAAATCCGCCCGCCCTACCCTATTTTTCAACCCTCCGTTACTCCAATAAAACATTTTTTTTGTTATGGCCTTAGCTTTCCAGCTTCCCAGATTTCATTTCGATCAAGATTTTTCTCAAATGCTAGAGAAAACTTTTAAGGATCAGAACGTCAGGCCCTCGTACTCTAAGCAATAACAACAGTTCTAACAGACAAACATAAATGAAGAGGTTAAGTCTCCAAAACCAGCCTACCTTATGCTGATAATGTCCGAGCCGGGTTTCGCTTCCAGGTTCATCAGAGGAAAGTAGGAAACGGAGAGCGGACGACCCGTGGAGTCTAGCACCTGGACTGCTGCAGTGATATCATGATCCACTTGGACCTGCAAGAACCAAGGCACCATACTATTTGTTTGTTTCTTTTCAATTTTATAAATTTATTCCTTATATATGATTTAATTTTGAAAGAAACTTAAACTGAATAATTGTTCTTAGTATCCAATATATTTTTTTCAATTTTCATGAATTAATTACATTTTTGTGGGGAACATAAAAGAAGATTATTAATAAAACATGGCAGATGAAAAAATGAAAAAAAACAAAAAACAGGAATTGTTTATTTACCTTGTCCACAATTCTCAGCTCAATCGTGTTGACCCCGGCGATGTGAATTTTGGCTGAGGCATGCTGGGAGGTCGTAAGGCAGAGGTCAAAGGCCGTCAGGGTCAGGGCGCCATCGTGGTACGGTGCGACCTACAATGGAGAAAATAGGAATTACAAATTACAATACAAAATTGTGATATATCTAACGTATATTTAATAGCCGCATCCTCTTTGAGTGATCCCCCATGTTTCTCAGGATGCAGCATTGCTGCGTGCATCGATTAAAATGATCCTTGGGATATAGTGGTACATGTATTTGAGTGGTTTTATGGCGTCTGACTGCCAAACGAACAAAGATAATTGACTATTGGGGACACCACCAACGTAGCGCTGGATAGCTCAGTGCAGTGCAGTGTTCCGGAGATCGCTGGTTCGAATCCTGCTTCTTTGCTCACTTTTCAATGACTTAAAATTCAGTCAATTTCCCTTGTAGTTATTTGATATTATTATTTGATTTATTCCTGAAAGGAACACGGAATTAGAGGGAATAATCAGCATTTTTCGGGTCTTTTGCTCATGATTAGCTTTCCGTCTTCCCAGATTTAAATAAAAGATGATTGGCGGTGTACAAGATAATATACTGACACCACTACATTCTCTTTTTTGATCAAAAGAGGGCGCCATTCAAACATTTGTGTTAAGATTTTTAATTCTGTATAGAATGATTTAAAGGGGAACGTGGCCTGTTCTCACCTCAATCTTCTTCTTCTTGTCGTCGTAGCTGATCTCCGCTATTCCTTGCATGCTGGGTCGAATCATGAAGTGGCCCGAACCGCCGAGTAGACTGAAGTGTACCTTTAAAATTCAATTTCAATTGAGGAGAGATTTAGTTTTTTACTCATTTTCAATATGATTCATGAGAAAAATGTGATAAATGTATTATTTTCTTCTGATTCCTTAAAGGTACTATCATACTTTGGTAGGAAACAAAAAACAAATATGTTGCTGTTATTTACGTATAACTTACAGGGTATAAAGATGGACCTGGTAGAAACATACCGTTAAAATCTTTCCACCTGAAATTCTGTATTTATCCAAAAATGAGTAAAAACAAAATAACGAAAACATTTTTGATCTCCGAGATCAAAAACCTCACAATTTCGCGTAACAATTACAACAGTTTTTTGCTGTTTCCTACTGTTTCCAATGATCAATTGAGCTGGAAATTTCACAGGTTTGTTTTTATTCCACGACAAATCAAATTATGAACAGACCACAGCTGTTCTATCAACTTTACCAAAGTATGATAGTACCTTTATAAAAGGTATAGTATTTGATTGGTAAAGGTCACAGAACAGCACTCACACTTTGTCTGATCCAGCATGTACATGAAATAATCAACCTGTGAAAATTTCAGCTCAATCGGACATCTGAGTCACGAGAAAATAACGAAAACCCGACCAAATTTTTCTTTTAAAACATAAAGAATATTTTTGATCTTACCCAGAGATCAAATCTGTTTTCTGTCTTTGTTTGACTAATTTCTGGATAAATACAGCATTTAAGACAGAAATATTTTAATAATATGTTTCTACCAGCACCATCTTCGTACCCTGAAATCCATGAATGTTATACGTAAATTTGTGAACATTTCTGTTTGAGAATGTTAATCCTGTACTGTACCCTTAAGTGCCAACTCTACATAAAAAAACACACAGAGCACGCAATGCTTATACACAATGATGGAAGGGCTAGCCATTATTTGAACTTCTGGGCCTTTTTCCAAACCTCGGCTCCGGCTCAGGCTCCTGCTCCAGCTCCATTTCTTGAGTCAATTTTAAAATAACGGGTATCAAAATAGAGACTTTTGGCTGTGGTTCGGAAGTAGATTCTCTGGTTTGAAAGGGAAAACGGAGCTTCAGCTTCAATGAAAACCCACAACCTCTATTTTCAGCATATGGATGACGGAGCCGGAGCCGGAGCCGGAGCCGGAGCCGGAGCCGAGGTTTGGAAAAGGGCCCTGTATTGCTTTAATCTGGCACTAAGGAAACAACTGGCTGATTTTTATTGACTGAGTAGGTAATTATTGAATTTCCAGTTGATTAAATCTTCATCAGCGTAGACAGTGTGTCTCCACAGCAGGAAGTGGGCGGGGAAAGTCGTGACAAGTTGGAAAACTGAGATACAATCAGCACCAAGACGAGCTAGGGTCGAGATTTCCACAAAAAGAATGAACTAAAAAAACAACTCAATCTTTATTAAGATTGAAAACTTGAATGAAAGAAACTTTAAAAAGCCAGGCCACGCCTAGTCCAAGGAATAGCGCTCCGCACTAATGACGTCACAAAATCCCTGGATGTCAGACAAACATTGACTCACACTCGTAGTTTACATGCACGCACACACCCACGCACGCGTGCATGGTTGCAATGTTTGTCTGAGGTCCGTGCTATTTTAAGTGCAAGTGCGGAGCGCTATTGGCCAGGGGCACTAAGGCTGTGACCTGGGGCTGATTTAACAAAATGCTAAAATTAATCTTGTTGTCAGTATCACCATAGTGATTCGTATGACATCACACATTGCTTAGCAATTAAGATTGATTCACCCTTAAGATCCATAAAGTACTTTGTGAAATTTAACACAGGGCCACTGAGGCAATGACCAGGGGCACCAAGGCAATGACCAAGGCCTCTATAAAGCTAAGACTCACTCTGTTTGACGGATGGTTGAAGATAGCTATCTGCTCTGGCTCGATGCTAGCCTCCTTCACAAGGCTCAACTCCAGGGAAGCACTCAGTGGGTCAAGTTTCAGCTGTTCAAATCAAAACAAAAAAGTCAATGTCAGGCTCATTCTGAAGACTAGAGGCCTTTTCACACAATGCTTAAAAAAAGGTTTTCTCATGCTTAAGAAATCTTACAAAAGTGTCATCGTGTGAAAGGACACCAATGCTTGAGGGTGACCCACGTCCCTGGTGAATCCTTGAGAAATTTCTCAAGCGTGAGAAAAAATCTCAAGGCTTGAGATTTTTTCTCATGCTTGATAAATCTTACAAAAGTATCATCGTTTGAAAGGACACCAATGCTTGAGGGTGACCGACGTCCCTGGTGAATCCTTGAGATATTTCCCCAGCATATCATGTGAAAATACCTTATTAATGTTTTCACTGCAAAATAAAAGAGTCGGTGTCTGTTGTGGTTTTAGGAAGAGAAACTGTAATGCTGGTTTGGCTTCTGACTTCAGAGGGTATGTTGGTCGACTTACCGGTAACTGGATGTTGTGTTTCTTGAAGAGGGCGGAGTCATAGGTTGTTGAGGAGGCGGTGACCGTCACAGTGCCCAGTTTCTCGCTCATTCTGCAAACTTCCCAGGCTGACAAAACAATCAACAGAATATTCTACAGTCTCAAATTTTGCTGTTATAAGTAGGTAGACCATGTGTTTAAAGTCACGTTTTATGTTATCACTGGTCATTGGGCCACATTAACATTCCTGAAACCATCTCAACACCCTGGGGAGTATACAACCCCGGCTGCTGTAAAGAGCACAAAAATGCTAATCAAGCACAAAGCCATCTCTACCATCACAGGTACCCACTTACACCTGGGTGAAGAGGAGCAATGTATGACAAAGCGTCTTGCCCAAGGACGCAAGCACCATTAGCCCATGGCTGGTCTTGAACACACAATCTGTAGATTGACCACAAAACCTTGAGTACGACACACCAGACCACTAGCCCATGGCTGGACTCGAACCCACAATCTGTAGATTGACCGCAAGATCTTGAGTACGATACGCCAGACCACTAGGCCAGTGCACCCCACACGTCTTTACATTATAAAGAAGGATCATCATATCATTTCTTGTGGTCAAGACGTCCTACCTTTTAGAAGCTTTGAGCCACGTATCTCCCCATCAACGTCTGAGTACATGGTCAGCGGGGTCTTAAAGGAGGCCAGAGAAGTGTCCGAACTGGCCCAAGAGACGACCACTGAGGAGAAGTTGTGGAAGAAGTTTCCGTGGCTGTCCACGGCTCGGACCATGATGTCCAGATTCCCGCCGTTCAACACAGGCAGCTGTGATTCAAAAAACAAATTTCAACAAAATTTAAAAAAATAACTTCCAGTTATTAAAATGTGCTGTCATGCTTGGGTTAAGTTGATAGAACAGCTGAGGTTTGTTAATAATCTTATTTGTCATCATCGTCATGGAATAAAAAACAAATCTGTGAAATTTTCAGATCAATTGATCATTGGAAACAGTAGAAAAGAGCGAAAAACCACTGTGAAATTGTGAAGTAATTGTAATTGCAAGGTTTTGATTTTGGAGATGAAAAGTGTTTTCGGTATTTTGATTTTAAAGTCATTTCTGGAAAAATAAAGCGAAGTGATCTGGTATATTGAACTCAAGATCTTAGTGGTGATTTTCACAGTGTCATGGTTGTCTCGAAAAGTATGGCACACTGAACTTGGAGATGGATTCCACAGGTTGTGGGTTCGAGTTCAGCCCAGGAATGTGGTGCTGGTGTCCCTAAGCAAGACACTTTACCCTAATTCATTCTTCACCCAGGAGGTGAGATATCTATGGATCTTATAATGACCAATATTAAGCAGGAAGAAAATCATGATTACCATACACAATTCTATGAGCATTTTGATTGGTAAATAAGTATGCTTAATAAGCCTACATTGTTATTGTTAATCTTAAAAGCTATTAATAGACAAAATCCAACAATTTTGCAACAGTGTTTGTACATTATTTCAGGGGAAATCGGATTATTAAACATAGAATATAATAAATGTATATTATCAGAGTTATGGCACAATATACATGAATGTCATTTTGGGGAACAGAAGTTTTGAAATAGCTGGAAATTTAAATTCTACGTTTCAACCAGTCCACTCAAGCAGTCTACAGAATAGCGTTATAAATACATAGTGCTTGGTTAACTGTGTTTTCTTCACAATGCAAATTACAAAATGTGATTATATTTGTTAAATTCAAGCATTTGTGGGAGACACTCTTAGCGGGGCAGCATGGATAACTTAATATGTCTGCTGAAAGAAGAGGAAAATGCAGAAAAAGAAGTACAGAACTTAACGTAAGATGGGAAAATGTGATGTATACTGCTTTTGACTTGTGTTCGGCCACTGTTTGCTGAGCATAACATTCACAAAGGAGTTATGGCTGGCATACTGATTTTATTTTACCAAGGTTTTTGGTGCTTAAGCAGCTCTATGAAATTTATGGATGAGATTGACCAATGATAAAAATGTCTGAAAACAGCTGACAGGGAGCATAAAAAGTCTGACATCTGAAAATCTCCTAGATACTTTTGTACACAGCCTGTGAGGAAACAAATCTGAAATCCAAAACAAAAAAATCTGAAATCAGATTTTAGGCTGAGAAATCTCATCCTTGGAAATTGGCCCCAGGTTGTTACTTCAGTGCTGCCATTGCTTACATGAACATCAGAAGTTTCAGACGAAAAATTTCTATTCTCCAGAAATTTTGGTAAAATTAGCAAATTACCATGGACATACATGTCAGTATGCTAAAAGCAAGTGAATGATTTACAAAAATCACGGCTAGATTAAACAAAGCTTTAGAATTCATGTTTTAGATGAGTTGTCATAGTAACTGTGACATCACATGTTGCCTAGCAATCAACATTGATATATGCATTTTGCATAAGCTGAAGCTTAAGAACAGACCAAAGAAAATAATCAAACCTGAATTTGTCTTGCTGGTTTTGAAGAAACTAGCTGAATGAGTACAACAAAATTCACACAACAAAAACGAGGAAAATACCAATAGAAAATTAATTCCTCACTTAAAACTTCTGTCTGAAATATTTCTTAATCCAATAAGGGAGAAAAACTTTAACACTGGTTGGACGGATTTTACCACTGAAAAGCCTGATAGTTAGATTTTTGTTTGCAAACTGATATGGATATATCATCAATTACGTCATTATGGCTGGATTGAATGTAACACTACTGGAGAGAAACTTTAATACTGGTTGGGCCCAGCCACTGAAAAGCCAGGCCAGGCCCAGGCCTGAAATCCTCCTCTTGTCAGCCCTGAACTTCACTACAATAGAGCTGCTTAAAATCAATCAAGCCTGGCTTCTGGATACTGTCCATGATCAATGTGGACTCAATCTGTCAATCAGGTTTATAGTGCCAACTATGATCCAGGACACAGCAGGGGCTTGAAGTTGATAGTTCAAGGCTGGGGATTATAGAAGCCCAAGACCCCAGGCAAAGCCCAGACCTGACCTGGGTTTTCAGTGGCTGGGCCCAACCAAAATTAAAGTTTCTCTCCCAATTAATGATGGTGGCCGATTATGAAAATGTTATATTTGATCAAAACACAGGTTAGAAATTTGTGTACAGTTTAAAATAAGTAATAGTAACAACCATTTCCAGCTAGTTTCAGAATCTTAAATCTCTGAATTTGGTCACATCATACTTTCATAACTAAACTCCAGTGTGTAGTGTTAAACGGTGCCAATCCATGGCCAGTTTCACACTAGTTCAAACCGGTTCAAGCCAGTACCTACCTGATTATTGGAGTCCAACGTGATCGGGCACGGCTCTTCGAGTTGCG
Source organism: Astropecten irregularis (assembly GCA_963971285.1). NCBI lineage: Eukaryota > Metazoa > Echinodermata > Asteroidea > Paxillosida > Astropectinidae > Astropecten > Astropecten irregularis. Next base: position 9,738,134 of record OZ020265.1, on the reverse strand, counting down.
GCTGGTTGATGACCGGAATCAGTTGAAGCCTCACTGGTGTGGTACACAGGAACCTTTAGGACGTCAAACAAAGTTGCAAGAAAGCGATTGAAATGTTGACTCCCCTGTGCCTGATTTTATAGTCTTTTTGAAGTAAGAATAATTTTGTACAAAACTGTCGTACTCACTTTATGGTCGCTCTAGAAATGGCCGGCTGTCTATTTTTGGCCGTGGCGCTGTTGCCCACGGTAACCGTAAACGTCTGCTCACCAAGTTTAAGGCAGACAACATTGAAGACGTGATTGTTCTCTGTTATCGAAAAAAAAACAAACAATTTTTAGTTTTGAGCACAAAAAATAAAATACAGGTGGAAAATTCATACACCAATGATTTCAGCATAGAGCTAAGCAGCTTGAAAACAGAAGTCATTCCAAGTCCAAAGAGTGTGCCATAGGGATACTGCACAGTGTGGTATTTTGAAGGACACAGGACTGTAGAGCCCAGGCACTGTAACTTTTTATGGGGGCTTGGTGGCCCAACTTGGTCCAAGTCCATAGAATGTGCCATAGGGATACTGCACAGTGTGGTATTTTGAAGGACACATGACTATGAGCAAATTTTCTGATGTCTTTTAGGATGGTATTTTTTGTTAGCTTACTGTTGGAGCCGAACATCTTGATGTGCTTAGAGGACACCCAGTCAGGGTGCTCGGCGGTCAATTTCTCGTAGTAGCGAGAAGGGTCAAGCACCCAAGGCTGCGGACCACCGGTCAGCACAAACGTCTTGGACGCGGCCGGAGTCACCACGGCAATGCTTTCCGGGTCCAAGACCTAGCACACAACAAATGAATATTCATGATGGTATCAATATTGTGTACATTAAAAATTAGGATGGTCATTATATCACATTGATAAAATTCAAACAAAAAATAATAAGCAAACACTGAAAAAGTAAATTTGTAAACTTTTAATAAAGCAACACAATATACACCGATCCGACGGCAGACATATCATCTGCCATTACTGCGGTGTCCCCACCGGCCTTTTGTGTGATGTGGCAACAAAAGAATTTACTTCTGGTGTACGTCCCCTATCAGGGGAGTGCGGCGGAGTGTACAGAGTGCGGCGGAGTTTAAATTCTTTTGTTGCCACACAAAAGGCTGGCGGGACACCGCAGTGATGGCGGATGGTATATCGTGCCGTTGGATCGGTCTATAGAGTAATCTTTAGCTGGCACATTTTCAAGTTTAAATCAACACGAAACAGGAGAACTAGAGTTTCATCGGAAAATGGTTGTTAATATTGAAAATCAAATATTGTCAATATAAAATGGAAAAAGAAACAGTTTGAAAAACGACCCTGCAATGCAGAACTAAAAAAATAAAAATGTGTTAGTATTTATACCAATATTATAAAATCATCAAAAAACTTTTAGGGAAACTGACTGAATTTTTTAATCATTGAAAGGTGAACAAAGAAAAATTGACTGGAGTGGGATTCGAACCAGCCATCTCCTGAATACTGTACGGTTCGAATCCCGCTCCAGTCAATTTTTCTTTGTTCACCTTTCAATAAATACTATAAGAAATATTCTAAGTAGCAAATATGAACAGGCAAAGCCCAGGCCTGGCCAGGCTTTTCAGTGGCTGGGCTCAACCAGCAATAGAGTTTCTCTCCCTTTTTGCTGGATAGTAAGGTAAATGCATGACTGGAAATTCCTACAAGCTTGTGGAGTGACCAGACTGAAACCAAGAAACTCCTTTTTACATTTTTAGTAGACCCATCAAAATGGGCCAAGCTTTATCAACACCAACCCCCATCCCCCAAAAAAGAAAATATTCAAAAGAAGTTAAAAACTCCACTATTGAAAAACTTTGAGATTGAACACGGAACTGATCTCAAATCTCAACAAAAATGATGCAATTTCTACCTCGCAGCCAACGAAGAAAATGTCCTGATCGTCTTGACCTTCGCACATTGAAACGCCCGTCTGAAATAATTGTTTACAATTAATGAATCGTTCGAGAAAAAAATTATGAAGTAATTAACCGTTTTTAACCTTCTCAAAGCATTGTGGGTACAGATGACAAATCGTTGACCCTTTCGCAAATAGAAAAAAAGTGTGCACTGAAGGTATATGAGAATTGCATTGTGGGATAGTTTGCGCTAAACTTTGTGCGGTTACGAAACGGAGGCTCAGGCTCTGTCTCCGGCTCCATTTCGTGAATCCATTCTGAAATAACGGGTATCAAAATAGAGGCTTTTGGCTGCGGTTTGGAAGTATATTCTCTGGTTTGAAAAGGAAAACAGAGCTTCAGCTTCAATGAAAAACCACAACCTATATTTTCAACATATGGATGTCAGAGCTGGAGCCTGAGCCTGAGCCTAAGCCTCCATTTCGTAAACGCCCTTTGTACACAAAATCCCATAGGCAGAAAGTGTACAGTAAACGTATGTGAGAATTGCATTGTGGGACACTAAAACTTTGTACACAGAATCCCATAGGACGTCCATCTTTAACAGGGTCTATTTTTAGCTTTCTGTAGTCATGGCAACCATTATCTATGAATTGCGGTTTTCGCTCACCTTTAAGGGTACGTAGGCGGCTATTGTGATGGAGGCTTGGAGTCGCAGCGAGCCGTGCTCGTAGGTAACGGTGACCTGGGTGTGGCCCGGGTTTAGCGCCCTCACAGGAATCATTCGGCAGGCTCCGTATACCAGACTAACGTCGCCTGATGCATTCAAATGTAAGGAAAGCACAGAGGCAGTTGACTAGACCATTATCAAGATTAGGCTTAAAACATTTTATTTACGTGTTCAGGCATCAGAATAATAATATGTTTTTTACATATTAAGGAGAGATGGGCCGAGCCAATTTCTGCTTAAAGATAATATCATACTTTGGTTTTTATCAGATTCATTAGCAAAAATATCAAAACAGATACAGTACAAACAGTCATCTGTGAAAATTCCCAGTCCCATACGGTGCCCACTTTTTGAGAAAACAGTGAAAAACAGCCACAGTATTTCTTACGTCTTTTCTCTTTATTTTTGATCTTTTAAAAGATCAAAAAGATTTTCGGTCGTTGTCTTACTAATTTCTGGATAAATACACCATTTCAGGCGGAAAAATTTTAACGGTAGGTTTCTACCAGCATCATCTTCATACCCTGAAAATTATATGTAAATCTGTGAACATTATTGTTTTGGTCTCTTACCAAAGTATGATACTACCTTTAAGCAGCTCTATGGAATTGGCCCCTGTTAATTTATTTTGATCATACCTTCTGTTTTTTGGAAGACGGAGCTGTCGGAGAGGCTGATTGTGACTGGCAAGGTGGAGCAGTCAGTCATAGCCATCTTGGTTTTACCTAGACAAAAAATAAAACAAATGCAGACAAAAATTAGTCATCACTTGGGAGCAGAAGCACTTTCAACCCTCACAACACCATGCCAAATTTCATGGTTCTGCTTATGGCTTTGCAAATTATTGCTGTTTATAATAGGGAGAGAAACTTTAAAGCTGGTTGGGCCTGGCCACTGAAAAGCCAGGCCAGGCCTGGGTTTTGCCTGGGCTCTTGGGCTTCTATAATCCCCAGCCTTGAACTATCAACTTCAAGCCCCTGCTGTGTCCTGGATCATAGTTGAAAAGCCTGGTCAGGCCTGGGCTTTGTCTGGGCTATTGGGCTTCTATAATCCCCAGCCTTGAACTATCAACTTCAAGCCCTTGCTATGCCCTGGATCATAGTTGAAAAGCCTGGCCAGGCCTGGGCTTTGCCTGGGCTCTTGGGCTTCTATAATCCCTAGCCTTGAACTATCAACTTCAAGCCCCTGCTGTGTCCTGGATCATAGTTGGCACTATAAACCTGATTGACAGATTGAGTCCACATTGATCATGGACAGTATCCAGAATTCAGGCTTTGTTTGTTTTAAGCAGCTCTATTGTATTGAAGTTCAGGGCTGACAAGAGGAGGATTTCAGGCCTGAGCCTTTGTGATGTCCTGTAAATCAGAATACTTACTTCCTGGAAGGAGTGCATAGACTGCAAGGGGTAGGTCCAAGGACGAACCCACGAGGGCTTCCACTGTGGTGTCCAAGAAGGCCAGGTCGCTGGGTGGCAGAACATACACCTACAAATAGACAGGAACAGAGATGCAGAAGATTAAAAAATTGCCAAGAGCTGCCATCTTTCTCAGGACGTAACATAGCTTCCCTTCCATATCTCGTCAGGCATAATTAACATTGCCTTTTTAACGACATGAAGAGTAAACCCGATATCATGAAAAGCCAATAAATTGCATACATTTTCCAACAATCAGTAATTGTATTCTTACAACAACATATTACTCAAAAATGAAAAAAACAAAAAAAATTCCAATCAGATGTCAGGTTGATGGCATTGCCAGGCACAAGGGGGTTACCAACTAAACCTACAAGGAAAATAAACTGCCTTTAGCTGGTACTTGGCCAATTAGCAATCATTTTCTGCGGACCAACTTCACAAAAGTTACCTTGCTGAGTCCAAAGTGGGCCTGGTTGCGATTGTCCGCAGCCGTCACGTTGGTCATGCCCAGCTCTGTTGCCGTGGTTACCGTCCCGTGAACATTCACTGTTGCCACGTTGCGCTGCCCGGAATTCCAGATGTAGATACCAGTACCTCCAGTCGCCTTCAAAAACAAAATTTCATTTTTTTTATCAGGAAAAAAATACTCAAAATTTGGTTTCCTTCCTGTCCACAATTTTTTTATTCCCGAATAAAATTCTGAAAGGTAGTATCATACTTTGGTAGCATACCGAAACAGAAATCTTCACAGATTTACCTATAACTAACAGGGTATAAAGATGGTGATGGTAGAAATATACTGTTAAAATTGTTCTGCCTGAAATGCTGTATTTATCCAGAAAAGAGTTTAGCCAATTTACCAAAAACAATTTTGATCTTCGGAAGATAAAAAATAACGGTGAAAAGATTGAAAAATACTGTTGGCATTTTTTCACTTTTTTCTCAAGGAGTGGGCACCGTATGGGACTGGAAATTTCACAGATGACTGTCCTACTGACTGTAGTATTAAGCAGCTCTTGTATGGTAGGTGCAAAGGGTTAGGCTTAATCCCAAAATTGTACCAAAAATATCAGTTTCTGTTGATGAACGAACTCAACGTACCCGTAACGTGTACTGATATGCTGCAGGCGTTCGCTGTTGCCATGGAAACACAAGAATCTCCGGCTGAACTCGGATGGGGTCAAATATGTCTGCTTCCTGCGTGTCCTTGATCGGGATCTTGAAGGTTTCCAACTCGCCGTCCTAAACAGGAATTTTTTATCAAAATAAAAAAATCAAATGAAAAACCTCAATACAGTTGAATACTGCTATAGTGTCATTAGTGTCATTTTGTGGCCGCCATGACATATGACATTATGGGCGAATCACAACCACTAAGTACACTCCGTTATTGTGCATATCATGGCAGTTGACAGCTGTTTTAATAACTTTTTGTTAACATTTCACAAGTTTTTTGTACTGTAACTAAGCGTGACTGGGCAGTGCAGCAGTGCGTGCTGCGGGCTGACTGGCCCGTGCTACAGCGGGTGCTGCATGCAGATCCGTCTCCACCCCAGCAACATCAACAGAGACAACGGCATGGAAATCCCTGAGGTGTGGACCTGTACTGTGAGACAGCATGCAGCACCCGCTGTAGCATGGGCCAATCTGCCCGCAGAACACACCGTTGTACTGTTCAATCACGGTACATGGCCATGCACCTTGGATCCTCCAGAACCGGATATAAGGAGCACGGACGTGACCACTGCCATCGCCTGATGAAGTATTGCATACGAAATGTCGCGATCTCTATCGTTGACCACATCGTGTAACAACAGATAAGTATATTTTTAATTCATAAAAATCATCCTTTTTCAAAAGAATCCTGGTAAAATTTTGTGCGATTCGGAAGACTGACGCTACGAAAGAACTTACAGGTTTGACGATCGCTACGAGGGCCGCTTCAATCTCTGTCAGACCGCTCTTGAGTGTTCTCACGTAGTGATACGTGCCGTTGACGGTGGAATGCAGCACCTCAAAGTACTTGCTGTCAAAATCAGCTTGGATGCGAATATTCTGATAGCGAAAATAAAATGGACAAAAAATGACAGGACAAACTTTTATTATCTTTTCTCAGGGCTTGGAATTCATTCTTTGGAAAAAAAATGCAACTTTATAAACTGTACAATTATTCAACTGCTGCAAACTGCTCATCAACCCAAATTATGATCTGAAATTTATAAAATGCTTGGAGTCAGGAAGGTCTGACGCGTTTCGATCCTAGCAGGATCTTTAGCGAAGACTCCTGCTAGGATCGAAACTGGTCAGGCCCTCCTAACTCCAAGCATTATGATTATTGTGAACAGTTATCTTGTATAGATCCAAAAATAAAAATTAAACAAACAATGAAACAATCTTTGGAACAACAACATGATGTGAAATAATAATGGAAAGAATTTCAACTAAAAACAATTAGTTAAAATTAGTCAGTTGTATAACATTCAAAGCTTGACAACAATTAAAACATGAAAACAAAATTTTTTACAATGAAACATTTGGGAGAACAAAAGAACCAGAAATTGAAAATAATGACATGTCCATTTTTGTGTTTGTTTGCTATTGGGTTTTTTCTCACTATTGTTGTTTTTTCACTATGTTTTTTTTTTTTCAATTAAGTTCTTAGTGTCAGTTTTTAAAATATTTATTGGGTTTTTTTTTTAGCATTTTGATGTTTTCTGCTGTTCAGACCTTCAACCTCAAACTCTGATGGCCCAGGCCATCAGACCTGAAATCCTCCTCTTGTTAGCCCTGAACTGTACTACAACAAAGCTCAAGGCTGAGGATTATACAATGTTATAGAAGCCCAAGAGCCCAGGCAAAGCCAGGGCCTGGTCTGGCTTTTCAGTGGCTGTTCCCAAACAGTATCTAAGTTCCTCTCCTTAATAGGACAATAATAACTTTGTTTGTCAACAAGGAACACCAACTCTTTGAAATTCAACTCAACATGAAATTGGCGTGCGAGCCATTGGATACCTCACAGGGTGAATGTTGTGCAATATTGCTATCTTCATCTCGTATTCCAAACCTATTATTTAGCTGGCAGGCTGATATTTCCTGGAATGTTTTGAAATTTGTGTATACAAAAAGTTCAGGAAAGCACCCAAGTATAGCCCAAAAATACACCTAGTTATAATCTCAAACACACCGAGGTATAACCCTTAAAATACCAAGATGTAACCCCACAAATTCCCAGTATAAACTAAAAAACAAAGATGTAACCCTAGAAATACCCATATACAACCCTAATAATACCATTTCTCAAAAATACCCAGATATACACCAAATAACCACCCAAATGCCCAGATATAAGCCCCTCAATATGCATTGAGTTTGGCTCATGACTAGAGCGACGTCTGAAACGATGTCGCTCTAGCGTCGTTCTGAACGACCCAGACCGTCGGCATCAGGCGCGCCTAGTCGCTCCTAATTGCTTCAGATGTCGAACTTTCTATGTACTTAATTCAAATTTTGCCTTTTAATTGGTTCGAATTTTATATTTTGTATGAAATTGGCCCCTGGTAACCCCAAACACACCTGGCACAAAAGACTAAGCAAATATTCAGTGCTTACCGGAATATCAGCGGGGAACATCTTGTGGCTGTCCCTGTCATAAATCTCGATGAGAATCTCGTAAAGACGGCCCGTCTCTAGAACCCAATTCTTACCAGGAAGAACAACAAATCCTGCAACAAAGGTAAACAACAACAAATAAATAAACAAACAATAAAAACACCTTTTTCAGAATATGATTTTTATTGCAACAGCAAACATGACTTTAAACAAGAGTTTCGACATCACGAGCATAATTTGTCAGCCAGTAAAAGATGTTCTTTGGCCTTTAAAACAGAATTCAGATTTTTTGACCTGGAAATTTTTAATTTTCTGAAATGGAAAATCTTTCAACCAAAAATAATAGCCTGTAGAACTTACCGAGATATTTTGGTTCGATGACATGAATTGTGGAGCTCGGCATACTCGCTGAATCTTTGATATCTGACGGCCAATGTTAAGGAAATCGACAAAATTATGGTAATCATCAAATAACCACAAGTGAAACTGACTGAATTATAAGTCACTGAAAGTTGAACAAAGACAAATTGACTGGAGCGAGATTCAAACCAGCGACCCCAGGAATACCGTACATGTGTGTGGTTTCATGGCTTCTGACTGCCAAACGAACAAAGATAATTGACTATTTGGGACACCACCAACGTAGGGCTGGATAGCTCAGTTGGTAGAGCGCTTGTACGGTATTCGGGAGGTCGTCGGTTCAAATCCTGCTCCAGTCAATTTTTCTTTATTCACCTTTCAGAAAATTATAGTAAAAAATTTACAAACTCGGAAAAAAGAAAGGTAGTCGTTCTAAAAGCTGAATTTCACTACCCCAATACCCATCTTCGACAAAAAGGATACTTTTGTCTCTTAGCACCACTTCAGTGGTACCCAGCGACACACCGGTAACCGTTGATGTTGGGCCGTCCAGGCTGGCTATTGCACTGTTACGAACCTCTAAGTGATACTGCATGGACGGCATGGACACAACTGTATAGGAAAAAAAGGGGAAAAAGAGAAAACGTCTCAAAAATGGCAAATTAAATGTCATAAATTTTACAATTCATTTGTTTACAGACTTTAACAATAGAAAAAGTGAGAGCAACAGCAACAAAATCAATTCACGTAGGAACAGCAACAGCAGCAGTAACAAAGCTTCCATGTTTTCCGGATGACCATGCCAGTTCTCCACACGAATTCCCTAATTTTCCGGGTTGGCCAGACTCACCTGTAATCTTGCCCTGTTTCAGCTTCTCCACTTGGTACTTGATCTGGGCGTGGACCAGGATGTAGATATCGTGGGCGGGGTTGAGCATCAGATGATCAATCACGATGACCCGTCTCACGCTAGGTTTGACGTCCTGAAATTAGGAAACAAAAGGCTTATTAAAAAAAAATTGACTTTTTGTTGTTAAAGGTAATATCATACTTTGGTTTTTGTCAAAGAAATGCAGATTCATGGGCAAAAATATCAAGAAAGATACAGTAACAGTCATCTGTGAAATTTCCAGTCCCATACGGTGCCCACTTTTAAAAAAAACAGTGAAAATTGCCAAAGGTATTTTCAAATCTTCTCACAGGATTTTTGATCTTCCGAAGATCAAAATTGTTTTTGGTCATTGGGAGACTTTGGAGCTGGGTCTTCAACTTGATAGCGCACGCTCACATCCCGCACAACAACTCGTTCCTGCTCACAATTGTGCGCATGCTCAGAGCTAGCAAAAAAGAGTCTTCAGTCTGCTGCCGCCAGCGTCTCAAAAGTCTCCCATTGGTTTTACTCTTTTCTGGATAAATACAGCATTTCACACAGAAATATTTTAACAGTTTGTTTATACCACCACCATCTTTTTACCCTATAATTTACAGGTAAATTTGTGAAGATTTCTGTTTCGATATATGCTACCAAAGTATGATACTACCTTTAATAAAGACAAACATATTCTGTATTCATGTTTATTCATCACTCAAGTTATGAATAATTCATGAGTGTACTACCTTGAATCCTGGAGAGGTCAACCTGACGGTGACCTTTGCTGACCCCGCCCGGATACCCTCGATCAGAATGCGATCTCCCTGCTTCCCTTGCTCCTCCATCCTCTCTATGTACTTGGGAGGGTCGTAGGGCATCTCATTGTAGGTCACCAGCCTAGGTCAAAGGTCAAAGGTCAAAGGTCAAAGGTCAAACATAGGTCAAAGGTCATGTATTGCTCAAATGACACGATACTATTTGCTGTGGGATGTCACTATTACGAATACCACTATACCAAATAGTGGATCCCTCCGTGTTCGATATAGCGGCGTTCCACAGCACCAACATTCTCAAATCGTTTTAGTATCACACAGAGGCCATGGAGAGATCACAGCATTCATTCTCCTGGTCTTAACCTTTGTGCCCTTTCAACTATTCCCAAGATGATTTATCACATATTGCTCCTCTTCTACCTGGTGTTAATGGGTACCTGTGAGGGTAGAGATGGCTTAGTGGGGTGGTGTGGCCTAGTGGTCTGGTGTGTCCTACTCAAAGTCTTGTGGTCAATCTACAGATTGTGGGTTCGAATCCAGCCATGGGTTAGTGGTGCTTGCGTCTTTGGGCAAGATGCTTTGTCACATATTGCTCCTCTTCACCCAGGTGTAAATGGGTACCTGCGTGGGTAGAGATGGCTTTGTGCTTGATTAGCCTTTGTGCTCTTACAGCAGCAAGGGCTGTACACTCCCCATGGTGTGGTATTAAGCACAATTCTTTGATTATTAAGGTAAGCATAAACAAATTTGGCCTTCATAATTAAGGAAGTTAAGGACGAAACTGCACGGAAGATCAAGATTTTGTTGAGTTGAATGCATCATGCAAACTCACCGTAGAATGGTCTTGGCATCGACCACAATATCAGCATCGTTGTCCGATAGCAAGGACCACTCAAACTCCAGCCCTTTCAAACTGCTAAAGGTATTCCCTGTGCACAAGATAATAACAACACATTTTGATTTCTTCCAGAACTATTCATTTTCATGAAATTCAATACTTGCTTAAAGTTAGGAGGGCCTGACTTTTTTTGATTCTAGCGGGATCTTTATCAAAGGCTGCTCAGAGTTAGGAGGGCCTGACGTTTGGATCCTAGCAGGATCTTTCTCAAAGGCTGCTCAGAGTTAGGAGGGCCTGACGTTTGGATCCTAGCAGGATCTTTCTCAAAGGCTGCTCAGAGTTAGGAGGGCCTGACGTTTGGATCCTAGCAGGATCTTTCTCAAAGGCTGCTCAGCGTTAGGAGGGCCTGGCGTTTCGATCCTAGCAGGATCTTTCTCAAAGGCTGCTCAGAGTTAGGAGGGCCTGACGTTTCGATCCTAGCAGCATCTTTCTCAAAGGCTGCTCAGAGTTAGGAGGGCCTGACGTTTGGATCCTAGCAGGATCTTTCTCAAAGGCTGCTCAGAGTTAGGAGGGCCTGACGTTTTGATCCAAGCAGGATCTTTCTCAGGCCCAGGCCTGCCCAGGCTTATCAGTGGCTGGACCTGACCAGTATTTAAGTTTTTCTCGGGTATACTGACCTTCATCGTCTAGCGCCCTGACTTCAAATTCCTCCGGTGAGTCACCTAGGTACAAGACCCGTGTAGTCGTCACGATGTCGATCATATCAATGGTGTCCACGATCACGTCACATCGGATAATCTGACCACTCGCTGAAAGGCAAAATTTTAATCAAATATAATCATCATAATTATATATAATGCTCTGGGATTTTGAATATCTAACAACAAAAATGACCCACGTCCATTTAATTATTAAATTAATAATGAGAAATATTTCTGTGAATTATTTCTGTGAATTTTGGACAACGGTGATCCAGTCAGCTAGTTTCCCTTGAGGTGATGATTACATTGATTAAAAAGCAGTATCCTCTTTGAGTGATCCCAATGTACCGTTCCCAGGTTGCAGGCATTGCTGCGCGTATCGGTGAAATGATCCTTGGGATATGGCGATGTGTGCGTGGTTTCATGGCTTCTGACTGCCAAACGAACAAAGATAATTGACTATTTGGGAAAGTACCAACATAGGGCTAGATGGCTCAGTTGGTAAGTGTGCCAGTACGGTATTCTGGGGGTCGCTGGTTCGAATCCAGCTCCAGGAAATGTTTCTTTGTTCAATTTTCATTAATTTTTTTAAGGATACAACTTGGATAAAAACCATCATTTGGTCACTGCTCTCATTGATAAGTAAATTGAGGAATCGATTATATATTTACCTTCTTCTTCGGCAAAGATGACACTGGTCATCTGTGTGGGATGGGTGGACAGAGCGGTCACTTTGGCCTTGTGGGAGCAACGTCCATCTTTCCCATCAATGGGTTTGACAGAGGCTACTTCTGGACGTGACGATCGCCTGACCAAGGGAAAAAAGTTAAATAGGCTTAAAAGTAAAAAGAGCAAGCGGAGGTCATTCGTACATTTGTAGAATACAAAACTAGTATTTATTTATTGGAAAGAATTGCCATGACGGAAACAGGGTTATTTCCTCCAAGAGTTAACTTATTTGATGCATGTCATAATGAACTTCAATCTCAGGAGTGAAACTGGTGTAGCTTATCTACAAAGTGAGATTTTCAGGGTTTTTTTACCTACAAATATACACTTTTTATCAAAACGCCCTCTGTTAGTCCCATAGGTTTGTGCACAAGTGATGGCCGTCAGTGGAATTCTTTCACTTACTTATTTCAACGATTGTCTTGCTGTGGCCGTGGGGTGTGATATAAAAACTCCAGCCTCCACCCAGGCCACACCACAAACAGAGCCAGGCCCAGGGATCAAAAATATTTATAAGTGGGAGAATTACAAATTAAGTTGGTATGATATCGAAGCCGTTTTCAAGTTCACAACAAGCTCATAAGAAAATTGTATTTTTACTCAGACGAAATGTTGCACAAAATTCTTCTATCTGGGGTTTTAAGGACTCAGCAACATTTGCTGGAAGTCGAAAATATCATTTTGGAACAGTAGAAGCTATTTAGTTGTTTTTATTCCCTTTATATGTATCGTACCCTAAAACTACAAAATAAATGTCAATGTTTTGTGTAGAACCGTACCACACGGTACATGCATTGCATGTGCATTGACACTACGGACACACCACGGCACGGCACGGGTACCGGTAGTAACACACACATGAAAACTCACCAATTATAACAACTATCAGAAGCTTCCAGCGTGAAATTAATGGGTGTCGTGGCAAAGTACGGCAACATGATCCTAGGCACGTTGAGTTTATGGCCATCAACACACCAGAAAGAGCAACAAATGGCCAGCAAAAGTGCGATTCTATTAAAATAGACCGCCATCTTCTTGGCACATGCACGAGATCAAACCACGTTCGCGCCAATGCATGCAATGAACAATGCACGATCGTTATGAAGGAACCAGACTATTGGGGGCCACGTGAAGTACGCCCCCAAGTGGTACAAAGGAGCCAGGGGCCAATTTCATAAAACTGTTAAGCACAAAAATTTGCTTAGCACAAAATGTCTCGCTTAATAAAACAAACCACCATTGAAAATGCTATTTGATATTCATGGTCACCGAACAACAGCCAAAGAACAATCACAAGTGATACACAACACATGGATATTTGGTTGTTAACCCTGTTTTGATTAAGACAGAAATGTCATGCTTAGCAATTTTTGTGCTTAACAGTTTTATGAAATTGGCCCCAGGGCCCTTTTCCAAACCTCGGCTCCGGCTTCAGGCTCCGGCTCCGGCTCCACGAGGCTTCGGCTTCACGCGGCTCCAGTTCGAAGTCGCGGCTCCACATTTGGAACAGTCAGACTTCGAGCGGCTTCGGGATGCTTCGGCCTAAAACACTGGGGTCGAGCGTGACGCGTCACGCGCTCAGGAGCGCCGCGCCGTTGCGTGACGTTTGTTTTAATTTAGCTGATTTTGTGTTGAAAACATGGGTTAAGATAAGTGTAAGGCATACAAGTCACAAGTATGTTCCATGGAGATTTTTTTTCTACCTCCATAATTTTATTGTGTTATAAATGGTAATATATAAATAATGATGCAAATTAATTAGCCTAATTGCACAATCTGAAAACCGTTGCCATGGAAATTTGTCTATCAATTTACTCTTAACTCGATGCAACTTTCCCCAAAATATCCTACTGTATGTAGTTTCCATAATTTCACTAGTTTCAGTATTTAAATTGCGCGGCAGATACAGACGAAAAACAATGAAACGGTGTCAAAGTTCACTTTTTATTACTGTCACGTGACTTTGTCCTCAGAAATTCAAAGTGTGACGTCACAAAGCCCCACGAAGCCACCTCCCCAGCAGACTTCGTTTGGCTCCATTTTTTGGCCAAAATGAAGCCGCAAATATCAAGCCGGATCCGGAGCCTTCATTTGGTACGCGGCTTCATGGAGACGGAGCCGGAGCCGGAGCCGGAGCCGGAGCCGGAGCCGGAGCCGGAGCCGGAGCCGGAGCCGAGGTTTGGAAAAGGGCCCTGGACCAATTTCATAGAGCTGCTTAGCAGAAAAAAAATTGCTAAGCATAAAATTTCTGTCTTAATAATAACAGGAATAGCAACAAAATGTCCATGTGTTGTGTATCACTTGTGATTGTTCTTTGGCTTTTGTTCACTGACCATGAATATCAAATGGAATTTTCAATGGTGGTTTGTTTTATTGGGCAAGCTATTTTTGTGCTAAGCAATTTTTTTGTGCTAAGCGCGCAGCTATTGAAATTTGCCCCGGGGGCCAATTTCATGGAGCTGTTAAAGGTATTATCATACTTTGGTAAGAAACCAAAACAGAAATTTTCACAGATTTACGTATAACTTATGAAGATGGTGGTGGTAGAAGCATACCGTTAACATTTTTCCGCCTGAAATGGTGTACATATTTATCGAGAAATTAGAAGAAAAAAAAAACGACTGAAAATCTTTTGATCTTTTAAAAGATCAAAAATAAAAGAGAAAAGACTTAAAAAATACTGTGCCTCTTTTTCACTGTTTTCTCAAAAAGTGGGCACCGTATGGGACTGAAATTTTCACAGATGACTGTTACTGTATCTGTCATGATATTTTTGCGCCCATGAATCTGTATTTCTTTGACAAAAACCAAAGTATATTATCACCTTTAACCGGGCCTTTGGTGTAGGCTTATGAAACCACCAACAGGATACACCCACCCGCCCCTTTAAATCCCAAGTGCCATCTGTGTACACTTCCAGTGGATCCCCATAAAGCAATTATCTTTCGTATGCCAACTTTAAAATCCGATTATCAAAATTGTGTATACTTTAAAGGGAACTCCGTCTATGATCTCAATAATGTTGGCTCATTGCAGCTCATTATCTGAATTCTCCAGGATTTTCGTAGATGGTCCCCAAACCCTAGCGGCTTAATACGAATTGAAAAGGAACGGAATTGAACTATCGAGAAAAAAATCTGACCTACAAAATTCCTCCCATTCAATTATTTATGAATTTCTCTTCAAAAAATAAGCCTTACACTTAACAAGCTATAGTATTGTATATACGTGGAGCACGTATGCGCTTGCTACACACCGGTAAACAGGTGTTTTGTGTGAAAAGATTTCCATTGTAATCTATTATAATTTATACGCGGTACTGCAACCTGTATGTAATAATAACCATACACAAGCTTTGGACCTAGATCAATGTGTTTATGGGGATTTTGTACGTGAGTTTTTTCTGTTTTGCTGAATGTTTTTCTATTTCTGTTTGTGTATGATATTGCATTGCAAACGATCTGTGTGGTGCAGCTTTGTGACTGTGTTGCATTCGTATATTGTGTTAAGCCGCGTATCAATAACGCTGTGCAGCTGGATGCAGTTGCAAACATAGCTAGATATATCCAATAGCTTTATTTGAAGTTCTAACGGATTTGCAGCGCTAAGCAGTGAAGAGTTTTATGTCCTGGAGATCGATTCGAAATACTGAAAGTTTCTCGTTTGCTGTGCTCAGGATCTGGCGGTGTAGTCTTGTAATTGTGGCTGCGATTGTGGAATTATAAGCGCCAGTTTAGTGGGTGTGCACTGTTGCCATATCATTTGTACACGGAGCATCTGTGGCAGTGGATTTTTACTATAGGAATAATTATAAACAAACAGCCATGACTAGCACTAAGGAGATACCGTGAGTATTATGCATAGGCATACAAGCTTTTAATTAATGTATGTGCATCTCAGGGTGTCCCAGACTTAAAACGAAACCGAGATTTGTCAATGTTTAATCCTATTTTTAATTTCACTTTTGAATAATAAATGACACATTATCCATTTTAAAGGTAGCTATCTCTGTCATTCCTTGCACACTTTTTCTTGACTGAGGCATCATTTGAAAGGCCAGGAAATGTTGTTTCTAGAAATGTGATTGATTCTTTAAAATAAAAAATTATTTTTGTGCAAATTACTTTTTGTTAGTCTTGCTTCGTTTTGTCTTTACTCACTCATGTGTGAAGTAAGTATCATTCATCAAATGAAAGCTGAGGAAAAAAGCTTTTCAGATATGTGTAATTTTTTTATTCAAAAGTGAAATTAAAATAGGACTTAACACTATATAATTTATAACAAGCCTCGGTTTCGTTTTTTTCTGGGACATCCTCCAAATCAATAAACTTGAGAGCATTCTCTGTCTTCTATTAAAATACTGACAGTAAAAAATATGTCTTTAAAAGGTAGCTGGTACCTTAGGGAGAATGTCTCCCAAACGTCCACTGTTAGACGCTTTACTGTCTCCCTAATACTCCTATTTTGTAATTATAATTATACTATTAAGGTACAGTACAGGATCGGTAACATACCCAAACAGAAATGTTCACAGATTTACGTATTAACTTTCAGGGTATGAAGATGGTGCTGGTAGAAACATACCGTTAAAGGTACAGTACAGGATTGGTAACATACCCAAACAGAAATGTTCACAGATTTACGTATAACTTTCAGGGTATGAAGATGGTGCTGTTAGAAACATACCGTTAAAGGTACAGTACAGGATTGGTAACATACCCAAACAGAAATGTTCACAGATTTACATATGATTGTTACACAGATTTACTTTCAGGGTATGGTGCTGGTGCTGGTAGAAACATGTCGTTAAAGGTACATTTTTGGTAACATACCCTGAAACAGAAATGTTCACAGCTTTACTGACGTATAACTTTCAGATGGTGCTGGTACATTTCTGTTTGGCTATGTTACCAATCCTGTAGGCCTACTGTACCATTAAACCCAAAAGTGGCCCTCTTTACCGTGTCCCAATTGAATTAAAAAGAACTATGAAATAATAATTATAAACTTCAAAATTCCGGACAATCTAGCACGTTTCATAATTGCACTATCCAATAAACATCTTTCAAATGTGTGAAGTGGAAGAGATTTCCCTGTGTTGAACAGGCCAACGTGAGAAAATTTAGACAGGTGCACGCGAGTTCTCCATATGGTACTCCTACGGGATGTTTAATGACTGATCATAATTAAGGATGTTCAATTAGTCTAGATAGCGAGCTTGATGCTCTACTATCTATTTAATTTATTCATCACCATATACATGTACATTATAACAACATTCTTGCCTTCTAGTAACGCATAGGGAGACCGTTTTTCGTATATCAGCGAAGGTTATGGCGACCATGGTACTAATTAGGGCGACATTTAGAGGGCGCCTTGACGTCCTTATAGCGTGCATTCGTTTAGCTCCCCCGGGTCGACACCAGTCAACCTCGTCCCCATTCTTTCGTTTGTTTTGTGCAGTAAAACACGACCATTCCCAGTAAGGGCTGACCCGTGTTAGCTAAACGAATGCACCCATAGTTATACCTTAAAAGACGGGCGATCTTTTTAAAAGACACTAAATCTTGATTTCCTTGAAAAACCCAGCATCTGATGAACTAAGATTTCCCATGGTGACTGTTTGCACTGTTTACGAACTGTTGAGTCAATTTTCTGTCTCAAACTCAATAATTGGTGTTTTTTTGAGGCCTTGCAAATCCTGTACGCTGCCTTTAAGCAACTCTATGAAAATTGCCCTTGGTCATTAGATGTATTTATACCAAAGTGGGGTTTGTTGAGATGTTTGTTTGTTTGTTGGGGTGTTTGTTTGTTTGTTTGTTTGTTTATGTACGATTATTATGTGCATCTCAGTGTGGTTTGTATGACCCAGAAATTACGTACGTTTCGACTAAGTATCAGTATACGTAAAAGCAAATCATTCAAAAGTCCAAAGTTCACTAAACGTTGATGATTTCACGTACAAATGACACATCGAATTAATTACACGTGTTTATGAATCCCGTGTGGAGTCTAGACAATGACCTTTGACCCTCATATCTGGTCTGTCTGCACTTTGTAAGTGGTGTACAATTTGTATATTCATTATTTGTTGACACTCTGATGTACGCTAGTGTTTACACATAATAAAAAATATGATAAAACCAAGTTGGGTATGTTTTGTGCGGTAATCGTGTACCTGTATAATATATCATGTGAACTGCTTATAAAGTTTATTAATAATTAATTAATTACGAAATATTGCAATTTTGTGTCGCTTTTGTCAAAACGTTTGCTGGGTCGGGTTGATATTGACACGCAATGTGGTAACAAATTGAATATTTATTTTTTTATTAGGCCATAATTTTTTTTATGTTGAAGGCATAGGCCCAATACAGGATTGGTAAAGGTGACAGAACAGCTGCAGACTGTTCATAATTTGATTTGTCATGGAATAAAACCAAACCTGTGAAATGTTCAACTCATATCATCATTAGAAACTGTAGAAAACAGCGAAAAACGCTCACAGCTTTTTCAAAACTATT
This sequence comes from Astropecten irregularis, assembly GCA_963971285.1. Taxonomy (NCBI): domain Eukaryota; kingdom Metazoa; phylum Echinodermata; class Asteroidea; order Paxillosida; family Astropectinidae; genus Astropecten; species Astropecten irregularis. Next base: position 9,719,688 of record OZ020265.1, on the reverse strand, counting down.
CACAGGAGTTTTGATTTCACCGACCCGAGTTCGAAATTGTTTTCGGTCTTTGTTTGACTAATTTCTGGATAAATACACCAAATCAGCCCCACCATCCATATATATGCTGAAAGGCTTCAACATTAACCAATATTTATACCAATGGATTTATTGCCCTGTGTGTACTTCCTATTACGCGTTGCAAACTCTCGGGGTGCACCATTGTGAATCGCTCCTCGCGGTATTACGGGCGTTTACGAAACGCTGAGGCTGAGGCTCGGGCTCCGGCTCCATTTCGTGAATCCATTTTGAAATAACGGGTATCAAAATAGAGGCTTTGGGCTGCGGTTCTGACTTAGATTCTCTTGGTTGAAAAGGAAAACAGAGCTTCAGCTTCAATGAAAACCCACAACCTATAGTTTCAGCATATGGATGACAAAGACTGAGCCTGGAGTTTGTGCCTTAGCCTGGGGTTCGAGCCTGAGACGGAGCCTCAGCCTCAGCCTCAGCCTCAGCCTCAGCCTCAGCCTCAGCCTGAGCCTCAGCCCCAGCCTGAGCCTCAGCCTGAGACGGAGCCTGAGACCTCAGCCTGAGCCTCAGCCTCAGCACCCGTTTCGTATAAACGCCCTTAATGCTCTTTCTGGTTTTTGCCCTCGACAGTTCCTGGTACTTCGGTAAACTCCCGGAGGAGGATGCTCATAAGAGAATGACCGGAACGTTGTCCGGAACCTTCCTGGTACGCGATAATCTAACATCAAGGGGAAGTTACGTCATCTCTGTCAAGTAAGTTATTATAGAGGGCGCCCTTCTACCGGTGCTGCCATTTTGTTTTTCAAATAATGCTTTCTTCACAAGTTTTGTGTATTTTTAACCTCATTTTATTAGCATTTCTGTATGTCATATCTATAAGAGCAACCTTAGTGCTTTGTGAAATTTAATTCACAGCGCATTAGACATCGTGTAATAACCGATCTGGGTGGAAATAATTTTAAGCGTTTTGCGTTGAAAAAGTGAGTTGTTCAAAGTACCACCTGAAATTGTTCCTGATTTTGTTTTCTGACACATAATTATTTCAACCATTCCAGCTCATGCTCTTTTTAAACTCTAGTTAGTCAATAATATAGTGCTACTTGTATTTTTGTATTGAACCATTGTCTAATTTGTAACTACTTGTGTTTCATTGTTAAATGTAGCTAGATAATTTTACATATTCTAACAGTGCATTCGCACATCTTCCTAAAACTGATGACCAATAATTTCAACAATACAACAAAATACAAATAATTGAATATCGAAGAGATATTACGGGCTGATTACGTTTTTTACACTCACTGTGGTAGTTAAAATTTCTGTATTGTATTTACATTCAAATACCAAGTTGTGGTCTGTGCACAACAGTGACAGCCCATGTGTTGTGTTAAAGGGATTGCATACGTTTGGTAATTTGAGCCTAATGTTTGTTTCAAACCAATATAATTGTTTATATATACCATAAAACTAACCTGTGAAAGTTTCAATTCAAAAGGTGGTAGCGTTTTTGAGATTTTGGCGAAAAACTAGAGCGGTTATTTCACGCCAGAGAACAGTAAGTCAATGGCTGAGAAGCGTTACGGCCATAACGCTTCTCAGATTCATAATTTTTGGAGATAAAAAGTGACATATCTTTCCATAACCGCGGTACTTCGAATTGAACGTTTCTCAATATGCATTATACTATCCAAAGCAGCTGTACTTCTCACCAAGTAAGTTTTTATTGCCATACATTTTCAGAGTCATTACCAAACGTATGCAATGCCTTTAAATTTAAGTTCTCAAATCCTCATCATAACAGTAGTTCAGCCTGCTATGGATAGTGGATACATATTGAATTTTAGGTAAAATGTCAAAATCTGAATGAAATAATATACTGTAATATTAAACATAACTTTGAAATGACTCTATATCTACAGTGCTCGAACTGATGGATATAATGTCGTACGTTATTGTCTCTTGAAGCAAGATGGGCACCACTACACACACGATCAAACCACATGCCACAAACCAGATTATGTTTGCTGCCACCAATAGTTTGAAAAGTCGCACAGCAGGCAAGTGGGATCAGTTCCGGACGCTTCTGAAAAAAAAATGACATAAGTTTGGAAAGTCGCAATGGAGCTACGGGTGTCCTATTGCCGGTTTGCTCGCGAGATCAATGTTAGCGTTTCCAACCGCGGCTACCTCCCGTTGCCTCTTGAACTCAACACGGGAACACCTCCTCACGCAAGCCCCGCTGGAACTCCTTGTATTTAAAAGCATAGATTATCGGGTTTGCCAGGGAGTTCACTAGAGGCAGCACTTGCAGCACACTATCGTACACAATGACGTCTTTGATAACTCCAGTTTGCGCCACAAATACCCAGCTCACGAACGGGCACCACGTGAGAATAAAAACTGCCGAAGTCATCATCAGAACCACGGCTACTCGTCGTTGCGCCCTCTGGAGTTCGTCTGCAGGGCCTGGGTTGTGTTCGAGTAGTCGCATGCGGGCGCTTCGTCTCAGATTCAGGATGATCTTCCCGTAGCAGAAGAACATTACAGCAATTGGGGCCAAGACGTTTGCGGCAAGTACGAGGATGTCTGCAATGACCAAGCCGATGGTTGGTTCGTCTGCAGGAATAAACATCTGAAAGCAGGCCTGGGGTACAGCAAGTAGCCACGTCCCGGCGATAGTAAGTTTGACTCTTAAACTTGTAAAGTAGCTGGGATAGTGCAGGGGATGCACTATGGCTATGTAACGCTCAACAGTAACCGCCACTAAGGTCACATTGGATACGCTATGAGCAAGCACCTGGACAAGTGTCCGTCTAAACATCAAGACTATTATGACATTCTCAGTAACAATTCCGGACGGTCCGAGGTAACGCTCCTGAAAAATAATATCAGCTACACTGGCCAAAAGGTCTGCAACGGCCAGGTTGGCGATCAGGTAGTTGGTGGCTCTGTGCATGAACTTTGACCTGTAGATGGTGACGCAGACCAGGGCGTTGCCTACTGTACCGATAATGCCGAGGGTCACCAGGGATGCAAACATGACATCCTTCTGGGAACTGGTCGTCGCATTTGATGCCTCCATTCTCGGTAGTGTGTGGATGTTAATTCGAACGATGGAGATATTAATCTGCAATTCTACTTTTTTATTTGTATCACGAGCTACCACATGTAGCTAAAGTAGTTATACCTATTATAGTTTGTGGCGACGACGGCTCAGCAAGCGGCTGATAAACCACATGCGTCAACTTCTCACAGATGTAACAGTATGGAGCACTCGCCACCGAGTACCACATCTGCGTGATAGCTACAGACGCACACAGTCCTATGAAAGATACTCGGCACTCGCTCTCTCTCTCACTCTGGGCGCGCAATCAGCAGCGAGCTGTGCCTGATCACCTGTCCAGCCAGCGAATGGCCATCAGCAAGACTCCAATACTGTCGTGTTGAACTAGATCTCCTTAATTTGATCAGAGACGATCGAGTGACACGCCTAAATTGGAAGCTGTTTTCTCTGTCAAACTACCAATAAACCTGTCAACTTTGAAACAAAAATGGTGGTCCTTCATCAGTTGTTGTTTAACCTTCATATCCGATAAGTGAAAGAATAACATCTCTGTCACTGCTGCTCAAGTACTAATTAACGATTTATTAACTTTCCTGCAAGCGACTATGTGTGTTCACTTCTTTCTTTACAAATTAACAAGTTTGCAGGGCCTTTATGAGCACGAATTAAATGTCAATGAGTTTTAAAAAGCATGGACAAGATTTGAATTCGCCTTCCAACCATTTCTAGACGGTCGCCTAATGCTTGGTGTGGGTTAAACTTTAAAGCGTGTTGTTTATTTCATTCCATTTTGATTCTAACGTCAACAGAAACCATGTCTTCTGCCACCAAAAGTTTGAAGAAGTCATCAGCTACTGATGTTGTATCTCCATTTCTATCGCGGCCACCGCCCGTTGCCTCTCGAAGCAACACGGGAACACCTCCTCACGCAAGCCCCGCTGGAACTCCTTGTATTTAAAAGCATAGATTATCGGGTTTGCCAGAGAGTTCAGTAACGGCAGCACGAACACCAGGTTATCGGTCTTATGTTGGCCCTGACTATACGTCATAGATACCAAGACCGCGAATGGGAACCACGTGAGAATTTTAACTGCCGAAGTCATCAACAGAACCACGGCTACTCTTCGTTGCGCCACCAAGAGTTCGTCTGCAGGGCCTGGGTTGTTCTCGCGTTGCCGCATGAGGGCGCTTCGTCTCAGACTCAGGATGATTTTGCCGTAGCAGATGAACATTACAGGAATTGGGGCGATAATAAAATAATGTGAAAGCTAAGAGGATGTTTGCCATGACCAAGCCGTGACTGGCTTGTAACTGGACGCACGAAATATTGGTTAACTGGTCTACTGGCGTAAACATCTGTGAGAAGGTTGATGGTACAGCAACCAGCCATGTCCCGGTGATAGTGAGTTTGATTCTTAAACTTGTAAAGTAGCTGGGATAGTGCAGGGGATGCACTATGGCTATGTAACGCTCAACGGTAACCGCCACTAAGGTCACAGTGGACACGCTCATAGCAAGAACTAGGATAAGGGGCTCTCTAAACAGCAAGCAAATCATCACGTTCTTGGGATTATTTCCGGCTGCTCCGAGGTACCGCTCCTGAAAAATGACGAAGGCAACACTGACCAAAAGGTCTGCAACGGCCAGGTTGGCGATCAGGTAGTTGGTGGCTCTGTGCATGAACTTTGACCTGTAGATGGTGACGCAGACCAGGGCGTTGCCCAGGGTACCGATAATGCCGAGGGTCACCAGGGATGCAAAAATGACATCACTCTGGGAACTGGTCGTCGCATTTGATGCCTCCATTCTCGGTAGTGTGTGGATGTTAATTCCAACGATGGAAATATTACAGTGCTATCACAGTGTAGCTAAATTAGATAGAGCTAAATAGTTAGGTTATGTGAAACCCGACATAAAGTTTGTGACAACGAGGGTCAGCAAGCTACTGATAAACCACGTGTATCAACTTCCCACAGATGTAACTGTAATACACTATGGAGCACTCACCGTTTACCGCATCTGCGTGATAGCTACAAACGCGCACAGTACTATGAAAGATACTCGGCACTCGCTCTCTCTGAACGCCAAATCAGCAGCGAGCTGCACGTGACCAGCCAGCGAATGGACATAAGCAAGACTCCAATACTGTCGTGTTGAACTAGATCTCCTAAATTTGATCAGAGATGAGTGACACGCCTAAATTAAAAGCTGTTTTCTCTGTCAGACTATACCAATAAAGCTGTCAACCTTGGAAAAATTGTGGTACTTCGGTAGTTATTTATCCTCCATGGCAGATAATGAAAGAATAACAACATCTGTGTCACTGCTGCTCAGGTACTAATTGGCGATTTATTAACTTTCTGGCTAGCGACTACGTGTGTAAACTTCTTTCTTTACAAATTACCAAGTTTGCAGGCCCTTTATGAGCACGAAGTTCTCATAAAATGTCAAACACCTAAAACCTTGCTTTCAAACCACAAGTAACCACCAAACATTTCACACGACGTCTAAAGCTTACATGTTTATGACATAAGGAGATTGATTACACAAAAGGCCAATATCAATGTAAAAACGCATAATTATTCATCTTAATCGCGACACGGGTGACGTCACACTATAAGTTGCAAGAGCAACATTGGCAGATCATCTAAAACATAGATACAAAAGTTTCGGATATCGAGCACAGAATAAGACTTTCTCCACGGGGAAGTAAAGTAAAATGAGACACCCAAGTCAAGTCCGCACTTATGTACCCATAAGTCTGTACCCATAAGTCTGTACCCATGATGAAACTCTACTCCGGGTGACGCTTCGTACTCCGGATGACACTCTGTTCTCCTAGTGACACTTTCCACTTCGGGTGACACTGTACTCAGGGTGACACTCTGCACTCCGAGTGACACTCTGCACTCCGGGTGACACTCTGTACTCCGAGTGACACTCTGTACTCCGGGTGACACTCTGTACTCCGGGTGGCACTCTGTACTCCGGTTGACACTCTGTACTCCGGGTGACACTTTGTACTCCGGGTGACGCTCTGTACTCCAGTTGACGCTCTGTACTCCGTGTGACACTTTCTCCTCCGAGTGACACTCGAACTGTACTCCAGTTGATATTACTCCATGTGACATTTTGTAATTTTGAACATAATCCTAGAAAAGCCAATGAGTTTTAAAAAGCAAGGACAAGATTTGAATTCGCCTTCAAACAATTTCTAGACGGTCGCCTAATGCTTGGTGCGAGTTAAACTTTAAAGTGTGTCGTTTATTTCATTACATTTTGATTCTAACGTCAACAGAAACAATTTCTGCTGCCACCAAAAGTTTGAAAATGTCATCAGCTACTGATGTTGTATGTCCATTTCTATCGCGGCCACCGCCCGTTGCCTCATGAAGCAACACGGGAACACCTCCTCACGCAAGCCCCGCTGGAACTCCTTGTATTTAAAAGCATAGATTATCGGGTTTGCCAGGGAGTTCAGTAACGGCAGCACGAACACCAGGTTATCGGTCTCATGTTGGCCCTGGCTTAACGACATGGCTACCAAGACCGCGAACGGGAACCACGTTAGCGTGTAAACTGCCGAAGTCATCATCAGAACCACGGCTACCCGTCGTTGCGCCACCAAGAGTTCGTCTGCAGGGCCTGGGTTGTTCTCGCGTCGCCGCATGCGGGCGCTTCGTCTCAGACTCAGGATGATTCTCCCGTAGCAGACGAACATCACAGGGAGTGGGGCGAAGGTGTATGTGATGCCAACAATGATGTAGGCCATGGCCAAGCCGTGACTGGATTGTGACTGGACGAGGCACGACAGGTTGGTTACATCGTATGCAGGCATAAACATCTGAAAGCAAGTCGGAGGTACAGCAACTAGCCATGTCCCGGCGATGGTAAGTTTGACTCTTGAACCTGTTAAGTAGCGGGGATAGTGCAGGGGATGCACTATGGCTATGTAACGCTCAACGGTAACCGCCACTAAGGTCACAGTGGATACGCCCATTGCAAGAACTAGGATAAGTGGCTGTCTAAAAAGCAAGCAAATCATGACATTCTTGGGATCAGTTCCAGACGATCCGAGGTAACGGTCTTGAAAAATGACGAAAGCTACACTGGCCAAAAGGTCTGCAACGGCCAGGTTGGCGATTAGGTAGTTGGTGGCTCTGTGCATGAACTTTGACCTGTAGATGGTGACGCAGACCAGGGCGTTGCCTAGTGTACCGATGATGCCAAGGGTCACCAGGGATGCAAACATGACATCACCCTGGGAACTGGTCGTCGCATTTGATGCCTCCATTCTCGGTAGTGTGTGGATGTTAATTCCAACGATGGAGATATTAATCTGCAATTCTACTTTTCTATTTGTATCACGAGCTACCACATGTAGCCGAATTAGTTATACCTAATAGTTTGTGGCGACGACGGCTCAGCAAGCGACTGATAAACCACGTGCGCCAACTTCCCACAGATGTAACTGTAATACAGTATGGGGCACTCGCCACCGTTTACCACATCTGCGTGATAGCTACAGATGCGCACACAGTCTTATGAAATATACTCGGGACTCCCTATCTCTGAACGCCCAATCAGCAACAAGCTTCACTTGACAACGTGTTTATTCGCTGAATGGCCATCAGCAAGAATCCAGTACTGTTGTGTTAAACTAGGTCTCCTTAATTTGATCAGAGACGAGTGACACCACTAAAATAAATGCTGTTTTCTCTGTCAGACTACCAATAAAGCTGTCAACTTTGCAGAAAATGATGGTCCTTTGGAAGTTGTTTATCCGCTGGCCGATAATGAAAGAATAATATTGACCACGTCTTTCACTTCTGATCTTCTAATTGGAGATTTATTAACTTTCAGGAACACCACCACGTCTAAACGCTTTCTCTTTACAAACCAATTTTCAAGTGCCATAAGAACATAATGTCAAGCACAGAAAATCTTTGCTTCACAACCGCAAGCTACTACCAAACGTTTCACACAACGTACATAGCTGACGAGTTTCTGTCTTTAGGGGGTTACATTACAGAGTTTCCTGTTAAGCAAAGAGAAAGACAAAGTCAAGTCCGTCCCATTGACATTCGATCTACTCCGTGTGATACTGTACTCCGGTGACACTCTATACTCCGGGTGACGCTCTGTACTCCGGTGACAATCTATACTCCGGGTGACGCTCTGTACTCCGGTGACACTCTGTACTCTGTGTGACGCTCTGTACTCCGGGTCATACTTTGTACTCCGAGTCAGTCACACTCTGTACTCCGTGTGGCACCCTGGACTCATGGTGACACTCTGGACCCCGTGTGACTCCGTACTCCAGGTAACACTGTACTCCGGGTGACACTCTGTACATCCTCCAAGTGACACTCTGAACTCTTGATGACACTTCACTCTGTCTGACACTCTAATTCGTGTGGCAGTCTAGAACAACACAATTCTAGAACACAATTCTTGAAAAGTCAAACAATATAAAACATTTAAATGAACTTGTAAAAGGCAAGAACCTATTATAATCTGCTCCCACCGATTAATTATTTCTGACTGTTAAACTAAAACGCTGGTAGTTTCTTTTGTTTCATTTTAATTCTAACAATGGTGTCTGCTGCCACCAAGAGTTGTCAGCTACTGATGTTGCATCTCCATGTCTGGGTGCAGACCAGTAAATAAATTCCCATAGGCTCCCATGCTGAATGGCCAATTTCAAAAAATTATTAAAAATACTCAGAAGTTTCTCAGACACTCAAGCTATACACCAAAATGAAGCTGAAAACTTCAATTTTCATTTTCATTTCAATTTTCTATAGGGTAACCAATGACTTTTTGAGGAAAATCCATCCAAAGGAAAATACCCTGAAAACGGCCATGTTGACTGGTGCCAGACTAAAAAAATGTACCCCTCCCCTACATGCCCAAGTAGAGCGAGTTTAGGGCCAGAATTCATCCAAACAGCTCAAAGTTGCAAGTCCAAACTCTGGCGACCGGGTTCCATCCATTTTCTTTACAAGACTTCCCATGTGGGGCCCAGCAAATGATTTTATAAAAAAGATTTTGAGGGTATACAAAAAATTAATGAGCTCCGCGGACTGATCTGGACCTATTTACTGGTCTGCACCCGTCTATCGCGGCTACCGCCCGTTGCCTCTTGAAGCAACACGGGAACACCTCCTCACGCAAGCCCCGCTGGAACTCCTTGTATTTAAAAGCATAGATTATCGGGTTTGCCAGGGAGTTCAGTATCGGCAACACTTCCGCCACGTTTAAGTCCACAATTACGTCTTGGGTTACTCTAGTTCGCGCCAGAAATACCATGACAGCGAACGGGCACCATGTGAGTATATAAACTGCCGAAGTTATCATCAGAACCACGGCTACCCGTCGTTGCGCCCTCAAGAGTTCGTCTGCAGGGCGTGGGTTGTTCTCGCGTCGTCGCATGAGGGCGCTTCGTCTCAGATTCAGGATGATCCTTCCGTAACAGATGAACATTACAGCGAGTGGGGCAAAGATATATATGGCAGAAAAGATGATGTATGCCTTGACCAACCCGCGACTTCCCTGTGACTGGAGGCACGACAGGTTGGTTACATCATCTACGGGCATAAACATCAGTAAACAAGTCGAAGGTACAGCAGCTAGCCATGTTCCGGCGATAGTAAGTTTGACTCTTGAACTTGTAAAGTAGCTGGGATAGTGCAGGGGATGCACTATGGCTATGTAACGTTCAACGGTAACCGCCACTAAGTTCACAGTGGATACGGCCAAAGCAAGCACTGTGGCAACTTTCTCTCTTAACAGCAGGCAAATTAACACGTTCTTGGTTCCGGACGATCCGAGGTAACGCTCGTGAAAAATGACACAAACTACACTGACCAAAAGGTCTGCAACGGCCAGGTTAGCGATCAGGTAGTTGGTGGCTCTGTGCATGAACTTTGACCTGTAGATAGTGACGCAGACCAGGGCGTTGCCTACTGTACCGATAATGCCAAGGGTCACAAGGGATGCAAAAATGACATCCTTCTGGGAACTGGTCGTCGCATTTGATGCCTCCATTCTCGGTAGTGTGTGGATTTTAATTCCAACGATGGAGATATTAATCTGCAATAATGTGTTTTACTTTTCTTTATCACGAGCAACCGCCTGTAGCCGAATTAGTTATACCTAATAGTTAGGATGTGTGATACGCAACATGAACTTTATAACGACGACGGTTCTGCAAGCGACTGATAAACCACGTGCGTCAACTTCCCACGGGCGATCATCTAGCTACCAACGCACACAGTTCTATGAAAGATACTCAACACTCGCGCTCTATCTGGGCGCCAAAGCAGCAGCGAGCTGCGCGTGACCACGTGTGTCCTGTTAAACTAGATCTCCTAAATTAAAAGTTGTTATTATATACCAGACTACCAATAAAGCTGTCAAATTTGCACATGACTAACCTTCGGTAGTTGTTTATCCTTCATGGACGATAATGAAAGGATATTATATTTACCACGTCTCTCAAATCTCTCAATACTAATTGGCGATTTATTAACTTTCATGCAAGTGACAACCTGTGTTCTCTTCTTCTTTAAAAAAAAAGGGTAGATAGCCAGGTCCTTCATGAGCACACAATTTAAATGTCAACCACTGGAAATATTTGCTTTACAACCAAAAGTTACCACCAAACATTTCGCACGACGTCTACAGCTGATGAGATTATGTCTTATAGTTTGATTAAACATAAGGATGATGTATATCGACGAGCCCATACTCTGCATTTCGAGTGGCACTCTGTACTCCGGGTGACACTACACGTACTCCGGGTGGCACTCTGTACTCCGGGTGACACTCTGTACTCCGGGTGACACTACACGTACTCCGGGTGGCACTCTGTACTCCGGGTGACACTCTGTACTCCGGGTGACACTACACGTACTCCGGGTGGCACTCTGTACTCCGGGTGACACTCTGTACTCCGGGTGAAGGCTGGTTTACACTCGCTGCGTTTACGCACACGCAGCACACAATGCGAATGTCGCATCCGATGTTCATACTCTTTCAAGGTATGAAATTCGATACGCAGCGATAGTCTGCATTCGAATGCGGAAACGCGTAAACAGTACTGTTCATACTTTTAAAATGTGTGATTCGCCGAAGTGCAATCCTACTCCGATTCCGTGAATTCACTGATTCACAATGGAGAGAGTTGACGAGATAATTCTTTTGTCATTATTGTGGATCGCACACCGTCGAAATTAGGCATGGTCTAAAAGAAATTGCCCCGTCTGTCACCTTAAAAGATTCTACTGCGTGTACGCATCCGGCGAATGTTGAAATATTTCAACTTGTCCGAATCATAGAGTTATATTAAGAAAACTAGAGTGCGCACTCACCGTGCCGTGTGTGACATGCGCTCGGCAACACATGGGGAATCAGAGTAAGCGTCTCTAAGTGGGCAAAACCGTGTAAAATGCCCGGATGTGCCTATTCTTTTACACAGTGCGCCCACTTACATAATGGCGGCCAATTGCGCCGCGTCAAATCAGAGGTGCGCCCTCTAGTTTTTTAATATAACTCTATGGTCCGAATACGAATCAAATTGGTGCGCACGAACTTTTTTTCATTTCCAAATGCTTCGCACAAAGACGCGCACTTTAAGTACGCAGTTGGCGTTCTTACACGCAGAGCAGACACTTCGAATTGGAACGCCGCGCTGCGTACGCAGTGAATACGCAGCGAGTATGAACCGGCCTTTACACTACACGTATTCCGGGTGGCACTCTGTACTCCGGGTGGCACTCTGTACTCCGGGTGACACTCTGTACTCCGGGTGACACTACACGTACTCCGGGTGGCACTCTGTACTCCGGGTGGCACTCTGTACTCCGGGTGACACTCTGTACTCCGGGTGACACTACACGTACTCCGGGTGGCACTCTGTACTCCGGGTGACACCCTGTACTCTGGGTGACACTTCTCCATGCGACAGTATGAAATCAGAAACATATTAAATCCTTGAAAAGCCACACAAAATCATGCTAATTAATATATTTAAATGAAGTTGTAGAAAGTAAGGAACAAATCTTAATTCGCCTTCCAGTAATTAATCACTTTACCTAATACTTGGTGCGAGTACAATTATAAAACGTGCCGTTTATTACATACTGTTTTAATTCTAACGTCAGAAAAGTAAATGGTGTCTGCTGCCACCAAAAGTTTGAAAACGTCAGCTACTGATGTTGTATCTTCATATCTATCGCGGCCACCGCCCTTTGCCTCTTGAAGCAACACGGGAACACCTCCTCACGCAAGCCCCGCTGGAACTCCTTGTATTTAAAAGCATAGATTATCGGGTTTGCCAGAGAGTTCAGTAGCGGTAGCACGAACACCAGGTTATCGGTCTTATGTTGGCCCTGACTATACGTCATAGATACCAAGACCGCGTACGGGAACCACGTGAGTGTGTAAACTGCCGAAGTCATCATCAGAACCACGGCTACCCGTCGTTGAGCAACACAGAGTTCGTCTGCAGGGCCTGGGTTGTTCTCGCGTCGCCGCATAAGGGCGCTTCGTCTCAGACTCAGGATGATTTTCCCGTAGCAGACGAACATCACAGGGAGTAGGGCGAAGGTGTATGTGATGCCCACAATGATGTAGGCCATGGCCAAGCCGTGACTGGATTGTGACTGGAGGCACGACAGGTTGGTTACATCGTATGCAGGCATAAACATCTGAAAGCAAGTCGGAGGTACAGCAACTAGCCATGTACCAACGATTGCAAGTTTGACTCTTAAACCTGTAAAGTAGCGGGGATAGTGCAGGGGATGTATTATGGCTATGTAGCGCTCAACGGTAACCGCCACTAAGGTCACAGTGGATACGCCCATAGCAAGAACTAGGATAAGTGGCTGTCTAAAAAGCAAGCAAATCATGACATTCTTGGGATCAGTTCCAGACGATCCGAGGTAACGGTCCTGAAAAATGACGAAAGCTACACTGGCCAAAAGGTCTGCAACGGCCAGGTTGGCGATCAGGTAGTTGGTGGCTCTGTGCATGAACTTTGACTTGTAAATGGTGACGCAGACCAGAGCGTTGCCTATGGTACCGATGATGCCAAGGCTCACCAGGGATGCAAACATGACATCCTCCTGGGAACCGGTCGTCGCATTTGATACCTCCATTCTCGGTAGTGTGTGGATGTTAATTTCAACGATGGAGATATTAATCTGCAATAACGTGTTCTGATTTTCTATTTGTATCACGAGCTACCACAATGTAGCCGAATTAGTTATACCTAATAGTTTGTGCCGACGACGGCTCAGCAAGCGACTGATAAACCACGTGCGCCAACTTCCCACAGATGTAACTGTAATACAGTATGGAGCACTCGCCACCGTTTACCACATATGCGTGATAGCTACAGACGCACACAGTCCTATGAAAGATACTCGGCCCTCGCTCTCTCTCTGAACGCCCAATCAACAGCGAGCTTCACTTGACAACGTGTTTATTCGCAGAATGACCATCAGCAAGAATCCAGTACTGTTGTGTTAAACTAGATCTCCTTAATTTGATCAGAGACGAGTGACACCACTAAAATGAATGCTGTTTTCTCTGTCAGACAACCAATAAAGCTGTCAACTTTGCAGAAAATGATGGTCCTTTAAAAGTTGTTTATCCGCTGGCCGATAATGAAAGAATATTATTGACCACGTCTCTCACTTCTGATGTTCTAATTGGCGATTTATTAACTTTCAGGCAAACCACCACGGGTAAACGTTTTCCCTTACAAATCAAGTTTGCATGGCCATAAGAACATTATGCCATGCACAGAAAATCTTTGCTTCACAACCACACGTTAATTACTACCAAACGTTTCACACGTCGCGACCTCCATAGCTGACGAGTTTCTGTCTTTAGGCAAATAGAAAGCCAAAGTCAAGTCCGTCCCGTTGACATTCTACTAAGGGTGACACTTTGGACTCCTGGTGACACTCATGGACTCCTGGTGACACTCTGGACTCCTGGTGACACTCTGGACTCCTGGTGACACTCATGGACTCCTGGTGACACTCTGGACTCCTGGTGACACTCATGGACTCCTGGTGATACTCTGGACTCCTGGTGACACTCATGGACTCCTGGTGACACTCTGGACTCCTGGTGACACTCATGGACTCCTGGTGACACTCTGGACTCCTGGTGACACTCTGGACTCCTGGTGACACTCTGGGGTCGATTTCACCATACTCATCGTAACTTACTATTAATCGTTGCAGTTATGATGCATTGCAGCCCTACGTGGAATACGATGGGTTATCCTTCGTAACTCGTGTTACGATCGATCGTAGGGCCTCGTGAAATCGACCCCTGGACTCCCAGTGACACTCTGGACTCCTGGTGACACTCTGGACGGACTCCTGGTGACACTCTGGACTCCTGATGACACTCATGGACTCCTGGTGACACTCTGGACACCTAGTGACACTCATGGACTCCTGGTGACACTCTGTACTCCATGTGCCTCTAAACTCAGGGGACAATGCACTCCTCCTGACACTCTGGGCTCATGGTAGCACTGTACTCCGTGTGACACTTAACGTTCTCCGAGTGACACTCTGAACTCCGGGTAACACTCTGCACTCTAGGTGACACTCTGTACTCCGATTGAGTGTCACCGGTTGACACTCCGGACTCATGTACTCCTGGTGGCACTGTACTCCGTGTGACACTAAACGTTCTCCGAGTGACACTCTGAACTCCGGATGACACTTTAGTATGAAACTCTAATTGGTGTGGCAGTCTGTAATCTGGAACATAATCCTCAAGAAGGAACACAATATATAAACATTCAAATGAACTTGTAAAAGGCAAGGACCTATTATCGCCTTCCAAAAATTAGTTATTTCTAGGTGTCGCCTAATGCTTGCTGACTGCTGCCACCAAGAATTGTCAGCTACTGATGCTGCATCTCCGGATTATTCATAACTTCAGTGTCATTGTTTCTCGCGGCTACCGCCCGTTGCGTCTTGAAGCAACACGGGAACACTTCCTCACGCAAGCCCCGCTGGAACTCCTTGTATTTAAAAGCATAGATTATCGGGTTTGCCAGGGAGTTCAGCAGCGGCAGCACTTGCACCGCGTCTATAATTACACCTTGGTTTATTTTATACTTTGCCATAGCAAACAAGCCCGCGAACGGGCAAAACGTGAGAATAAAAACTGCCGAAGTCATCATCAGAACCACGGCTACCCGTCGTTGCGCCCTCATGAGTTCGTCTCCAGGGCCTGGGTTGTTCACGCGTCGCCGCATGCGGGCGCTTCGTCTCAGATTCAGAATGATTTTCCCGTAGCAGACGAACATCATAGCGATTGGGGCGAAGACGTATGTGGCCATTAAGATGATGCCTGTTATGACCAAGCCGTGACTGGCCTGTGACTGGAGGCACGACAGGTTGGTTACCTCGTATGCGGGGTTAAGCATCTGAAAGCAAGTCGTAGGTACAGCAGCTAGCCATGTCCCGGCGATAGTAAGTTTGACTCTTAAACTTGTAAAGTAGCGGGGATAGTGCAGAGGATGCACTATCGCTATGTAACGCTCAACGGTAACCGCCACTAAGGTCACAGTGGATACGGTCAAAGCAAGCGTTATGAGTACTTCCTGTCTAAACAGCAAGCAAATTATTACATTCTTGGGATCAATTCCGGACGATCCGAAGTAACTCTCGTGAAAAATGACGGAAGCTACACTGACCAAAAGGTCTGCAACGGCCAGGTTAGCGATCAGGTAGTTGGTGGCTCTGTGCATGAACTTTGACCTGAAGATGGTGACGCAGACCAGGGCGTTGCCTAGGATACCGATAATGCCGAGGGTTACCATGGTGGCCACTATGGCATCACCGTGGATACTGGTAGTCGCATTTGATGCCTTCATTCTCGAGCTGTGTTGTGCGTGGATGCTAATCACTTAATGGAGATCTTTTCTGTATCAAGAGAAAAATAGAGAACAATATATTTTCCCCCATATTCCATCGTGCCTACGTTTTACCCTTAAAATCATCCGATTTTAAACAACGTGTTTGCGTAATGTAAACACCGAAGTTGTTCTTTTCTACTATGTTACCTTTTTTGTATTAAAAAGGACCAAAGTCACATACAATAGCAGTTTCTAATGACCTCCACGTTGTCTGCAGCAGAAGCGTCTTCCACTGATATAAAGGGATCCGATTTTCATTGCTGCCTCTTTCACTTCATGGTGCTATCCCAATTGTGTAATCATGGTGGCCTGGTATTTATAGTTACAAGTTTAAGAGTGAATCGTACTCTTCGTATCTTTACGTGATTCAACTGATCTTGTCGAGTTGGATCAGCTGACATGGTTGTGGAGATTTCTCTTACCTTAAAATGACCACAGCTCTTTGGTCCTCGTGTCCTGCTCGTCAGAAGCACAAAACCGAGGTGAGAATATCAACAGGGAGGTTCGTGGTATGACTAAAACGATATTCCGTTTTCTTGATGGTTTCACGAGCTACCGAATACTTAGGTTGTGTGATACTCAACATGACGTTTGTGACGACGGCGGCTCAGCAAGCGACTGATAAACCACGCGTATCAACTTCCCATATGATGTAACTGTAATACTGTATGGAGCACTCGCCTCACCGTTTACCACATCTGCGTGATAGCTACAGACGCACACAGTACTATGAAAGATACTCGGCACTCGCTCTCTCTGAACGCCCAATCAGCAGCGAGCTGCACGTGACCACGTGTGTGTAGCCAGCGAATGGCCATCAGCAATAATCCTATAATACCGACGTCTTGAACTAGATCTCCTTAATGTGCTCAGAGACGAGTGATCGCCTAAATTGAATGCTGTTTTTTCTGTCAGACTACCAATAAAGCTGTCAACTTTTCAAAATGGTGGTCCTTCGGTAGTTGTTTATCCTTCATGGCCGATAATGAAAGATCAACATCTCTATCACTGCTGCTCAGGTTCTAATTGGCGATTTATTATCTTTCAGTCAAGTGACCACGTGTATAATTCTTCTTTTACTAATTACCAAGTTTGCTTGGATTTTATGGGGGGGGGGGGGGGGGGTAGTTGAATATCAAATACGAAACTCTGTACTCCGGGTGACACTCTGTACTCTATGTGACACTCTGTACTCCGATTGACACTCTGCACTCCGAGTGACACTCTGTACTCCGGGTGACACTGTACTCCGGGTGACACTCTGTACTCCGGGTGACAGTGTGTACTCCGGGTGAAACTCTGTACTCCGGGTAACACTGTACTCTGGATAACACCCCGTACTCCGGGTGTCACTCTGTCATCCTGGATGAAACTCTGTACTTTGGGTGACTTTGTACTCGGTGACACTCTTTACTCCTGGTGACACCCAGTACTCCGGGTGGCATTCTGTACTCCGGATGAGACTCTGTATTCAGAGTGACACTCTGTACTCCGGGTGACACTCTATATGTACTCCGGGTGACACGTACTCCGGTCCTGACTCGCTTTCTAAAAGTGATTATTTCTAATGCTGGTAGCGGGTATAAAAACGTAGAAGCATGTAGTTTATGTTATTTAATTTCAATTCTACCAACAAAAGAGAAAAATGGTGTCTGCTGCCACAAAAAGTTTGAAAAAGTCATCAGCTACTGATGTTGTATCTCCATGTCTATCGCGGCCACCGTCCGTTGCCTCTTGAAGCAACACGGGAACACCTCCTCACGCAAGCCCCGCTGGAACTCCTTGTATTTAAAAGCATAGATGATCGGGTTTGCCAGGGAGTTCAGCAGCGGCAGCATCAGCAGCACGTTTTCAACTGCGCCTTGGGCTTGTGCTATAGATACATAGCCGGCGAGTGGGCCCCAGGTAAATATATAAACTGCCGAGGTTATCATCAGAACCACTGCTACCCGTCGTTGGGCCACCAAGAGTTCGTCTGCAGGGCCTGGGTTGTTCTCGCGTCGCCGAATGAGGGCGCTTCGTCTCAGAGTCAGGATGATTTTCCCGTAGCAGATGAACATCACAGCAATTGGGGCGAGGATGAATATTGATGATACGATGAGGTTTGCTGTGCCCAATCCGTGACTGGCTTGCGAATGAAGGCACGACAAGTTGGCTAAGTCGTCTGCGGACATCTCTAAGCAAGTAAAAGGTACAGCAACTACCCATGTCCCGGCGATAGTAAGTTTGACTCTTAAACTAGTAAAGTAGCGGGGATAGTGCAGTGGATGCACTATGGCTATGTAACGCTCAACAGTAACCGCCACTAAGGTCACAGTGGATACGGCCATAGCAAGCACTATGACTACTGGCTGTTTAAACAGCAGGCAAATTATCACACTATTTGAATCAATTCCGGACAATCCGAGGTAACGCTCCTGAAAAATGACGAAAGCAACACTGGCCAAAAGGTCTGCCACGGCCAGGTTGGCGATCAGGTAGTTGGTGGCTCTGTGCATGAACTTTGACCTGTAGATGGTGACGCAGACCAAGGCGTTGCCTAGGGTACCGATAATGCCGAGAGTTACCGAGGCTGCCAAACTTGCATCACTGAGAAAACTGGTCGTCGCATTTGATGCCATCATTCTCGGTAGTGTGCGGATGTTAGTAACAATGGTGGAGATATTAGTACCTACAATATTACCAAAGACAGGAACCAAAAAGAAGATATTAATTCAATACTGAGTGGTCTTTGTTTTTACCTCTTGATTGAGAGAAATTCACTAGAGGAGAATGTACATGGTATCCACTTTAATAGCCATTATTTTCCTTTTCAGTAAAATAAGAATAAAACTCACTGTAAACATGTGGTTTCTTATGGCGTCCATATTGTCTCCAATAATTATGAACTTCATTAAAAATAACCTAGTAAAATACAATTTTCGGGTCTTTGCGGGTTTCAACTGATATTGCAATCTTTTTGCAGGATTACCTAAAACTGTCAGAAACCTACTGATCATAAGGTTGACATTAGTAGGACACAACATTCGTCATCCTGAACTTATAATAGCAAGTAAAGTCATTCTCTGGATACCATGCCAAGGAAGAAGAAAACGTGGTCCAAAGCAAGCAAACTACTGTAGGTCAATTTTATAGTGATAATTTTCAACTATGCTTCACAATTAGGCCAATGTGTCTTTCGGGTAAAGTGTATAATTTAATGTATTCCGTTTACTTCCAAATGTTCTGACTTTGGTTAATTTGTGTTAAACATGATGTTTCTAATTCTGTGGAGATGTATATGCGACGTTTTTTCACCCACATTGCAGTGCCAAATCTGGGCCCAAATCCCTGGCACTGCTTAGCACAGAATTAGGCGCTTATGAACCTCATTCGTCGATTACATTGTAAGCAGAAAATGTATACACTAGCCGAGTAAGCAAGAAGTCATTTATGCATGTGAACAATACATGTGCATAACTGCATACAAATCCCGTCCCCCATTCTTGAAGTAGGATCGAGTAAGCGCAGAACTTTCTGCTTCTGTAAGCGCCAATTCTTTGCTTACGGTAAGCAGATCCATGAAATTGGGCGATGGTGAAATGGGAAACTTTGGAGCTGGCGCTTCAACTTGACAGCGCGAGCGCACAACAACGCGCGCATGCTCACAATTTCGCACGCATGCCCACAGCTAGCAAAAAAAGAGACTCCAGTCTGCTGCCGCCAACGTCTCAAAAGTCTCCCATTGTACATGAAAATCTATGTATGTTTGCACTTACCTTTAAAGAATAGGCACAGCTTCCTGACTTCAATGTTATGCACTGCACGTCAGAACCAAGACCTCAACGGCGCAGAGCAAATAATATCAAAGATATTTGGCTTCTCTTAAATGGTTGCACTCTTGACGAAACATCAAATTGTCGTCTAGTACGCAGATTAATGAATATTCATGAGAGCCTCTAGCAAATGAAATGAATGAATGAAATGAAATGGGCATACTCCACTTGGGATGAATGATTGTTTATGAGATACAATGTCTCCTGACGATGGTTAAGCACACACTGCTCAAAAAGGTTGAGTTAATGGCTCTTCTCAGAACCACAGTCAGTCCCAAAGGAGTCTAATAAAAGGGCGTCACCACAAATACCCTACAGAACAGAAAAAGCACAAGAATTTGAAATTGCAGAGCACACAATGCTTGACACGTTGATCTACCGGCTCCTCTCAGAAACACAGTCAGTCTCAAAATAGTCTAATACATGGTGTCGCTGCAAATATATCCCATGACATGATAATTCATACTGATTTCACAGGTCACCATATCTGCGCAGTAGACACGCACACAAGAGCGCATGCAGTCAATGGCATGAAGCATATTGATTGTAGGTCAAGAGCGCAGTTGCATCAAGCTAATTAATAGGCGAAGGACCGTCTGCTGACATATTACGCGTTCAAGTTGAACCAGTCCATAGAATTTATCTGAGTAAACTCCCCTCCATTAGCAGCTTTCAGTCAAACTACTAATGGAGACTGTCACTAGCAAAAACCATATCTCTGGGTTTAATTACCTTCCAGGCCGGCTTCGGTCTCATCCCCGCGACTGACATTTGAAGAGCATTCGCACTTTGGTCTGCTCACTGACTAATTGCTGCGTTATTACCTTTCGGGCGGTGAAATCGGTAAACACGCCGTGTTGTTTTCCATTTAGAATATCCCAGTTTTTTTTCAGAGTTATAATAAGCAGATGCAGTGACAAGCGCAGTGACGTGTTTTTTTTCTTCTTCATAAAGTCAGGCTGTTTAGGAGAGTGTCACTCTCTTGAAGACGAACAGAGCACACTGTTCGAAACGTCGAGTGGTATAATACTCTCGTGAAAAATGACACAAGCCACACTGACCAAAAGGTCTGCAACGGCCAGGTTGGCGATCAGGTAGTTGGTGGCTCTGTGCATGAACTTTGACCTGTAGATGGTGACGCAGACCAGGGCGTTGCCTAGGATACCGATAATGCCGAAGGTTACCATATTGGCCACAATGGCATCACCGTTGATACTGGTAGTCGCATTTGATGCCTCCATTGCCGAGCTCGGTTGTGCGTGGTAGCTAAATCACTTCATAGAGATTTTTTCTGCATCGAGAGAAAAATAGAGAAATGTTTTTCCACATTTCCATCGTAGCGTACCTATGGTGTACACTTAAAACCTTTTAATTCAAAGCAACTGACGTCCACGTGGTCTACAACAGAAACGTCTCTCCTTCGTATAAAGGGATGCAAAGTTTACTTGCTGCCTCTTTCAATTCATGGTGTTATCCCATTTTTTAAATCAAGTTCAGAGTGTTTCGAACTTTTCAGATCTATGTTTAATTCAACTGATTTTGTTGAGTTGGGTATAAAGCCGTCGTCATCGGCATCATTTCGCTCACCTTTAATAACCACAGGTCTTCGGTCCTCGTGTCCTGGTCGTCAGAGGTACACAACCGAGGTGAGAATATCAACAGGGAGGTTTGTGGTAAGATGTTTCGTTGGTATCACCTTATAGCTCTATGGTATCACGAGCTACTGAATAGTTAGGATGTGTGTGATGCGCAACATGAAGTTTGTGACGACGGCGGCTCAGCAAGCGACTGATAAACCACGTGCGTAAACTTCTCACAGATGTAACTGTAACACAGTATGGAACACTCGCCAACGTTTACCACATCTGCGTGATAGCTGCACACGTGCACAGTCATATGAAAGATACTCGGCACTCGCTCTCTCTGAACGCCCAATCAGCAGCGAGCTGCACGTGACCACGTGTGTGTAGCCAGCGAATGGCCATCAGCAAGAATCCTATAAAGTCGTGTTGAACTAGATCTCCTTAATGTGCTCAGAGACGAGTGATCGCCTAAATTGGAAGCTGTTTTTTCTGTCAGACTACCAATAAAGCTGTCAACTTTTCAAAATGGTGGTCCTTCGGTAGTTGTTTATCCTTCATGGCCGATAATGAAAGATCAACATCTCTATCACTGCTGCTCAGGTTCTAATTGGCGATTTATTATCTTTCAGTCAAGTGACCACGTGTATAATTCTTCTTTTACTAATTACCAAGTTTGCTTGGATTTTATGGGGGGGGGTAGTTGAATATCAAATACGAAACTCTGTACTCCGGGTGACACTCTGTACTCTATGTGACACTCTGTACTCCGATTGACACTCTGCACTCCGCTTGACACTCTGCACTCCGGGTGAAACTCTGTACTCCGGGAGACACTCTGTACTCCGGGTGGCACTCTGCACTCCGGGTGACACTCTGTAATCCGGGTGGCACTCTGCACTCCAGGTGAAACTCTGCACTTTAGGTGACACTCTGTACTCCGATTGACACTCTGCACTCCATGTAACACTCTGTACTCCGGGTGACACTCTGCACTCCGGGTGACACTCTGTACTCCGGGAGACACTCTGCAATCCAGGTGACACTCTGTACTCCGGGCACTCTGTACTCCGGTGACACTCTATACTCCGGGTGACACTCTGTACTCCGGTGACACTCTATACTCCGAGTGACACTCTATACTCCGGGTGACACTCTATACTCCGGATGACACTATACTCCGGTGACAATCTATACTCCGGGTGACGCTCTGTACTCCGGTGACACTCTATACTCCGGGTGACACTCTGTACTCCGGGTCATACTCTGTACTCCGGGTCATACTTTGTACTCCGAGTCAGTCACACTCTGTAAGGCTCCGTGTGGCACCCTGGACTCATGGTGACACTCTGAACCCCGTGTGACTCGGTACTCCAGGTAACACTGTACTCCGGGTGACACTCTGTACGTCCTCCAAGTGACACTCTGAACTCTTGATGACACTTTACTCTGTCTGACACTCTAATTCGTTTGGCAGTCTGTTATCTAGAACACGATTCTTGAAAAGTCAAAAAATATAAAACATTCAAATAAACTTGTAAAAGGCAAGAACCTATTATAATCGGCTCCCACCGATGAATTATTTCTGACTGTTAAACTAAAACGCTGGTAGTTTCTTTTGTTTCATTTTAATTCTAACAATGGTGTCTGCTGCCACCAAGAGTTGTCAGCTACTGATGTTGTATCTCCTGGTTATTCACAACTTCAATGTCAGTGTTTCTCGCGGCCACCGCCCGTTGCCTCTTGAAGCAACACGGGAACACCTCCTCACGCAAGCCTCGCTGGAACTCCTTGTATTTAAAAGCATAGATTATCGGGTTTGCCAGGGAGTTCAGTAACGGCAGCACTTCCGCCACGTTTAAGTCGACATTTACGTCTTGGGTTACTCCAGTTCGCGCCAGAAATACCATGACAGCGAACGGGCACCATGTGAGTATATAAACTGCCGAAGTTATCATCAGAACCACGGCTACCCGTCGTTGCGCTCCCAAGAGTTCGTCTGCAGGGCCTGGGTTGTTCTCGCGTCGCCGCATGCGGGCGCTTCGTCTCAGATTCAGAATGATTTTCCCGTAGCAGACGAACATCATAGCGATTGGGGCGAGGACGTATGTGGCCATTACGATGATGCCTGTTATGACCAAGCCGTGACTGACCTGTGACTGGAGGCACGGCAGGTTGGTTACATCATCTACGGGCATTAACATCAGTAAACAAGTCGTAGGTACAGCAGCTAGCCATGTCCCTGCAATAGTAAGTTTGACTCTTAAACTTGTGATGTAGCGGGGATAGTGCAGGGGATGCACTATGGCTATGTAACGCTCAACGGTAACCGCCACTAAGGTCACAGTCGATACGGTCAAAGCAAGCACTGTGACTACTTTCTCTCTAAACAGCAGGCAAATTAACACGTTCTTGGTTCCGGACGATCCGAGGTAACGCTCGTGAAAAATGACACAAACTACACTGACCAAAAGGTCTGCAACGGCCAGGTTGGCGATCAGGTAGTTGGTGGCTCTGTGCATGAACTTTGACCTGTAGATGGTGACGCAGACCAGGGCGTTGCCCAGGGTACCGATAATGCCAAGGCTCACCAGGGATGCAAACATGACATCCTTCTGGGAACTGGTCGTCGCACTTTGGTCTTTTTCACTGATTAATTGCTGCGTTATTACCTTTCGGGCGGTGAAATCGGTAAACACGCGTGCCTTGTTTTCACTCAGTATCATCTAGATTTTCTCAAGCTATGATAAGTAGATAGAGTGGTAAGCGCACTGACGTTTTTTTCTTCTTCATAGAGTCAGGCTGTTTAGGAGAGTGTCACTAGCTCTCCTGAAGATGAACAGAGCACACTGTTCGAAAAGTCGAGTGATATAATACCACCGGTTCCTCTCATGATCGACACACTCTCATAATAGAGATTACATGGTGTCACCGCAAACCTTATTTTACTACTTCCACCATGCATAGCTTCAAGTCTTATGTGGCTGTACCAGTTGTATATTTTCCACGTTTATTAAGCTGGTACCATGTTGACTATTATTACATATTACAAATGACCAACTGGAGTCTGCTGCCACCAAGAGTTTAAAAATGACGTCAATTTTTACTGAAGTCACATCTTCTGTTCTGTCTACATTCAAACTCATTGTCTCTTGAAGTAACACGGGAACACCTTTTCACACAAGAACATTTTGCATTTAATCAGGCTGTACTCCGCGTGATCATAATTATATGGGTCGATCACGTTGAAGTCGCGTCCTTCGCAATTCAGCACCCCAGCTGCGAGTAAGGATGATTAGCCTCCCAAATTATTATAATTATTATCATTATATAGGATTTGCCAACCGCATAATAAATAAATATGTTTGCTGCCACCAAGAGTTTGAAAAGGCGCCATTCAGCTACTGGTGTCCAATTTCTGGTTTGTTGGCGAGTTCGATATCAGCGTTTCTCACCACGGCTACCGCCCGTTGCCTCTTGAAGCAACACGGGAACACCTCCTCACGCAAGCCCCGCTGGAACTCCTTGTATTTAAAGGAGTAAATAATGGGATTTGCTATGGCGTTTACCGTGGTCAAGAATGACCCCACGACTCCAAATACCGTTGCATCTTGAAAAGCTTCGATGTCACATACCTGTATAAGTACCATGATCATCAAATACGGGAACCAGCTGAAGACGTACACTGCCGACGTCATCACCAGAACCATGACTACCCGTCGTTGCGCCCTCATGAGTTCGTCTGCAGGGCCCTGGTTGTTCTCGCGTCGCCGCATGAGGGCGTTCCGTCTCAGATTCAGGATGATTCTCCCGTAGCAGATGAACATTATAGAGGTCGGGACGCAGAAGTATATGACAGCGAGGATCAAGCCCAACGATTCCAAGCCAGAGAATGTTGACTCCCAACATTGTAGGTCATCACTGGAAATACGCGAAGCCATATTCGGTACAAAGACGGACGGTACAGAGAACAACCAGATACTCGAGATAATAACTTTGACTCTTAAACTTGTAAAGTAGCGGGGATAGTGCAGGGGATGTATAATGGCTATGTAACGCTCAACGGTAACCGCCACTAACATCCCAGTTGATACGTACAGAGCATACACCAACACACATTGCTTTCTAAACAGCAAGCAAATGATCGTATTATCAGTTCCAGATGATCCGAGGTAACGCTCTTGAAAAACGGCATGAGCTAAACTGACCAAAAGGTCTGCAACGGCCAGGTTAACGATCAGGTAGTTGGTGGCTCTGTGCATGAACTTTGACCTGTAGATGGTGACGCAGACCAGGGCGTTGCCTAGGGCACCAATGATGCCGAGGGTTACCAGGGATGCAAAAGTGACATCACTATGCGTGGAATGGGTCGTCGTATTTGATGCCTCCATTCTTGGTTGCACGTATTGCAATGTCGATGCAGATGTTGGTTAATATACCTATAAATGTGGCATGAAAAACAGGAATTGAAATGGTGACGGAAAATCCTGATCAGAGGGCTATAGACCGTATAAGATTGTAACTTTGTGTTAAGACCATAATTTGATTGTGTCAAGTATTACGGTTCTTGTCCTAAGCCGGTACAAGATACCAAAAGTGACGTCGACAGTAGTTGGTGATGACGTTCGTAACGAGAGCAATTTTAAACCGTGGCATACGTACATGTACATAGTGTACAGAGTGTACTTGCAAAATGCACTCACGTTTGGTGATGTGCAGGACACGCAAAGCCTATAGGGGTTGTAATGATAGCTGCTTGAAACCATCCAATACACGGGTACCACCTAAAACCATAACCAACAGCAAACCAAAATCAAAACTTACTATCAAACCAAAGCTAACAGCAAACTAAAACCATGGAACAGCAAACCAAAACCAAAACTAACTATCTAACCAATACCATAACCAACTATCAAACCAAAACCAACAGCAAATTAAAGCCAAACCCAACAGCAAACATAAACCAAAACTAACTATCAAACCAACAGCAAACCATAACCAACTATCAAACCCCAAACTAACTATCAAACCAAAACCGACAGCAAACTAAAACCAAACCTAACTATAAAACCAACAAGAAAACCAACTATCAAACCAATACCAAAATTAACGATCAAACCAAAACCAACAGCAAACAAAAACTAACTATCAAACCAAAACCAACATCAACTAAACCATAACCAACAGTAAACAAATCCAAAACTAACTATTTAAACCAAAACCAACAGCAAACCAAAACTAACTATCAAACCAAAACCAACATCAACTAAACCATAACCAATAGTAAACCAAAACAAAACTAACCATCTAGCCCAAACCAAATGCAATCCCAAGACCAAACCCCCACTAACACAAAATGGGCGAAATCTACAATATACAGTCCTATAGAACCCTGGCCACTGATAGCATCGTTCTAATTGCACTTACCACACACAGAACAAGCTCAGATCCTTGTCATATAACCCTATAGACTGCACTCCATAAGCTCACAGAAGTAATGAAGTTAAATGTATATCTCTAGACCAGCTATAATTGCATTAAATGTTTGCTATTGCCTAAGTACAACTGTCCCAGAGGATCTCAGGTACACAACATGCAAGCTAAAGACAAAACACCACATTATACAATAGGCCTATAGCTTGACTTGCAGTGATGAAGGACAGCCAACGACTGACAAAACACGTGCCCGAATTACCCCGGGATGAAATTGTTATCTTTCATAGTAAAGTCTTAACACACACTTACTACGGTCCACCGTCATTGCTACGTAACAAACTCAGCACGGAGTACTGACCCAGCACGCCATTCGACAACACGTGACAACAAGTGTGTCACACGGAAGCCAATTAGCACAGTAATACAGAACCCCACAGTCGAACTCCCCCGGGGATAAAATTGAGACAATTAGGTATAAATTGAAAGATTTCACTCAACTTACCAATGAAGACTGTCAATTTGCCAAAGGTATACACTGATGTATTTACATTTAATATCTGCTTTCCTTAATGCTCTTCAATGAGCTGTCACGAAAACCCCGTTCAGTCAATCTACTAATGGGGACTGTCATGCCACTAGTATGGTTGGCCAAGCAATACTTCAATTTATGTTTTTCTCCATAAAAACGATCGGCAATAATGGGGCAGCCATGATTAGTCATTTTCTCTTTTCGTCATTTGCCTGAAGACGGTAAATATTCTTCTTCAGTAACTGACTGGTACGGAAGCTTAAAGTGACCATCCGAGTTTCCGAGATAATTATCTCAAAACAAAACGTCTTTCCGTGATATTGTAACCCGGAAAAACTTTCAGGATATGAAGATATAGTGCTGATAAGAAATTGCTGTTTTTCTCCTCATGATTGTCATTTCCCTTTAAGAAATGTCCTGCTTAGTACCATGGAAACGTCAGATCCTTCTAACTCTAGAATTTGCAGAACAATAATTATAATGCGTAGACTTAAGTTAAACCATCATGTTTTCTGTTTTCCTTTCATTTCAAGTGAAAACGGTGTGATTGTCGACTATGACGTCCGCAAAGCGGGAAGGACGCTGAAGATCAATGATCGAGACTTTGCGGACTTGGGCGCCCTCATCGGTTACTACCAGAAATATCCCTTGGACACTCTCACTCTCGACACGCCGGTAAGTATTGACCTGACCTGATGACAATACACGGGTTTACACCTTGGCGGCCATCTTAGATTTTGATCGCAACTTCAAAACGAGGCACTTCCAAACATGCGCACTTTTCGAAGTGTAAGCCCATCTATTGTCGAAGACAATACGTCCACGGGTTCACGCTTCGGCGGTTTTGATCGCGACTTCAAAACGAGGCACTATATCACGTGTGCGCTTTTTGTTTTTTTCGAAGTGTAAACCCGTGTATAACATGACCTGATGACAATTACATGTAGATAGAAGGGTCACCGACGCGAGCATGCGTACTTCGTAATTGATACCTCTCTCGTTCAAATTTGCAATAAGTAAGGAATTTTTAATAACTATTCCTTCCTTGTAAAAAGTCTGCTATGTCCTCTGATCAAGATCTAATTGTAAAATGTGTATACAAACCCTGTAACGTCTGACAATTTTGTTTTTCTCTCTAATTAACAGTGTTCAAAGGAAGGTATGCCGTCCCCGCCCATTTCACCATCTTGGCACAAATAGTGGCGACTGCGAAAGAGACTAGCTAAACAGCAGAAGAAAAATGTTACATTGTAAATTCCCACCTTCCCATTAATGGCTTAAAAGTGATGTTCTCCCACCCTTTCCTTTATGTAAATACATACATCAAATTCTGCTTGGTCGTCAGGGCTTACCACATTGGGGCTGTGGATTGTCTATGTATGGTAGTCTTCATTGGAGTCGTTCGTTTTGTTTCATTTACTAGTATCACGAGTTGATTATTACTAGTGTCGAGTACCATAAATCGCAACATTGCCAACAGAGGGCGGCAGACACCCTGAACACAATCCAGGCGTAGTAGACTGGACCCCAGTCGCTACTTTATTTCAGTTTGCAATTTATTAACAAAACGAACGTCAACAGACTAGACTTATGTATGGGGCGAGTATTAATAATAAAATCTAAAAAAAAAAAAAAAAAATTATGATGATGATAATAATATTTCATATCGTAAAAAAATCAAAATTTATGAAATACAGAATTTTAATTGAACGATTTTTTTTCTTTACATGATTGAATTTTTGTTTGTACTTGTTTTTGTTTTGTTTTCATGTAAATACACATACGTTGTTGGGTTTTTGGTTTTGATTGTTGAAAGCTTAACTTGTCCCGCTTATAAAGTGAGCTAATTAAATTTTGAGTTTATCTTCTTGGTGGCGGCAAAAAATTGGGCAACTATAATTGCCATCATTCTTCCATTTTACACCATACAACATTCGCTTTTTGAGACGGAAATACTCCTGAAACGCCAACTGGCAGTTTCACGTATTTTGTGAATGATTTGCTGTGTTGTGGCCTTTCATTTTTGTTTTGAACAAGA
The DNA here is from genome assembly GCA_963971285.1 of Astropecten irregularis. Classification (NCBI taxonomy): domain Eukaryota; kingdom Metazoa; phylum Echinodermata; class Asteroidea; order Paxillosida; family Astropectinidae; genus Astropecten; species Astropecten irregularis. The sequence continues at coordinate 9,690,259 of OZ020265.1, read as the reverse complement.
TTTACCAAGCAAACTGACATTGCTTTATGCTGCGAGTAACATGCCATCGATATACCGCCCTCATTCGGCCTACATACTGGCAACGACTTGGCATAATCTTTTCTTTACATTGAACGTTTTAAACTTTAAATTTGTCGATTTCTTGTTTAAAGTACTGTATATTGAAACCATTTAAGCATTAATTTCCAGTCAATGTGTTCCATTGGTAATACACTGTACATGTATTGGTATATTAATCCACAAAATAGGGTATTAGGGAGACAGGTAATAATTAGTACCATCTGAAAGTGAATATTTGGGAAACGTGGGGCCAATTTCATAGAGCTGCTTAAGCACCAAAATTTGCCTAAGCACCAAAAACCTTGATTAATAAAAATTAATCAGTATGCCAACAAAAACTCCTTGTGAATGTTATGCTCAGCAAACAATGGCCAAATACAAGTCAAAAGCAGTAAACATCACATGAAAGTTTGGTTGGTAATCCTGTTTGATCAAGGAAGACTTTTCATGCTTAAACAATTTTTGTGTTTAAGCAGCTCTATGAAATTGGCGCCAGGAATCAACGTAAGGTATCAGCTAGTTTTTGAAGACATAGTAATTATTTACACTTCATATTAATAGGAGACAGAGAATGCTCTTTGAACATTATGTCAATTCAAGTTCGTTGGTTTGGAAGTTGTTCAGAAATAGGTAAGTAAAGTTTTGTACAAGACCCTAAAGGGAATGTCTCCCTAAGTACCCATCCTCGGTTATAACATATTTTCAGGTATTGGTTGATGAGCAATTTGCAGCAGTTTATTACTTGTTATTATTTCCCCTTCAGTTGTTCAAGGAACCAGCAGTATGTATTGTAATGCACAACTCGTAGTTTAGTGTTTTCACAATGGATGTATAAAGCTTCGGCCATTTTTGAGCTGTTTTTCGTTAAATTTCTTGTTAAAGGAAAATCCAAGCATTTGTGTACAACTCCATTTTATGTTTATGTTTCGCTTCATCGTTAAGTGTTGTAAGCATTATCCCATACATTACACCTAACTTGAATTTATCAAATTATATCTTAATTTTGTTTCTTTAAAACAATTATAATCGTGGTCTTTCAAAATGTCTTGAATTTAGAGAATATTTGGTTGTTTTTATCTCTGTGATGAAAATAAAGATGCCTTGAATTGGAAATTGACAATTTTGATTTGTTCCCATAATTCCATAGGCCGGAAGTGTGCTTTAAAGGTATAATTACGATAGATGAATTGTGGGACAGTCTTTTGTACACAATCCCGTAGGCTGGGTATATTTGGCCGGAAGTCACGGACGTCATATAAAAAAATCTGGACCTGCAACGCTTTTGTATCTACTGAAGCCACCGGCGGCCATCTTACCGTGCCAGATACAATGCGGTTACTATTGTTGCCAGGCGGATTTAACTAACAATGGTGAGCGCGTCTTTGTATTACCTTTGTATTTGGCCCTCCCAGATGGATACTTGTGGCTTCATTGACCTACGTGTGATTATAGAGAGTATTGCTAGTCCAGATTTTTTTATATGACGTCCGTGCCGGAAGTTCGCAGGGGAGGTATGCGAGTCGTTCATTGTAAGTTACGGAGCCCGAAGGGGACAGGCCAAAAAAAAGTTGGAGAGCGGTAAAAAAAAAAAGTTATTAAAATCATTTTCATACCAGTCCCCTTAGGGGCTCCGTAGTGGGCAGCATGTCGCTGAGATAAAGGTAAAAAAAAACCTATACGCCGGCTACCAGTGAAAGGGCATGTGCGTATGTATGTATTTAACTGGTGGTCTGAATTGATACAAGCATGTCCTCGCTCTGTGCAATAAGGCAATAAATGTACACCTTATTCACGGTGTGTCCATCCTACATTCTTGGCAGTGCAATCAAACCGAGGCTTGTTTTAAAAATAGTCTGGTACACGTTTTTCTTTTTAGAATTGGTGTTATCTTTCCCAATGGGTACTCAAGGAAGGTGACAAGATGGATGTACCGCGAATAAGGCAAAAGAGAAGCCACATCGGTCAATCTAGTCGAAAGTGTGTAGTGAAAGTGTATAATGAGAAATTCATTGTGGGCAGTTTGCACACAAAATACTTTATTGGTATAATACATGATAATATTGGTAAAGGTCACAGAGCCGCACTCACACTTTGTCTGAACCAGTACATAAACGTTCACACCTGTGGAAATTTGAGCTCAATCGGACATCACGAGTCACGAGAAAATAGCGAAAATCCGACACAGTTTTTCTTATAAAGCATAAAGAATGGTTTTGATCTTACTCCAAGATCAAAACTGTTTTCGGTCTTTGATGTTTGACTAATTTCTGGATACATTTCAGGCGGAAATATTTTAACGGTATGTTTCTACCAGCACCACTTACAGGATATGAAGATACCCTGTAAGTGATACATGTACGTAAATCTGTGAACATTTATGTTTGGGTATGTTACCAATCCTGTACTGTACCTTTAAGCCGACTACCTGCGAAATGTATTTATCTGGTGCTCTGAATGGATAAAGCCAACAGGGAAGCCATATTGGTGAATCTAATCTCATGACTCAGGAGAGCAAGTTTCTTAATCCCCTACCTTTCTAGCTAAATACGTCATTATATTACAAACCGCAGACAAGCCACTCAGAATCAACGAATGAACTTTCTGTAGAAAAGTCGCCAGCCAGATTAAGCCCCTATAGGCCGAATTAAGGGAGATTATCCATTCAGAGCCATTATACAAAGCCTATGAAGCCCCTGTCAGCTAATCCTTTCACGGAAAAATAACAAACTTCAACAGGATCACGAGACTGACAAAGTGAACCAGGAACTGTATTACTGCTTGCAATGCAGGCATAATACGTGTATGTACCAGTGTATATTTATGGTAACTTGATTTCCGTTGATCACCTCCTTCCTGCTACCAACCCACAATGATCTAGAGCTACTTCGACACAAGTTTTGGCTAAGCAGTGGTCTTCCTTATGCACTAGCAGTCTTCTCTGTAATCTAGCAGCAGAATTGTATAATTACCATTAGCCCACGGAAGCAATTGGCGTCTATAGGAGTTGCTAGAATTTCGGCCAACAAGACTTGAACAGATAAGGATAAAAGGTGATCAAAAGTCACGCGATGTCGTGTTGCTGTTAGCGACATTTCGGCTGCTGGAACTGCTAGCCTTCATCGGGCAACTGAAGAACTGGATGCTGCGGTATCCGCAGACCAGATCAGTCTTTGTTTCGAAAAAACTGACAATAATTAAAAAGGCTCTTTGAGCATCCATTCTTTCAACAATTATTGGCTTTTGTGCACAAGATATGGGTACTGTAGCACTAGTCTAAAGACTTGGTGTTACCAGACAGAAACAGTCTTGCACATTGGGACTCGGCATTCGGCAGAAATAAAAACCCTTAGCAGCTGAAGTCAGAACAGGATTGGATCCACATAGGAACCTATACTTGGACCAATAGTTCCTCAGGAACTTGTGAAGAACCGACTCGACAATTTCAGGAACTTCTTAATTGTTTTTTTGCTCGACGAGTTTGCCACGATGCGGGTAGCTCTCAGCCTAGGGTTTGTGCTGGTGTGCGGGGTTTTTTTTATGCTGTGTGTCAACGCGGACCGTGACGAGCTGGAGTTCACCAAGAAAGGCTTGAAGAAGAAAATCGAGCATTTTCTTCGCAGGTATAACATCGACCCTCGCAGAGGTGACATAGGTAAGTTGTCAATTGCATTTAGCACCCAGTTCCTATAAGAGAAGATGGCATTACAGCTTGCTGTGACCAAACTCACAAAAACAGTCTGCTTTGATATTCATTTTGTAAGGTTTCGGAAAGTTGGCAGACTTTTGAGTTTGTTATGGGAATTATATGAGGAAAGTTAGCGGCACGCACCCAACATGCACGCAACAGAAGTTAAAGGTTTAATGTAATCAAACTCATTTGAAGTTAAATACATCTGTATTGTCATAAACTCAACCTGTCTTTGTTATACGGTACAAATATTGTATATTGAAAAAGGAGGTATTTTAGACCCATAATTGAGCACTGCCTACTTTTCACAACGAAAAACCTTGCTTACGTCACATGCAGAACTCCACGCAGTATACTGTGGTGCGAGCATATACTAGTTCTGTATAGGTGACGTCACACACTACTGTTGCGTGGATCGGTTCCAAGGGGGGACTTTTAGGGGGCGGGGCATACAAAAAAGTGAACGAAAGCATGCAACCATATTTTCAGAAAAGCTTAAATGGGCTACCGCGACCGCCACTTAAAAAAAATGGTGCAACTTCAAATTAGCGTCTCTGTTATAGTTAAAGTTTCTGGTCCAATTGTCTCCAATTCCAGACTTGTCCAAGCCCGGTACCTGCCCACCAGAGTCTGAAGTGTCTGACCAGAGTCCGTCCGCTTGTTCTTTTGACTGCCTCTTCGATCTGGAGTGCCGGGGAAGCCAGCGGTGCTGTCAAGATGACTGTGGAGGAACGGCTTGTGTTAAAACTACGGAGAACAAAAGTAAGTACATGTACAGTTCTTGTATTCTCACAATATGATGTTAAATGTTCATATTGGTGTAAATTGTACTCCTTTTGTGTTAAATGTACACCAAGGGTGTTAAATATAGTCCAGTTAAATGATGTGAAGTACTTTCTTTGTGTCTGTGTTCAGAGTATTTTTTTGTCGGTCAGAGTTGGGATGTCTGACATTTGGATAGTAGCAGGATTTTTTTTCAAGGCTGCTCAGAGTTAGGAGGGCCTGACGTTTCGATCCTAGCAGGATCTTTCTCAAAGGCTGCTCAGAGTTAGGAGGGCCTGACGTTTGGATCCTAGCAGGATCTTTCTCAAAGGCTGCTCAGAGTTAGGAGAGGCCTGATGTTTGGATCCTAGCAGGATCTTTCTCAAAGGCTGCTCAGAGTTAGGAGAGGCCTGATGTTTGGATCCTTGCAGGATCTTTATCAAAGGCTACTCGGAGTAAGGAGGGCCTGACGTTTCGATCCTAGCAGGATCTCTCTCAAAGGCTGCTCAGAGTTAGGAGAGTCTGACGTTTCGCCAACTATAAGCTGGCGGCCATTTTGAAATAATGAAAATAATAGTCGAAATAAAACAAAAGACAATATAATGTCTTTTCATAATTGGAAAACTGGCCCAAAATTTGTGTGGAAATCGATCGGCCGATGAACCTCTTGTAACACTCTGCGTGGGATATTTTTGGTTTTATACGAGGAAGCTGTTTTCACTTGGCATTTCCTTGCATTGTTATCAAAGATCCTGAAATCCTGCAGCATTTTAACAAGGCCACGGAAATGTGACACAGTTGTTGAGGAATAAGTGCACAATACCAGTTGAACCCTTCTGTTCAAGGAAAATCTACCAAGGTTAGAGTGACTGAGGTCACCGGTTCACGTGAATCCGCTTTTTGAATTACCTTTCACGTACATAACTTGTATCATAATTTAACCGGCATAAAAAGTGCTAACAAACACTACATAATTTCATCTCAGATTTCAATGATTATTTCCATTGTAATTTATATTGTTACATCATCAGTCTGCTTAGCAATATACCTTTCTTTTGTTTATAAATATTGACATGCTGGTTGACATTATTTGGCAATACTTTTCATGGGCGGCCAACGGTTTCAAATCATTTTCTTGACAGACGGCGTGACCAAAGTCAACATTTTTACAAACTTTCCATAGCATACAAAATACATACCGTCATTACTTGTGTTGAAGTTTCCATTACATTCAGCAATATCTTTCAATGTTTATGAAACGTTGTGTTTAAATTGTGGTTATTTTTTATGCCTGACTTTGATGGCCCGCCATAGTTTCCGCCATGCTGGTTGGCAAAAACTTGGGCTGTGACGTTGCAAAGGAAAGGTCTATACCGGGGCGATTCCAGTCACGTGCTTTATGGGCGCTTTATGTGATTGGTCAGAAGTTATACATGGCACGCACGTGCAGGCGACTTCACGAAGCACGTGACTGGAACGTTCCATGTACAACTTTGCAGTGGGTGGGATTGGGCTTAGTATCTTAACCATTAGAAAGTGGGCATAAACAGGCGTGATCCAAAATAAGGAACAAGTCACCAGAGATGATTATAATTTAAAGGCCATTAGTAATGTATTACTAGTCAAATTATAGTGGAGATGTCATCGGAAACCACAAATGAAACTGACTGAATTTTAAAAGTGAACACAAAGAAATTGACTGGAGCAGGATTCCAACTAGCGACCTCCTGAACACCATACCGGCGCTCTTACCAACTGAGCTACCCAGTCCGTTTCAGTGAAGATGACGTCATTAAAGAGGACATTTAAAATCCGGATTATGACTTAAAATCCAAATTTAAACAAAATAAGCATGCAGTTTGTTTTCATTTTGAAAGAGGAAAATACAGAGTTGATCTTAAGACCCATTTTGTAAGATCCTGTCACAAAATAATGTAGCATCTGTTACTATACAAACCATGCATGGCATTGACCTTTTTCTGTTTCTTCCGTTCTGCAGCGGAACCTACTCTGGGACCGGAAATTGTGGAGCCAACAACGGAAGCTATACCAGTCAAAACGACCCCTGGTGATACTGCAGGTAAAATGGCATTCACTGTAATTCTATTGTGATTCATTGTGCTACCGCCATTTTGTGTCCTAAACGAAATGAAGGGCTTGAGATACATGGCGAAGCTGGAGCCTTTCTTCAACTTCGTTATGTGGCCCAATCCCTTCATTTCGTTTTGTGGGCCTCAAATTAAAAAAATAAGGTAGCAAAATAAGTACCAAGCCTAGACTCAAGCCAGGTTTCGTAATGGCCCTGCAATCTCGTCTGGTTTCTATGGTTACCCTTGTTATTGTTCTCGTCTTCCAGTTCAAACCACTCTAGAGCCAGAAGTCAGGAATACTTCACCAGAATCAGCATCGACCAAGACGACTGCTAGAGCCGAAGGTATGAAAATATTAAGGCAATAGCCAACCAACATTGTGACGATTATCTTAGGCCTTTTCACACGGGCATCCGGGTTGCATACGGGTCAGACCAGTGTTAAAGGTACCATCATACTTTGGTAGCATACAAAAATAGAAATGTTCACAGATTTACCTATAACTTATAGGGTATATAAAGATGGTGATGGTAGAAACACCGTTAAACATTTTCTTCCTGAAATGCTGTATTTATGCAGAAAAAAACAATGACCAAAAACAATTTTGATCTTTAAAAGTCTATGAATGTCTATTTTCCGTGGCTGTTTTTCACTGTTTTCTCAAAAAGTCGGCACAGTATGGGATTGGGAATTTCACAGATGACTGTTACTGTATCTTCCTTGATATTTTTGCCCATGAATCTGTATTTCTTTGACAAAAACCAAGTATGATATTAGCTCTAAGAACGGTTCACCTGTGTTGAACAATTCTTTGCACTGTTAACTTCGGCACAAAGGATGTCCACAGAATGATAATAAGACGTTATGTGGACTCTCTCACGTCCACAGAATGTTTTCACAAAATAGAAAATGGTCGTTTTCTACAAAATGCAGCTATTGTCTTTATTCTAATTGTCTTCCACTTTCAAACTATAATGGTATGGTTACCAGTCGTCACAGAACTCAAAACAACGATGTCTATTGCAGGCACCACCCCTGCCACAACTTCTGCAAGCAAGACGGAAGATTCAGGTAATATTTTTACTCTCTTTTTGTTTCCAATCGTTTCTGCGATAGCAATCATTATTTATTTATTTAACCTTAATATCAGTCCAGTTGATTCCAGATTTGTCATAATGACACCATGGCTCATTCGTGATACAGATAGAGTGTTTATTATACGTAATCAATCATTTTATTTAAAACTAAGATGCAAGTAGAATCTCAAAAAGAGTTTCGATCTTGAGAAAAAATCTTTCTGAAAGTGTCAATGGCCTATTCTTGTGTGTGTCTTCTTTTCATACAACTGAACATTCTTGATTTTTCTATTTGCTTGTGTTTGTATTGTTGCGTTCTTGAAAAGTAAACAATTGACTGGAGCGGGATTCGAACCAGCGATCTCCGGAATACCGTACATAGGTGCTCTACCAACTGATCTATCCAGCCCTATGTTGGCGGTGTCCCTAATAGTCAATAATCTTTGTTCGTTTGGCAGTCAGAAGCCATGAAACCAAAATACCACTATATCCTGATCATTTTATTGATCCTGTTTTTTTTTTTAACAGATCTGTACCTCGACGGAGATGCCATCATGAACATATCGGCCGTTGAGGGCGCAAACATGGTTCTGCGATGCAACATCTCTTCACCAGCTGCGGGAGATGAACCACTTCTGTATTTCTGGATGGTACAAGTTGGCAGCGCGTACATGCCATGGTCTGCATTCCCGCCGACAGGGAACAAACGAGGTGAATATAAATGGGAGACTTTGGAGCTGGGTCTTCAACTTGATATAGCGCAAAACAACTCGCGCGTGCTCACAATTGCGCGCGCATGCTCAGAGCTAGCAGAAAAGAGATTTTGATCAGTCTGCTGCCGCCAACGTCTCAAAAGTCTCCCATTGGTAAAGATCATTGAACAATGAATACATGTTTAACCGAAACTACTATTAGCCAGTTACTCATAATCACGTACAATTGGCGTCTGTTTACGCATTTAATTAAGCTGGTTAGGGCACTCATTTTCTCCCATTGTCTCTTCTGTTTCAGTATCCCAATCAGGGGCGTGGCTCGAGATTGAGGGCGTGTCGTTAGAAGATGCTAGAGTCTTCGTCTGCTTTGGTGGTCACTCGACAGGGTACCTTACTCAGACCTATGACGTCACGGTGACTGAAGATACGCCTACAGGTGGGTCGTCTACTGAGGGCGCTGTGTCGCAGCGGCCATCTTCGGTGATATAAATCTCCGACCAAATCCCACGAACAGAGTGTCAATGTATTAAATTTAACCATCAAAATCAATGTAGTATTTCAAAATGCAAGAATGTAATAATTTTGTTGATGTTTTGACATTTTGGGAATGACATTACGTCATTCTATTAGGCTCTGTTATAATCATTACTGCTATTACACCTTGCTCTTTTACAAAGATAATCCTACGAGTCTTGTTCTTGATGTCTGCGCCAATCATTCGTGTGCAAACGGAGGCTCTTGCATTGAGGAACCCGACCAATCTTATCGCTGCATATGCACAGACGGTTACCAAGGTACGGGATTATTATCTCTAGATGAAAGCCCGTCAAATCCATGTACCAACTGTCTATGAATTACGTAATAGGTCATATTTTGACCAAAAGAGGGCGCTCTTTTTACGCCATAATTATTTGGTTTACACAGAGCATTAAGTTCTTTATACCAAAACAAGTCTTACTATCAGAATGATGCAGTGCATTCTTGTATGAATATTAAATGATTTGGTCGGGAAATAGATAATATGCAAATTAGGCTTGCCCTTTCACCGACGTGGATGAGCACTGTATACTCAGTGCTTGTGAGAGCACGTGAGAAAAAATCGCATTCTTGTAAATCGATGTACAGTATTTTGATTGATTTCAATCAACCAGTTTGTAAATGAACAAGTATACACCAATCCGACGGCGCGACCATGGAGGTATAAAACACTCCCTACCATTAATACTGGTGTGTCCCCGCCCGTATTTTGTCCGGCAACAGAATTACGTCCGTTGGAAAGGTGTATATCCGTGAAATTTTATTCTGACTCGCGCCCAAAGATGGCATCGGATAGAGCGCCCTCTGTGGACCAAAAATATGGCATGTAGGTCAATTGTTACAAAAACCGTTTCAAGCAAGCATTAGAAATACATCATTAATCGTGCATTAAGGGAACGTACATTTTGCACTATGCGTTGTCCGTTGAAACTTATAATAGGTACACGTACATGTATATCAATTAGCATGATAAAAACAATGTATTTCTGACACAAATGAATATTCATTTTCGTTAATCAATCAGGAGTCGACTGTACAGTCCCAAAAGACCCGTGCCTTGCCGTGCCAGACCTCTGCCAAAATAACGGCACTTGTGTCCCGTCAAAAACAGACGGCATCAGCATCATCTGCCAGTGCACGGCCGAATGGGAAGGCGAAACCTGCCAACAGAGGGCCAGTCCTTGCAACAGCGCCCCCTGTCTGAATGGAGGAGAATGCACGGTCGCCATGGAGACGTTCCAGTGCGCATGCCTGCCAGAGTTCACGGGGTCACGGTGCGAGGAGGTCGCCATGGTGACCACCACTCAGGCGCCGGCAAAGTTGACCACGCAGGCGTCGATGGCTGATGCTTGTTATCTGCCGAAGAAGAACGGAAAATGCGCTAGAAAGATCATCCAATGGTGAGCAAGAATTAAGCAGCATTGCATCATGGGAAAACCATTTTTCGACCCATTGCATTGCTTTATTGAGTCCCACAATTTCCTCATTGTAAAACGTGGAACTCTGTCCTCCGATATTTCATGTACTTACATGTAACTAGTATAGGCCTACCACACTGAAGCGAGTTAAGACCAAGGAATTACGAAGAATATTTTCAAAAAAATTATATTTTTCGGAAGGGAACGTCACTTTATAATTTGTGAGGGCTATGTCAGTGGCGTACCGTAACCAGGGGCCCAGGCAACAGGGGCACGTGCCCCGGGCGCCACTTTTAATTACGGGGCGCAAACAAACCGCAAAGGCCTAAAAAGGGTAGCAGTAGTGCCTACTGTCGCTGAAGTTATTGGAAATCTAATGCAATGAACAAAGAAAGATTCCAATTTCAAAATTGTCTGAGCCTGTTTTTTCCCATTGGCATCAGACGTTGGAATTAGGGGCGCAATTTAGCGCTTGCCCCGGGCTAGGTACGCCACTGGGTACTACCTACGTAGGTCACCTCGTGAAGGACGACACGTGACATGGCTTTTGACCAATGAGATTCTCCAATCTAATACCATTTGGTATAACAGTATGAGAAGTGTTCATGTTGGCTTATGGACAATCATTATCTTTGGTGCTCAGGTATTGAAAATTGACACCAATATTAGTCTTGGACGCACTCATAGCCGTAGAACTTCATTTTAGTGCCACCAACTTTATTTGTGTCATGTTGAAATTTACCTGTGCTTTTTGTTTTAGGTATTATGATATCGAAACCGAGCAGTGCCAACCATTCGTCTACAGCGGTTGTCAAGGCAACGCTAACCGCTTCAGAAGTTACGCCGACTGCCAATGGGATTGCCCGATACTGCCACGTGACCCTTGCTCTCATCCAATCGTGACAGGGAGATGCAAGGCTAGGATTCCCAGATGGGGGTACAGTGCCGAGCGGAAGGCGTGCGTGGAGTTTGTGTACGGCGGCTGCAGAGCAAATGGGAACAATTTCCGAACTTGGGAGGAGTGCACACAAACCTGCATAAGAGGTACGTTCACGAAGTTAAGACCGAAAGCCCACCGCACACTATACGATCCGACATTCCGACTAGGACCCGACTGGTTTTTGGAAGGATCGCAAAGCATTCTGGGAGTCTTAACCGTGATTGTTCCCAGTCGCAGACCCACTCTGATGGCCAGTCGGCAAGATTCGACTGTCGAATCACGGTTAAGACTCCCAGAATGCTTTTGCGATCCTTCCAAAAACCAGTCGGGTCGTAGTCGGATCGTATAGTGTGCGGTGGGCTTAAGGACCTTTTCGAAACTCGGGCTCATGCAGGCTCAGTTTCCGGCTCCATTTCGTGAATCCATTCTTAAATAACGGGTATCAAAATAGACTGAGGCTTTTGGCTACGGTTCTGATGTAGATTCTCTGGTTTGAAAAGGTAAACAGAGCTTCAGCTTCAATGAAAAACCACAACCTATATTTTAAGCATTAGGGCGATTCTATGGTCAATTGAATTACCCATGTAGTTGCCAATTCTATAACTTGGTGGTATAAGTTTTACAAGGATGAGTCTTTCTGTCAAGTTTATATACTGATTTAAATTTGACACCCAAAGCTTTAAGTAAATAAATGCAAATGTTGCAGGCTTTGTACAGTGAACGGTCAGTTGCACTACGCTTGAAAATTCCCATATGGATGACAGAGTCGGAGCCTCCGTTTTGTAACGCCCCTATGATGATTGGCCCCGGCCTGCACGGCAAAACTGCCCATGAGATTTGACGGGCGAATCCAATTAGTGCGCCACCAAAGCATCAACAGATTCCGCGCATTGTGATTTGCCAACGCATTGCAAACTCTTAGGTTCTGTCCATACCCATATATATTTCTGCCTGAAACGTTAAGTTACTAGCTTTTCTCAGAGCCACACTCGTTCCCAAAAGATCGAGCGTGTCTCATCACCGCAAACATCCTGCAAGAACTTCCCATGCCGAAAAAAAGATGCCCATCACGAAACCGTTTACCGGTACATTTCGTATAAAAACTTAATACAGCAAATTTATGTCGATTGACCCTATATACCTTGTTTTTACTATTTCAAACTATGTTTCACGATCCAGATACGGAGGAAACGTGTGCGTGCAGTTCTGCTGGACTTCCCTCTGCATTCTGCGATAGCGACTTCGGTGAGACTCTTCACGTTGTAGTGTAGGGACAGCAACGTATTCTAGGTTGAAAACGGCGCCCGGGGCAAACGCTAGCTAAAACTGCGCCCACCATTCCAACTTTGATGCTAATAAAACAAAATCTGACAATATGAAATTGGAACCTGTCTTTGTTTGATAATTGGATCAAATTTCCAATAACTTCACTGACAGAACAGCTACCCTTTTTTCCTTTGCGTTTTTGCAGCCCTCGGCAAAAAATGGCGCCCGGGGTGCGGGTCGTACATTTTTTTTTTTTATACATGCATGACATCCTTGACGTGTCTATCCTAAATTGAGGATGGTACCGCTTTAGTCAAAGGTTAATATTCTTAAAAGTAGGTGCAGGATTGGTATCATACCCAAACAGAAAGGTTCACAGATTTACGTATAACTTTCAGGATATGAAGATGGTGCTGGTAGAAATATACCTTTAAAGGTACAGTGCAGGATTGGTAACATACCCGAACAGAAATGTTCACAGATTTACGTATAACTTTCAGGGTATGAAGATGGTGCATGGTAGAAACATACCGTTAAAACATTGCCTCCACAAATGGTGTATTTATCCAGAAATTAGTAAAACTAAGACCGAAAACAGTTATGATCTCGGGGTAAGATCAAAACTATTCTTTATCTTTTATAAGAAAGAGTCGGGTTTTCGCTATTTTCTACATTCGGATTCCGATTGAGCTCAGAAATTATTTCATATACATGCTGGTTCAGACAGTGTGGGTGCTGATCTATGACCTTTAATTGTCAATCATGTATTATACCTTTAAGCGCTCTCTCGCGGTGCCTTTGGTAAAAACTTATAATTTCTAATTCTCTCCTTTTTGCAGTGATCACTGGTATCATCCGTAGACAGCTCTACTCCCGTAGCCAGTTGGAGTACGCGGTGGTGGAAGTCACCAAGACATACAAAGGTCTGAACATGCTCATGCGGCGATCACGTTTCTTCGACAGACCGATGCTTGTCACCCAGGGTCCGTCTGGAGTCCGCCACCGATGCCAGACTGAGTGCTTTGATGAGCTGGAAAGTATGTGTAATAAAAAGAGGGCGCTCTTTATCGGACGCCCTCTTTGGAGCAAAATTTGAAATGTCGATTTTTTTTGCAGATTCAGTTTAATAATCAAATCCAGCTCAAAAAGCATACATGAATATACTGATGCATTTGTGATAATTATGAAGTTGTGACATGTATAACGTACACATAGCCATGCGTATCCCAAGCATAGCATTTCACTAGAGTTGCCCCATAGAGGTACATGTACATGTATGTATCGCCATGAGTTGCCCTTGTATACAATCCAACATGGCGGCCTTTTTTGGCGTCGAAGCAAATTGATATAAAACGGTATCAGGTACACCTTTTGTCACGTTGGGTCAGGTATCGATGCTCAGGAATGAACTAAGGTCACTCTTTACTTATTTTACATCTTTTTGACATTTTCTAATTTTTCCGTCAACATTATTTTCCCATCTTCAGATGGCAAGGAATACATCCTATCCGGGACCCTGATGAGAGAGGGCGGGCGTCAACAGCGCACAGCCTTCCTCACCAGCCGCAGTTACGTCAGGCGTGCCATCGGCAAAAGGAAGGAAAAGTTGGAGAGGATGGCAGCCAATGCTGAATTCAGCAGAAACTGCTCTGGCCGAAGACAGGCGTCTGACCCATAGAAGCCCCCATAGTGACGTGTCCTTTAAGTGATAGTTGAGCTGGCCAGTTAATGGCGCCCTGTACGTTGTAAACTCCCGGATTTCGTATCAGAAAGCTGCACAAGCAAAATTAAAGAGGATGTTCAACACTCACCAAACCTCGCTTTATTTGTTAGAACTATTATCCTTAAATTACTTGACATGAGAAAAAAAAATTATCTGACATTGAACACAGAAAGAGATTCTTTTTTGATGATTTTTCTCTCAGCCCGCAAGCTCCCCAAAATTCACATTCTCTGAATTTCGTCAATGGGGGCAGCAGACAAATTTATGTGATTTCGTGACGTCAGATTATGGCAGCTAGCCTTTTCATTTGAACAAAAGGCTCCCATATCTGACTCACGAAATCACACAGATTTGGCTGCTGCCCCCATTGACGAAATTCAGAGAGAGAATCTGAATTTTGGGGAGCTTGCGGGTTGAGCATAATTGAGAGAAAAACCATCTAAAAAGACTCTCTTTCTTTGTTCAGTGTGAGATAAATATTTTTTTCTATAGTTCTACATCCTCTTTAATGTTTTAAACTTTTTACTGGTTTCAAGTTTAAGTAAATTTGTTATCTGTTTTCAAATACTGTGAAATTAAATCTTGCTTTTAGCCTTGTTTTTAGTCAATTTTTCTTTTTTTTAGCTTGCCTTTTTTTTTTTTTTTTAGCCTAGTAGTTTTTTTTAATTAAGCCGTTGGCGATTATTGTTTTTTTCTTTTAGACTTGCAACGTTTTTTTTGTTTTAAGTTCTCTGTTTTTTAAGAAAAAAAATGACGTGGGATTATGGTCAGCATTTTGCAGCTGTTTACTAGATTAGGAATGATATAACCTCTAATCCTTAATAATTAATCCGGAAAATTTAATAATTCGGAGTCGAAGTGAAAAATTAACAATTCACTTTTGCCAGCTTAAGAAACTGCCACAACTTGTATAATGTATCTTGTCAATTTTATTTTCTGTTATAATAATGTAGTGTAAAAATGTGATTGATATCATTTTTGGTCTTTTACTCATGGACAAGATAAAATAATTTGTTATCATAGAATACTCA
This sequence comes from Astropecten irregularis, assembly GCA_963971285.1. Lineage (NCBI taxonomy): Eukaryota > Metazoa > Echinodermata > Asteroidea > Paxillosida > Astropectinidae > Astropecten > Astropecten irregularis. The sequence continues at coordinate 9,674,955 of OZ020265.1, read as the reverse complement.
AAACAATACTCATTTTGTACATTTGAAATAATTTTTTGAAATTGTGCTTATTTTTAATAATCCATTAAAAAAATTCAACATCGTGGATCATCATGCATGGTTGATAATGAAACAAATTTGAATCGAGAACGACTTGTGGAGACACCTGCATGTATAACGCTCTTTTTGGAAGGTGTGAAGGTGTGTGGTCCTGAGAAGGGCTGATGAGAGTAAAGTTCTCGACGTTTCGACCAGGGTGCTCTGGCCGTCCTCGGGAGAGAGGGGTAGGTAGGACGGCCAGAGGACCCTGGTCGAAACGTCGAGAACTTACTCTCCTATCGGTCCTTCTCAGGACCACACCTTCCAGGAAGAGTCAGTGTTATACATGGTGTCTCAACTATCTGAATAGTTCGGCACTCCCCCTCCTGACTGAGGACGGTCAGAGCACACTGGTCGAAACGTCGAGAACTTACTCTCATCGGTCCTTCTCAGGACCACACACCTTCCAAAAAGAGTGTTATACATGGTGTATCCGCTGTCTACACAATCCGGCACTCTCTCTCCTGAGGACGGCCAGAGCACACTGGTCGAAACGTCGAGAACTTACTCTCACCAGTCCTTCTCAGGACTACACTTCCTTCCAAGAACATTGTTATAAATGGTGTCACCGCAAGTCTTACTCAATTCTAGTCTCTCCACCATGCAAAACTTCAATGTTACAAACTAACAGAAGTTTCCATGACATTGAAAATAAAGATTGATAATGACGGAATTGGCAATATTAATTTTGCATTTAAGATCGCCGTTTGGTGTTGTTTGATTTAATGGGGGTGTTTGTGCGCCACATTAATTTTGACGCTCCAAACTAGCTGCTGATTATCATAGCAATCTAAATTTTCAATTTTCAATTTTCGAAAAATCAATTTGAATTTTGTAGTGTACAAATAAAAAACAATCTGACAGGTAACGATTTTGATATATTTTTTTGCGTTTTCAGGGAGACTCCTTGATAATTAAATTTTTGGTATTTTACGTTGTGGTAAATGGACGTTCAAGTTATTCAAAAATTACTTTTTTTTATAGCGTGCGTCGCAGACTTGCCGTGTTGCGCCCTCTTGCGACCGAGTCTACAAGAGCCAGTTTTCTAGGCTATTCGGCCGTGTCCGAATTAAAATGGCTAGGCGTACGGCTGCTGCACTGCTCCCATAGACTCGTACGTTATTCTAAGCCATAGCCCGGAAATTTTGGGTCATGATTGCATTAAAGGTGTGTGTATTACGGGAACAAAACTGGGTTCACGAAATAAAAAAAAGTGGGTTGATAAAGTGGAGCGAAATAGTCTTTATTCAAGCCGTTAGTATCTTCACTATCATTTTGAAGTTTAAAAACAAAATGAATAAATACAAAACATGAAAATCCTATAATTATGAGCATAAGAATTTGTTATAACAATTTTTTCTTCCCTCGACCCAATAAAGTGTATTTGTTTGCTTTTATAACAGGGTTTCTTACACTTTACAGCACTGAAAAGTTAATCATCTATAAATAAGTATAAAATGACAGCCTTGTGACTAAGACTAGCCTGGTAAAAAAAAATGAGTCACAATATTTTTTTTGACACCCACTTGTTTCGATGTTTGTTTTTAGATATAATTACTTTCTGGAGGTCAAATAAACAAACATTCGAGTGGCAGAAACGAACATTTGTAAAAATATATTTCAGGGATAGGATTTTTAAAACACTTTTTGCCATTTTTCTGTCACTTTTAAGTTTAAATGGAGGTCAAAATAAATTGAAAACTGGGTGTATATAGTGAGCTGCATGGACTGTCAAGGCCTGTGGTTGGTCAGATAACGTCACGTGGTCCAACATATATACATGTCAAGATGGCGATGAAGGTAAGTGCACGGAATAACTTCCTGACTCTGTAACTTTGTTTTGTGGGGATTTTTTGACGAATGCAAACTTGTAAATTGTTGTCAGGTGTGGGTTTCAGAGGCCTAGGGTAGTTGGAAATATTCCGTGGTTATTCTAAGTGTTGTTTTGGAGGTGGTTTCACTAGTGACAGAGTTTGAGGTTTGGGTGTGCAGTTACACTTTCGCGTCGGGACCGGTTGTTCGTGTTCGTTGTTGACAAAATGCTGACATACCGTATTACGGTATGGGGCTTTACGAAATGAGGCTACCCTAAGGGCCTGTTTGTTTAATGCACTGGATCCCAAATTTTCGGATCCACGTCCTACGCAGGGTACGCTAAAATGGGATCCAGATCCGCATGATTCGTCATAAACAAACGGGCCTTATTTCGCTACCGCCATTTTATAGGCCCTCAAAACGAAATGAAGGGATTGGGCCACATGACGAAGCCGAAGAAAGGCGCCAGCTTCGCCATGTATCTCAAGCCTGTCATTTTATTACTGTAAAATGGCGGTACGCGGTAGGTCTAACAAAATAAAATTCAAGCCTCGTCAAGTTCAAGCCTCGTTTTGTAAAGGTCCTTAGACGCCTATTTTCACTTGTGTCACTTGTGACTCTGCAGTCCAGGGGTCGATTTCACGGAGCCCTACGATCGATTGTAACTCAAGTTACGAAGGATAACCCATCATCATGATCATAGGGGGCCTATCCTTTGTAGGGCTGCAATATAATGTCCTGAAAATTGATACCAGTTACGATGAGTTTGCTGAAATCGACTCCTGACCAGTTTTGTTTCTGGAGTTACAACATTCGCTGAGCACGAAAAAATCTTTTAAAAAGGATTACCAACCGAATTTTCACTTGTTGTCTTTTGGGAAAAAAAACGGACAACATTTGAAACCCCATTCGCAAACCATGAGGGTTTGCGCATGTTTTCTGTTATTAGTAAAATATGCTTTCCACTTTCCCAGTTTACACAGGTCAAATTCCAAGTAAATTGTAAAAAGTGTACAGTATGTAAGTCACAGTAAGAATGTTACTGTAGCATGGCTTATTTTATTGTCCGTGTATGGAACTTGTCCTGTCTTTTGCCTTGGGCTTGTTCACATTTAAGTACGTAACGTGGGACACCGACAAGTCAACCGCATGACAACTCAACTCGGGACACGTCGACCGCAAAGACAATATGACTCCGAGAAAAAAGAACTCCATCTCTGCCGCTGCGATCCGCCGTGTCACATTTTTTTCATTGTAAAGTATGATTGTCGCGCATCACAGCGGACTTCTCTCAGAGTTGAGTTGTCGCACGGTCATCATGTTTGATATTTGTGTAACATTGGGCTTTGGCAGCAATATGTGGCCAATTTCATAGCACAGCTTGATAACGACAGTAGTAATGTTAGTACTTGCTGCTCTGTACACGATAGCCAAAATAAATCTGTTTTTAAAGGGTGTACGTACACGCACATACCCTTAAGTGCATACTGCAACGTGTGCGTGGTAATTTTATGTAGTCTGCACTGTTATAATTACTTCTAGAACTTGACGTAGTAGAAGGGGACTTCATGAACCCTAAGATCTAGCCCTATGCAATGGTCGAAATTAACAGTAAGTGCAGAGGGTTAGGATTAACATTCATTTCATGATTTCATGCAAGGCAGTGCTCGCAAGCACAAAAATAGGCCGTAACAGATATCCATGAAATTAAGCATTGAACATCATAAAATGTACATTAACTAGGTGACATGACCCAGGTCTGCTCTAGATACACAAACTTGTTCATCTCATCTGGACACCTGTAAGATTCAATTGACATGACTTCAGGCAAATTGGGCCTAGATCATTATCATACTTTGGTTTTTGTCAAAGAAATACAGATTCATGGGCACAAATATCAAGGAAGATTACAGTAACAGTCATCTTAAGTTGACCCCCATACGGTACCCACTTTTTGAGAAAACAATGAAAAACGGCCGCAGAATTTCTTAAGTCTTTTCACCGTTATTTTTTATCTTTAAAAGAGCAAAATTGTTTTTGGTCATTGATTTTACTCTTTTCTCAATGAATAGAGCATTTTAACATTATCGGAATGTTTCTACCATCACCATCTATGATCTTTATACCCTGTAAATTATATGTACCGGTACATATGTAAATCTGTGAAGATTTCTGTTTCGAACGGTATGCTACCAAAGTATGATACTACCTTTAATAATAATAATTATAACCGGCATTTAATACGCTCTTTTTAGTTAACTAAATCACAGCGCTTTCAAACGAATATTAAATATATAATATTACATATTCTTAATACACACAAATAAATCTGTATCATTGCTATTATTGTTGGTGGAACAGCGTTACTAAATTATGTAATGTATACTTGTATGTCAATTTGTACACGGCTGGATGGGGTTCTTGCACTGTGACATATAACATATTACACTGTATATTAGTGTACGTGTACATACTCTGTACTGCTGTACACACTGTACATGTACATAGGCCTAGACATGTATTCCTACATGGAGTTAGATCTACTTCCTTGTGCTATCTTTAGGAGATGTCATTGTTACAGTAGCTCCATTCTTTTTTTTCTTCCAACCAAGGACATACTTGTTACAGCAAGGACAATGCCAGGCAGGTACATGTAATGCATTGATGCAATAGCACCATTTGAGGCCAACAATATATTAAGGTCACATAAACATGACACCATCATGACACAAGTTCCTACATGTGATTGTGTGTTACACACATCAGGACTTGCGCTGACTTTTTTCCTTTCCTGGCTAGCCTTAGAAGCCTACTGGGTTAGCTACATGTACACGTATGTAACTTCAGATTTTATGAGCCTGTTTTGATTTTTACTACCCTATAGGCTACAGTACATATTTTGGGTCTTGTACATGTACAATGTACCTATTCTGAGTTGATTAAAAAGCTGTATCCTCCAAATGACCCCCCATGTACTGTTTCTCAGGTTGCAGCGTTGCATCTTCAATGATCCTTGCGATATAGCATTATAGCGGTATGTGCATGGTTTCATGGCTTCTGACTGCCGAACGAACAAAGATAATTGACTATTAGGGACACCACTAACATAGGGCAGGATAGTTTAATTGGTAGAGCACCGGTATGGCATTCAGGAGGTTGCTGGTTCAAATCCCGCTCCAATCAATTTTTCCTTGTTCACTTTTCAATCTTGACTTAAATTTCAGGCAGTTTCCCTTGTGGTCATTTGATGAATAAGATTGAATATTGACGGTTGATGTACGGTAATATGACCAAATTTAGCCCTTGGTGCAGTAAAACTCGACTACTTTAAAACTGTCTGAAAGTCGCACGTACATCACCAAGGTTTTCGTTTCATTAGTAGCCTATAGTGTGTTGATCCAAACCTCAACATGACATACATAGACACACATGTGATGTCATGTAGGCCTACATGTTAAAAAATGCGATTAGACCACAAAACATTTTGTGCAGACCCTAAAGTCTGCTAACGTGTACGTCTGTCAGGCGTCGGTATAAAAGCCAAGCAATTTTTTACGTCGTCCCTGTCTGGCAAAGTCACCCAAATATTTGTTGACGTTTTTTTGTGTGCATGTTGTGCATGAACCTGTACCTGAATGGTTCAAGTATCTTTTACAATGAAATGTATTGTTATGCTAGGAACCACACAGGCATGAATGTTTATTGTGCTATGCATATTTTGTACATATATTGTATAAAAATAAGTAGTTGTGAGACTTGAGGCTATGCATGGCGGAAGTATTAGATAGGATTTATTGATTTGCTGTAAACACCACATACTGTATGTATTTCATTTTCAAACAGCATACTGAGGTGCTGTGGCCTAGTGGTCTGGCGTGTCGTACTCAAGATCTTGTAGTCAATCTACGGATTGTGGGTTCGAGTCCAGCCATGGGCTAGTGGTACTTGCATCCTTGGGCAAGACACTTTGTCACATATTGCTCCTCTTCACCCAGGTGTAAATGGGTACTTGTGAGAGTAGAGATGGCTTTGTGTGGCCATGGGTTAGTGGTGCTTGCGTCCTTGGGCAAGACGCTTTGTCACATATTGCTCCTCTTCACCCAGGTGTAAATGGGTACTTGTGAGAGTAGAGATGGCTTTGTGTGGCCATGGGCTAGTGGTGCTTGCATCCTTGGGCAAGACGCATTGTCACATATTGCTCCTCTTCACCCAGGTGTAAATGGGTACTTGTGAGAGTAGAGATGGCTTTGTGTGGCCATGGGCTAGTGGTGCTTGCATCCTTGGGCAAGACGCTTTGTAACATATTGCTCCTCTTCACCCAGGAGTATAGTACCTACACATTATATGAGGGTAGAGATACATGTAGCTTTGTGTGCTTGATAAACCTTGTACATTATTAAACACACAGGCCCTGTAGTGGAGTTTTTTTTCTGTTTTACCGGGTTTCATAAAATATGACCCCTGTTATTAATAGTTATTTTGTTCCGTGCAATCTTCTGTCGATAAAACAGCGGACTTCGGAATTGTTGTCTTTAAACAACCAGCAATTTATTATAAAATAACTCCAATGCATCATTTGATGTACATGTACAGTGCAAACTTAGTGATCAAACTGTTCCCCTGTCAAATAAATGACTTGTAAATACACTGTATAGGCCTATTTCTTGTAAGCTGCAGTTTATGATCACACGATTTTGCATTTGACCTTTATCTGAGAGTGAAAGACAAACACTCGTTTAGAGTTTGTATTTTTATTTTAAATGACAATTTTGATTTTAACTGTCCCGTTTGCTCTGTTGTTAGAGCACTGACGTGTACAGTATTCCGGGGCTTGCAGGCACAAATCTCACTCTAGCATGTCTAGTCAACTTTTCTTTATTCATCTTTCAACATGTTCGATGGCAGTATCATTCAATTATGTTGTTCCCATGAAATAAAACGAGTCAAAAAATCCCACCTCTGAAAAGTCAAAACTGTTTATTTAAAATGAATTTCCACTTTCCATTATAGATAAGGCCTTACCATTTCTCCAAAATGACTTTTACATTTTATTGGATAATATTTTTTATTTGTACCACAAACTGGGAAAGTTATTTATCAGTATTTTATGGATGATGGCTTTTAATGAATGGATTTGAAATGTCAGGGTCGTGTCCAGTGTCCACTCTCTCCAATGAAAATGGCCATCAGAGTTTTATTTGTGTACCGGTATACAGTCCATGAGATACTGTACATGTAGTACATGTAAGGCCGTGTCCCAAATCTCTGGCTGCGGCTGCAAATTACACACGCACCTATGGTAGCCACTAGCCAGTGACTGCAGCCGTGTCCATAGACTTATGTGTTATTTGCGGTCGCAGCCAGAGATTTGCGACATGGCCTAATCATGCCTAATCATGCCTAATCATGCCTAATCATGCCTAATCATGCCTAATCATGCCTAATCATGCCTAATCATGCCTAATGGCTACTCCGTACAGTGACCTTTATCTGGGCTGGTTTGTAAAATAATGGTGAAATTTGCGATTGGGCACAAGTACTTGAGTTACAATTGTAAAGTGCATGCCAGCAATAGTGTCAAAAACTGTCAAATATTAATATAATATTATTGTACGTGTATCCTGTATTAAAAAGAGTACACGGTGTATCCACAAGCCTTCTCCATCATTTAACTATCACCATGCCAAGCTTAAAATCCCACTTGACATGCTTGATATCAATATTAATAATTTTAATAATAAAACCAGTACTGTAAAATTTAAAGCCCTGTACACACTGGTCTTTTTTCCGGGGGTTTCACTGAGCTGATGGGTAAATGAAAAATGGGCAAATTTTACCGGTGTCCGCACTTGGACTTTCGACTCGGGTAACTTAAGTTACTTAACCTTGCACGCATGGAAGAATAACCGAGCTGTCAATACTAAACTCATGAGGGGACCCGACTTGCACTGTTCGCACTGGACTTTTCGTCTCGGGTAAAGTGTCTCGGGCATTCTTCCTGGGCAGAAGTTGGCGGGTAGAAATACCCGCGCGGGTCGGGAAAAGCAACTGAGAGGAAGACTTCCTGAGACGTCCGCACTGGACTTAAAATGGGTAAAGTACCCAGCCTCTCGGTAACTTTGCCAAAAAAAAGTCCAGTGCGGCGGGACAGGGCTTTAGATATGTTGACAGCTATGCTGTTTTTTTTACAAAGTAAACTTCCTTGTAATTCCAATTTGTTCGTTCATATTTTCTGGCTGGGGGGTGGGGGGCAGTTATCGGGAAGTTGTTGTAACTTGTAACATGATATTTCCATTAATCCTCAATTTCATTGTTACGTACTGTAAAGGCTGGTCTTTCATTGGAGTCACACTGGCGTGTACATGTGTCCATTGTGCTGAAATTGTCTGGATTCTTGCCACAAAAACATCATCGTAGGGAAATCCCCAAGTTTAGTCGGAACGCAGCAGGCTTTGAACTGTTGGCTTTTCTACGAAGCATTTTGGTGACTAATCAGCGGATTATCGTTTTTACCGAGCGAGTTCCTTCCCCGTCATCGAGTGACATTTTCACGGTTCAGTCAATTTCAGTCAGAGCGAAAAGCTGGCAAGTGTCGTGAGGTTTATAGCCAAATTGTCTGGATTCTTGCCACAAAAACATCATCTTAGGGAAATCCCCAAATCTAGTCGGAACGCAGCAGGCTTTGAACTGTTGGCTTTTCTACGAAGCATTTTGTGACTAATCAGCGAATTAACGTTTTTACCGAGTGAGTTCCTTCCCCTTTATCGAGTGACATTTTCACGGTCCAATTAATTTTACTTAGTCAGAGCGAAAAGCTGCCAGGTGTCGTGAGGTTTTTAGCCAACCTGTTGGAAGGCCACATGTTGCTGGCTTGTCGCATGTTTAGAACCGCTGGAATTGTTTCAGGGTTGAACAGCCAGCCGATGTTCCATTTAAATGCACTATCATACTTTGGTAGCATACCGAAACAGAAATCTTCACAGATTTCTACATTGTACATATATGTATAACTTACAGGGTATGAAAATGGTGATTGTACATAGAAATGAAATATACAGTTACAATGGGAGACTTTTGGAGAGTCAGTCTTGAGTCAACAGCGCATGCGCAAACCATGCTTGCGCAATTGTGAGCATGCGCGCGTTGTATTGCGTGCGCGTGCGCTGTTGACTCAAGACCGACTCTCCAATAGTCTCCTATTCTTCGGCCTGAAATGCTGTAGGCCTATTTATCAAGAAAAGAGTAAAACCAATGACCAAAAATAATTTTGATCTTTAAAAGATCTGTGAAAATTTTGAGCTCAATCTGACATATGAGTCACAAGAAAATAGTGAAAACCCTACTCAATATCTTACCCTGAGATCAAACTGTTTTCGGTCTGGATAAATACACCATTTCAGGTGGAAATATTTTAATGTTTAACTGTATGTTTCTACTGGTAGCACTATCTTCAAACCCTGAATGTTATACACTGTACGCACATGTAAATCTGTGAACATTTCTGTTTTCATTTCCAGAAAATTGTCTTTGATCATGAACCAATGACTAAAAACAAAAAATAAAATAACAAACTTGTGCTGACTCGGCGCATTACATGCAAACAATAGAAAATGACATAAGATTTCTTCGAAAGGAAATTAATTGGCACGTGTCCAGTGCCATCCGTTACATAGTACGGTGGATATATCCTGTTCCTAAATATACACAGTGGATGTGGTTTCGGAAGTTAGTAAACTTAATAGAAGGTCCCGTACTATCGGACTACAATATACTGAAAGTTCAGATGGTCATTCAACAATGCTGATGCAGTAGATAGTGACAGTGTGTACCGATACTTGAATCATGTACTTGAAGTACTGTACACTTTGTACTTAAACATGTTTGAAGGTATAGAACTGTACATGTACATGATGGGTAGTGGTCACAGAACGGCACTCAAACATAGACAGATAGACTAATCCAGCATTTAAGTACACGAAATGATACAAATACATAGCCTGTGCAAATTTGAGCTCAATCAATAGGTTTCTGTTATCTTAATTCTGTGCGCTTTCTTTTCCTTTCTCTTTCTTTGTTAGCCTTCACCTCGAGTGGCCTTTGTGTCTTGTGTTGGGCGACTTCCATAAAAAAAAAAAAATCGGACATCAGAGTCCTGAGAAAATAGCAAAATAATGACTCTTTTTTTTTCTTTAGAAAACATGAAGAATGTTTTTGATCTCGCTGAGACGTAAATTACTTGTTTTACACTTTTCTAAACAAATATATAGCATTTCAGGCAGAAATATTTTAGCAGGGGGTGTGTATCATGTCCATCTTTATACCACGTTCATATAAAGTTATAGGTAAATCTGTGAACATTTTCGTTTGGGTTTGTCAATCCTGTACTGTACCTTTAACATGTTTAAAGGTGCATCAGCACAGTGCTCAGTGGTATGCTATTCACCTTAGCCATTTTCGCAGGAAGTGATGAGGTAATCTCAACCTTGATTGATAAAAATGAGGACATGAAAGAACCTCGCAGCTACCGGTTGGCTAAGTGGTGATTTTGACAACCCCTCCCCCCCTCAAGAATTCTTTGATGATATTTGTACAGTTTGTATACTGAAATGTCTCATGTATACACAATGGGAGACTTTTGGAGAGTCGGTCTTGAGTCAACAGGGCACGCGCAAACCATGTTTGCACAATTGTGAGCATGCGCGCGTTGTATTGCGCGTGCGTGCGCTGTTGACTCAAGACCGACTCTCCAAAAGTCTCCCATTGAACGCCAGACATCGCTATTTAGAGAAAAACCCTCATAGCTTAGGAGAGAGACAAACGCACAACTCTACCCACATTATGACCAAAGCCGGGATCGAACCCGGGCCACATTGGTAAAGAGGCGAGTGCCTAAACGCACTTCCCACCTTCTGTACATGTATGTCTCCCAATGTAGGATGTACAGTAGGATGGTTGCACCGTGAATAAGGCCTATTAATGTTGAGTGGCCTTGATATTTCTCAGGTTCGGCAGTGTCGATGGAAGTTAGGCCGTTTCCACTCCCAATTCTCTGGCTGCAGCTGCAAACTTAAGCATGCACCTATGGCAGCCACTAGCCAGTGACTGCAGCCGTTTCAATAGACTTGTGTGTTGTTTGCGGTCGTAGCCAGAGAATTGGGACATGGCCTTAGCTGATTAGATTCTTCCTGGTAGTTCATTGTGTGGTCTGCCTTTTCCTAATAGTCGTGCATTTGCTGAGTTCCTTGCCTGAGCAATAATATCTGGATACAGGCCAGACGGTCGGCTGCTAGCTGCGGTTGCCGGATCCGTATTGACTTGGAACATCCTCAAATTCCTGATTGGGACTGTCATTGTTTTTCTTTTTTCGGTTTGGGGAAGGAGGGGGGTGGAGTCTGGTCCTTGTTGCCGAGACGATGAGTCAGGGCCATGCTAGACACGTTAACAATTCCCGTCCAATCGGCTTCGGGGTTTCTCCGATGTTTTTCCCCTTGACAGAGAAACAAACGTCAGTCCATGATTCTGTTTATGGTTGGGCTGAGTCACTGAGCCTCGGACCAACTTTTCTTCAGGCATTGTGATTTGTGTGATAACCCTGGATGTTACAGTATATAGGCCCTATTTGCTTGTATACACTTCATACACGTATACATGAACTACTACTGTATGCATTGGACTCAAGTTAGCTGACCAAAATTCTACCTCAGTTTGGTTTTTGTCCGTGGGACTGTCAGGATTTTGTAAAAGACTCGGAACATTTTTCGTTTTGTAATTCTCGGCGTGGTTTTCTTCCGCCATGTTGGGCGTTCAAAAGGTACAACATTGTATTAAGTGCTTTATAAATGTTGTTTATTATTATTTATTATTACTTTTACATATATGTATTTTGCTGTCAGCTTTAAAAACAAATAATGAGTACATGTACATGTAATTTGTACACAAAGTGGTATTGCACTTCCGTACAGTATGTGGGTCCACATGTACCGGTATGTACATTACATGTATACACCACTGTACTTGTAAATGATACGTGTACATGTACATGTACAGTATGAATATCATAAATAAAGTGGTGGGTAGCAGTCAGTCAGATTACAATATTAATTAGAAAAATTTTCGTTTCACTTACAGTACATAAAGTACATGTAGAGGTAAACTGTGAATTTAAGCTTTCCTTGCAACTACTACTGTACTTCATCACAGTAGTTTTAACATTTAAGTGTACTTTAAGTGTTACATACACATATGTACATGTACAGGCCATTGTACATACATACATTTTTTTATACAATGTACACCTGTACAAAACTTGTGGGATTCAGTAAAGGTACATGTAGTTGATGTTCTGCACTATTTGTACGTACTGCGTGTAGTTGTACATATACATGTACATACTGTAAACAGTATGTAAGTGTTACAATTTATGTACATATCTTCATTTGGTGAAATATTCTTAAAATTATTTTAATTCTCAATATCAAGTTTTGTTTGTGTGATTGTCTTGCGTAGGTCCGAGTTTTGTACGACTTCGACGGCGAAGTTGACAACGGGGAACTGATCATTCGAGAGAACCAGGTCCTGACCATCATCAGGCAAGATGTCGGAGATGGCTGGTGGGAGGCAGAGACTACCAACAAACAGAGGGGGCTGATCCCCGAAGCTTACGTCGAGGTGAGTTCACACTTGACCTTCCGTCAATCTCGAAACCTTTCCTAACCTAGGGGTTGATTTTACCAAACTCATCGTAACTTACTATCAATCGTAGGACTTGTGATGCATTGCAGCACTACGTAGGATACGATGAGTTATCCTTCGTAACTCGAGCTATGACTGATTGAGAAGGGACATCAGTCTCAAAGTTTTTCCTAACCCAGGGGTCAATTTTACCAAACTCATCGTAACTTACTATCAATCGTAGGACTTGTGATGCATTGCAGCACTACGTAGGATACGATGAGTTATCCTTCGTAACTCGAGCTACGATTGATTGAAAGGGGACATCAGTCTCAAAGCTTTTCCTAACCCAGGGGTTGATTTTACCAAACTCATTGGAACTTACTATCAATTGTAGGACTTATGATGCATTTAATCCCTACGCAGGATACAATACGTGTACATGTAGGTTATCCTTCGTAACTTGAGCTATGATTGATCGTAGGGCTTGGTGAAATCGACCCCAGATTTCATTTTTAATCCTGCATTCTGTTCACACTTGTGTCGTTGATAGTGAGTTAATATTATAAGTTTAAGCCAGGTAACCATAAAAGTAATCCAGGGTTAACAACTTAACACCATACATGGTTTCTCATGACGATTCGGTGTAAAGCAGCTCAATGCTACCTAGGAAGTTGAGATGGTTTCAGGAATGTAAATGTAGCCCAATGACCAGGGATGCGCCTTGATCGGGTTTCCGGATAAGTGCACCATATATAAATCTGAATATTATTTCCAGGGTATTTCTATTACAGTGGAACACCCTGGGATGCACAGAAATTGTTTGTTATAGTGGTTGTCCCGTTATAGTGAACATTGTTCAGCATGCTTTACATAAGTTCATAAAAATTGGGAGCCAAGGATGTTGTTCGGTATAGCTAAATGTTCAGTATAGCAGTGTTTGTTATAGCTGCGCTCTACTGTAATATTAAAAAGAATAAGGCCTCTAATGTACATACATGATGTAGACTCATTGTTCTATGAGGTTTTTACAGACACAGAAGGGTCACCCATAACCCCATGTGTAAACATTGTGGTGTAATTAAGTGTTAATACTTCATTGTTCTGTCACTAACTTTAGCATTCGCATTGTTCTAAAAGCCGTCTAGCATGTCTAGTCACGTCCGCAGACGAACTCTGTGGTTTCATTTTAATACCCTTTCAATTGACAGGCATCTGCGGCTACAAGGGAAGTCGTTGAGAAGATACACAAGTACAACTTGATCTATTTTAGGAAGGATCCTTTGAAAATAAAACTACGCATACTAAGCATTTGTAGTTGTACAGTATTGGATTTTAGTATCGTTTCCTTTAACCATGTTTTAAACAAAATTTCTGATACATGCACATATACACACTGTATATTACCAGTATACATGTACATGTACGTACAGTGTATACTACAGTTCATGTACATTAAGTACTTAAGGCCTTTTTACAAGATGCTAAAAAAACTTGCAAGGCTTGCAAGTTGTTGTCATGCTTGAGAAATCTTATGAAAGTGTCATCATGTGAAAGGACCTCAATGCTTGAGAGTGACGGACGTCCCTGGTGAATCCTTCGAGAAACTTCTCAAGCATGAGAAAAACCCGCAAGCTTTGCCTTGGTGAAAACGACCCCTTTGGCAGGGCTTGGAAATAAGATTTGATGAGGGCAAGGCCAATTTTCCATTGCAAGGGGCACTTCCATTGGAAAATCATAATGTCTATGGAAACATTTGAAGGGGCACCAAGGCCAAGAACCAGGGCAACGAAGGCCATGGTCTCCGTGGCCTCCGTTTATATCCAGGCTTGCTTTGGCGATTGAAGCAGAAATTATTGAAGCTCGAATTTTGTGAAAAAGAGCACTGGACAGCAGGTCTAGTAACTGAAACATTTTTACTAGACCTGAACTATTTTCACTAGACCTGTGGCATTCATGTACATACAATCATAATTGTTTGCAAAATTGTGTCAAAAATCATCAATTTAGGAACCATTTATTTGTGCAAGGAAAACAAAATCACTAGACAGTCGCACTAGTGCAGTACAAACTTTACTAGACCGACACTGAAATCACTAGACTCGGTCCAAGGTCTATTGGATATTTCGAGCCCTGCTATGGAAACATTTGAAGGGGGCACCAAGGCCAAGAACCCGGGCAACGAAGGCCATGGCCTCCGTTTACATGTACATGTATTTCCAGGCTTGCTTGGGTGATTGAAGAATAAATGGGTTAACCCATTAATGGTAGTTCCTAAGGCTGCAGTTTTGTATCCCGTTAACCGGTTAACCGACCGTTCAAAAGGGTACCCGGGTACATTTTCCCAGTTAGGTTAATAGAAAAGTATCTTTTTAATGGCCTCTTCTTTTTGAAACATAGACACTTCTAGAGTTCACAAAGAAAAAATGTCAATGATCTTTAGAAAATTGGACCAGCAGGCTTATGCAAAGCAAAGGCCAAACATTTTGCTATGTCTACTTCTGCCAAATGTTGTGACAAAAGAATGTTGTCAACCAAGTTCCTAAAAGACCCAAACTTACTATTTCTTTGTTTTTCTTTAATCATTGTTTTCTTTGTTATACGGGTAATCGTAACCATAACCGAAAAACAGACGGGTAACCGGTTACAAAATTATTCGTAAACTTACAGCCCTAGTAATTCCTCATTCCTCTGTTTGAAGAAGGGGTTGTCACCACAGCTCTCTCTCTCAGCTGAGTGGCACGTACGCACGCATACCCCAGGATGCTAAAAATTTCCTGACTGTATGAGTCAACACACCCTATGGACTCCTTACTGTGTTACAGTCTACTTGTAGATCGATACAGTGTCCCCCAACTGCACACACACACATACACCTGGGAATGGGGCTCATTCTAAACAAATGAACATGATATATTGTGACCTGGATCCACCCAAAACTACATTACATGCCATGCATGTATTAATAACAAACACAACTTTACAAGTATACTTTAAAAGCATGTTAAGTAATAAACTGAGCATGCAAAGTGCTCATCAGCCCCAAAAATGACCTGAAATTTATAAAATTCACTCTGAGGATCCACACATATTCATTAGGCCCTTCTAACTCTGAGAAGTCTTTGAGAAAGATCCTGCTAAGATCAAAACGCGTCAGGCCCTCCTACATGTCCTAACTCTGAGCAGCCTTCGATAAAGATCCTGCTAGGATCGAAATGCGTCAGGCCCTCCTAACTCTGAGCATTAAATAAAACTTTGGTGGAAAGAAAACAAAAAAGTTGAAAAGTAAAAAAACAAACATGAAAAGTAACAAAAAAAGTAGTTAAAAAGAAAGAAAGAAAGATCCTGCTAGAAACGTCAGGCTCTCTTACACTGTATGACTGTAACTCCAAGCCCTTACTGTAAATTTCAGGTTTATTTTGGTTGATGAGCATTTTGCAGCAACGTTATACATGTACATTTTCATGTACATGTACATGTGTATGTTTGTCAACTTTGCAGAAGATTTTAAAAACCAAAAATTGAGAAATTATATGCAACATTGATGTCAAAAAGATTGAGACAATTACTTTCCAGTGATAGCTTTACTGTACACATGTAATACGAATGCACTGTACACGATGTGCTGTGTATTCTACACCTTTCTTGGCATAGCATTGGTTTGTTTTTTTCTTGGCTGTTGATATCTGAGAAGTGTCAGGAGATTTGAAAACGAGACAGAGCAGTAAACTTAAGAGTTGAACCTTAACATTCCCTTCAGCCAAACAGGCTAGTGGTATAGAATGAGTGATTTTTTCCCCGTGCATTTTGTGAAACTGGGTCATTCCAGCAGGTTAGGGCAGGATTTGTGACGGTGTCAATATCACAGTCCAATGCATAATGAATGTGCAAGTCTATAGACGTTATGGTGTAATATGGTCCGTCACAAGGTATACCCCCAACCTGGTGAAATGACCCCACCAGGTGTCAATTTCACAGAGCTGCTTAGCACTAAAATGTGCTTAGCACAAACATGTTTTGCTCAATAAAACAAATCACCATTAAAAATTCCATTTGACATTCATGGTTAGCGAACAACAGCCAAAGAACAATCACAAGTGATACACAACACATGGACATTTGATTGTTAACCCTGTTTTTATTATTAAAGACTGAAATGTCATGCTTAGCAAATTTAATTAAGCAGCTCTATGAAATTTGCCCCAGGGCTGCTTAAACACAAATTTTGCTTAAGCATGAAAATTCTTCCTTGATCAAACAGGATTACCACCCAAATTTTCATCTTGGATGTTTACTGCTTTTGACATTATATTCGACCATTGTTTGCTGAGCATAACATTCATAAGGGTTTTTGGCTGGTATAACTGATTTTATTTAGCAAGGTTTGTGTTGCTTAAGCAAATTTTGGTGCTGATCAGCTCTTTGAAATTGTCCCCAGTTTTACGGATCCTTCTGGGCCGTCTGGGGCCAATTTCATAAAACTGTTATGCACAAAAATGTGCTAAGCATGACATTTCTGTCTTAATAAAAACAGGGTTAACAACCTAATTTCCACGTGTTGTTTTTCACTTGTGATTGTTCTTTGGCTGTTGTTCGCTGACCATGAACATCAAATGAAATTTTCATTGGTGGTTTGTTTTATTGGGCGAGACATTTTTGTGCTAAGCAAATTTTTGTGCTTAACAGTTTTATGAAATTGGCCCCTGTTGTTCTGCTGGAGAGGAACGTAGACTTTGCTTCATTTCCTGTCGATGACTTCTGACTTGTCTTCCCCTCGGGCTGTTTCGGAAAGAAAGGAAAAACAACATTGCAGGTTACCCTCGGTGACCTTTCTCTTAAATTCAGTTACCGGAAAGTTTCAAGACTTCCTAAATATGTACTGTATATGAATTAAAGGTACACACATACATACGTGTACATTCAAAGTTTTGCACACAAAATCCTATAAGTCGGCTATCCATGGCATGTCATTATGTGCTCAGATATTTGTGTTAACATCACACATCACAAAACATGCGCAGATATTTGTGAATTTGTGATGTACGATGTATCAAACATCACAAATATGTGCCTAGATTTCTGATGTGCGACGTCTCTCCTGCGCCGTCATTCTTTGTCATTTGTCAATAATGTAATGTGCGCCATAGGTGTCATGTGTCATGGCGACCACCACATCTTGCCCTGGGTACGAAACCGTACTATTGTACGCATTGTACACGTGTATACATGTAAACCTTTAAACCTTTCAAAAACCAGTTGAAAGGTTGTCTTAATTCATGAAATTACTCCAAAAGATGGCATCTGATACAGAAGGGCCTAACGACTCTGCCTTATGATTCTGTCTACAGGTTTATATTCAATAGAGGGTCAAAAATTGTGTCTTCAATTTTACCCTACAAGATGGCGTCCGATATATAGCACCCTCGCTTGAGAAATATTTTCCTTGCCATCTTTAAATATATTTTAAATGTGATGCGTTGTTTGCCTCTTGTTACTTTTTTTTATCGAAGGAGATTTCGTCTTGGGATGACCCCACGGATCCACCTCCCCCACCGCCTCCACCCCCAGCGGAGAATTTGGTAATCAGTCACGATCAATAACCGATCCAGTCATCGATCAATAACCGATAATCATTAATCAATCCATGATGTGGATTCCCTTTTTTCCTAGCTTCACCATGTACTGTTTGCACACACTGACTTCACGTTTGTTGGCACCTCCCTCCCTCACCCTCCCCCTCCTGGCAATATTTGAAATCTCCGCCCACTGACTGACCACTCCCATTTCCCTCATCATTAATCTTTTCCATTTCTAGTAATCAATCCGTAATAAATCAACTGGTAATCAATAAGTAAATTAGAAATCTTCTCCCCATTTACTGACAACTCCATTTCTCTCCTCATTAATCATTTCAATTTCCATTTCTAGTGACCGATCAGTAATCAATAAGTAACCAATCAATTTAGTAATTAAGTAATCAATCGGTTATCAATTCGTATCAATCAGTAATCAAGCAGTAATCAATTAGTAATCAATCAGTAATCAATCAGTGATCAATCAGTAATCAATCAGTAATTTATCAGCGATCAATCAGTAA
Source organism: Astropecten irregularis (assembly GCA_963971285.1). Lineage (NCBI taxonomy): Eukaryota > Metazoa > Echinodermata > Asteroidea > Paxillosida > Astropectinidae > Astropecten > Astropecten irregularis. The sequence goes on along the minus strand of OZ020265.1, from coordinate 9,656,294 downwards.
TCAATCAGTAATCAATCAGTGACCAATCAGTAATCAATCAATGATCAATGTGTAATTACATTAATTACTGATTAATCAATAACCAGGCTTGTGTTCCACAAGCTTAGGCCTTGGCATGGTTCTGTGGCAATTCCACAAACATTGCCTAACAATCAATTAATTGATCAGATTCTGATAATCAATTGTAATCAGAACTCATGACCATTATACATACATACATGTACATGTACATGTACTCACAACATACATTCATTGCACAATTAAAATTGATCACATAATGGAGCCCTAACCAGAGCCCTAGCCAGAGCCTGAGCCCTAGCCAATTCTGATCGGATGATTTTGACTGCACTGCAGTGCTCAGTCAAAATTGAACACGAAATGAAGCCAAAGGCAGAGCCAGAGCCTTAGCCAATGTTTAGAAAAAGGGCTATGTACATGTACATTTTCCTCATTATACACCATGAAATCTCATACAGATGACACTTCACACACAGTATACATGTACACGGACATAACTTTGGTCATTGATACCCAGTACATTGAAATTAATACATACACTCCAAATTCATTGGTACATCATTGATATATACATACATATCCATTCAGGGGTCGATTTCACCAAACTCATCGTAACTTACCGTCCGTCTTAGGACTCATGATACATTGCAGTCCTACTTGTACGTAGGATACGACGGGTTATCCTTCGTTACCCCAGTTACGATCGATCATCAGATCGTAGGGCTTCGTGAAATTGACCCCTGACCAATAAATTACTTTTGTCAGTTTTGTCGTTCTGTGATTGGTGGGCCTGTCAATCAGTCACCATGGCAATATTCAAATTTTAGCTGACCTACGTTGAAGCCGGATAATGCCAGTGTAACTTTACAATTGGCATTGCCTTCCTCCATTTGCCGAAACTTCAACCATGTCCACTCATTTTACTCATCATTTTTTTTTTTTTCAACCGATAATTAATCACTCTCGAGAAGTTTCTAATTGATTGAGTTTTTCCCACTTAGGGCGGCCAGCCACAAGCTATGGACCTGCCTACTCCACCCGCTTTTGAGTCCAAGCTGGTAATGATATCGTCGGCCATTTATTTAAAAATCATAACCCCACACCATTCAAACGATACATTCTGCCATATAGTACTACTGTGAATTGGTTTTTAAGACGGTAGACCACCATGACCACTGGATTGTCGGGCCCAAACGTAGTCTAGATGTCTGGCTTGATATCCCAACTTTGTCCAAGTCCAAATAATGTGCCATAGGGACACTGCACAGTGTTTTACATGTATTTCAAAGGACGCAGGACTGTAGACACAATGGTAGAGTCAACTGGTCCCAAGCCAACTACATGTAGGTCCCAGGTCAACTCCATGAACTATAGGTCCCAAGTCCATTCAGTCTCAAACTGGCCAACTTCGGTCTCAAGTCGACTTGTTCCAAATTGTATGACTCTGAAAATATGCACAAAGCCCCATTATTAAAAAAACGGAAATTGTTTCCCTGAAAATGTGAAAACCGATTTTGATGAAATCATCACAGTCGATGATCATGAAGTTTGTAAAGTTAAATGATTGGACTGAATTCCACCCACAAAACATGACCAATTACACGTATTTACACTTTTATACCAGAAAACAACTAGAAGTTTGCCAAACGTTGGAGGCTTCATCAAACAGCTTTTAAATAAAATCAACAAGTTTGGTGGCGTTGACCATCAACATGATCAAGAAACAAACATTCTGCCAATGACTTGACAAAATGCAATGTACATGTACATACATTACATTTACAGGTGTATCGATGGTCTTTCCAATGTAATTATACCATACATATACATGTATGTACATTGTGTCTTCGTGTAACTAATTGTCCGTATATTTTAGGTTGAATCATTGGAAGGGCCTGAGGAACCTCCGCCACCGCCTCCACCAGCAACCAAGGAGACGGTATAAACACCTCATTCATTTTTTATTGAACTCCAATTTTTGTACTTGTTGGAAACGGGTAGTAACCTAAAAAGCATAATACACAAGCATAAATGTGGCTACATGCACCACATACATGTAGCTTTTCACTCCCTTTAGACACAAATTATAGATGTATACATTTACATGTAGCAGTAATGATGAAAACTACATGTAGTCATGTATATGTACACATGTATGTAAGTTGTTTAGTGTACGGAGTCCCTAAAGGGACATCATAAAATATTTTTAAGTCATTGAAAATTGAACAAAGAAAAATTGGCTGGAGCAGGATTCGAACCAGCAATCTCCAGAATACCATACCGGTGCTCTACCAACTGAACTGTCCAGCCCTATCTCGGTGGTGTCGCATGCCAAATAGTCAATTATCTTTGTTCGTTTGGCTGTCAGAACCTGTTTCTTCTCTGATTGATTGGTCTGGTGCCTGAAGTCATTCACCCAACTCCATGATGAATCATGTGTGGGAGTCTGGGATCTAAGCCCAATTTCATGGAATCTCTTACAGCCTGTTTTTGCACTTACAGGCACTTCTACACGTGAAATCTATTTCATGGAATCCGTAAGCTAGACTTTTGGTGCTTCGGTTAGCGAGAAATGTCTAGGCTAACCTTGATTTTGTTTCTGCTATCGCAAAGTCATACATGTGCATACTGCAAAAAGAACTTGCTTAGTTTAGCGAGAAAGACAACTCTCCCGTGAAATACACTAACCGTAAGCAAAAAAAGTCAACTATCGTATATTAAAAGCGCAGAATTTTTGTTTACGGTAACGGATTCCATGACATTGGGCCCTGGTCCCCACAGTGTCTAACAGCTTGCAGTGAAATGAATTACACATAACATAACAAATGATGTATTATGCACCTTTTTGCTCAAACCATGGCAAATGGCAATGGTGTTAATATTCAGTGTGCAAATCAAATATTGGATGCTTTTGTGTATAGATTGGTACTACAATGCATAGTGTGTATATGTATGTATAACTCAGCTGGCATGCAAGTCTACAATATGCTTTACACTGACATTCATTTGCATCTGTAGCAGACTATATATCAGTAATCACAGATGCCACTTTTCAGGTTTAAGCCTGAATTCAGTTGTTGTTGTTTTCGGAAATTTGACAAAGTTCTTGATTTCAGGTTTTTCTGGGCCAGGTATTAAAGGTGTTTCAGGTTTTGTCATGGAATTCTGGTGGCATCTCTGAGTAATGATATGTATAACATTGTTAATTTGAAATCTGTGAACATTTCTATGCTTTTGTTTCCTGCCAAACGGCTACTGTGACAGACAATATCTGTGGGAGCCATCGTGTGCATTGTGGCAGTGTTCTACTATACGTTTCAAAGAAATGCTCAAAACGTCTTTCTCCAGGAATTACTAGGCCTACGTTTGCAAATGTTTAGAGTCTAGATTGTACTAAGGGGGGTTTACAAAACGGAGGCTCAGGGTCAGGCTCCAGCTTTGCCATCCATATGCTGAAAATATACATGTAGGTTGTGGTTTTTCATTGAAGCTGAAGCTCTGTTTTCCTTTTCAAACCAGAGAATTTACTCTCTTTTTTACAAAAGCTGCTATTTTGATACCTAATATGTTAGAATAGATTCACAAAATGGAGCTGGAGCCTGAGCCTTAGGCCATGTCCGAAACGACTGTCTAGAGCTAGGTCTACGGCTATTGTCTACGGCGGCCATATTGAAGCGCTGTCCGAAATGCTGTCTACAGCTAGAGCTACGGCTACAACGTCATCAAAATCTAGCCGTAAGAAGTGTTGTCTTGATCCGCGCAAACAAAATGGCGACCAATCATGCTGAGTTTTTCGGGGTCAACGGAAACACACAAATGAGAGCTGTTGTTCGGTTCTGGTTTTACTGTCAGACTTACTGTCCTTTGAAAGAGTTCATCATATCATTATCCATACTGATGAAGTCGATCACCCGTTTTAAACAAACATTTGCTCAACGCCCACGCGTAACGATGGAGCAGACGATAATTCGATGACGTCAGAAAAATTAACTTAAAATATCACTTGAGGGCGTAATACGTAGCCGAAGCTGCGTCCGAATTCCAATGGCTAAAGCGCTTCCGTAGACGTAGCTGTAGCTGTAGACCTAGACCATAGCTCTAGACAACAATTTCGGACACGGCCTTAGCCTCCATTTTGTAAACGCCCTACGTGTAACATTGATTGGAATTCTTTTGTTCCTCAGGAGTTTACGGACTCGCACGATCCCTGGGACAAGATAGAGCAGAAGCCACAAGCGGTATATTAACAGCATTCTCTCAAACTGTTTGCTTGTTTTATTCCCTCATTCCACCAGCATTTCAGATCTGACAGCCATTAACCCTAACCCTCTGCACCTACCATACAAGACCATGTGAGGACAAGAGCTGCTTACCACAGTCTCCACAGAGGGACTTCACCCTAACCCTCTACACCTTCCATACAAAACAAGAGCTGCTTACCACACATTACCACAGTCTCCACAGGGGGACTTAACCCTAACCCTCTACACCTTGTCACCTTCCATACAAAACAAAAGCTGCTTACCACAAATTACCACAGTCTCCACAGGGGGCCTTAAACCTAACCCTCTACACCTATCATACAAGACAAGAGCTGCTTACCACTCATTACCACAGTCTCCACAGGGGGCCTTAAACCTAACCCTCTACACCTATCATACAAGACAAGAGCTGCTTACCACTCATTACCACAGTCTCCACAGGGGGCCTTAAACCTAACCCTCTACACCTATCATACAAGACAAGAGCTGCTTACCACTCATTACCATGGTCTCCACATGAGGACTTAACCCTAACCCTCCACATCTATCATACAAAACAAGAGCTGCTTACCACACACTACCACAGCCTCCACAGGGGGACTGGATACAAATCATTTCCATCATTTACATTGCAGTGGCGTAACTAGGGTCAAGTTTTTGAGGGTACACCAGTTTTTAAGGGGGTTGGGATAAAACAAGCCTTAGGCCCTTTGTTTTAAAATTTCTAGAGAATTCAAAAAAGGGGGCGGGGCACTGACTTGGGGGGGGGGCACGTGGCTCCTCCCCCACACCATTGTCAACACATGTGTGAATCACAGCCTTAGTGAGTTTGAGCAATGGCTTGTTTGAATGCCGTGTAGTGGCTAATCTGTCAAATCTTCTATTAGGGAAGAGGGCTACGGCTCGCAGTCCGGCTACACTTTCAACTTGATAAGAAAGTCAATACAAGTAATGAACTGCTGCAAACTGCTCATCAGCCAAAATGACCTGAAATATATCAAATGCTTAAAGTTAGGAGGGCCTGATGCGTTTCGATCCCAGCAGGATCTTTCTCAAATGCTGAATGACAAACTACACGAACATGCAAGTGAAGGAAGCATACATAAAATGGATCAGAGGATATGGACAAAGGGAAGGGGTGGTATGAGAGTCAGGGTGGGTAAGATAGGTCAGACAAAGGGTGGGGGTCAGGTAGGCAAGATCAAAGGTAACAGACTACAAAAGGGTTGGAAAGAGTGGTGCTGGGGGTGGGGGATTAACATTGATATTAAGAAAGTATTAACAAAATTGATGAATCATTCTCATTGTTTTTAGAGGATACATTTGTCTACATCTACATGTAGTTTGTGTTCATTTCTCCACAGGTTGATATCATATACATGTACATCGTGTCATCTGTAAAAAAACAATCATCATCTACATGCTAGAAATGTGATATTGTATGTCAAAAACAGGGGCCTTTCTCAAAGCTCTGCTCCGGCTCAGGCTTCCAGCTTCGTCTCTGTCATCCATATGCTAAAAATATAGGTTACATAGTGATTTTTCATTGAAGCATTCAAACTAGAGAATCTACATGTACTTCAAAACCGCTGCCAAAAGTCTCTATTTTGATACCCGAAAATTAGGAATGGATTCAAGAAATGGATCCGGAGTGGGAGCCAGAGCCAGAGCCGGAGCCAAGCTTTGAGAAAGGCCCTAGGCAAAGCTCGGCTCAGGCTCCGGCTTCGTCTCTGTCATCCATGCTGAAAATATAGGTTGTGGTTTTTCATTGAAGCTGAAGCTCCGTTTTCAAACTAGAGAATCTACTTAAGAAGCACAGCCAAAAGTCTCTATTTTGATGCCCTTAATTTTGGTTGGATTCAGATTTTAGAATGGATTCAGGAAATGGAGCCTGAGCCTAAGCCAAGCTTTGAGAAAGGCCCCAAAGCAACCCACATTTATTATAAAAAGTTTTAAAACCAATATACTGTAGACATGTCTTGTTACAACATACAGTTGGTGACATTTGGGCCCTTTTTCCGGCACTGATTTGAATTTGGTCTGTTTCTTATCCTTCTTTCCAGGTTATGCAATCGCGGCAAGAAAGCCACGATGACGATTGGGACGACGATGAAGACTGGGACGACAACCAATCAACACCCGTAAGATTTGCATCTCATTTGCATCTCATTTGCATAACACTGCATTATGTATGAGTTAAAAAAACTATATGTGTACACACTATGTGATTGGACAGATATGGATCATGTGATAGTTTGCTATGGTAAAAACAAAGGTGTTTAATATAAGGGCCTGTTTATGTCAGGCAAGTGATAAATGATCTTGCAGATGTCCCAAAGGCTGCTCAGAGTTAGGAAGGCCTGACGTTTCAATCCTAGCAGGATCTTTCTCAAAGGCTGATCAGAGTTAGGAGGGCCTGACGTTTTGATCCTAGTAGGATCTTTCTCAAAGGCTGCTCACTGTTAGGAGGGCCTGACGTTTTAATCCTAGCAGGATCTTTCTCAAAGGCTGCTCAGAGTTAGGAGGGCCTGACGTTTCAATCCCAGCAGGATCTTTCTCAAAGCTGCTCAGTTAGGAGGGCCTGACGTTTTAATCCTAGCAGGATCTTTCTCAAAGGCTGCTCAGAGTTAGGAGGGCCTGACGTTTTAATCCTAGCAGGATCTTTCTCAAGGGCTGCTCAGAGTTAGGAGGGCCTGACGTTTCGATCCTAGCAGGATCTTTCTCAAAGGCTGGTCAGAGTTAGGATGGCCTGACATTTTGATCCTAGCAAGATCTTTCTCAAAGGCTGATCAGAGTTAGGAGGGCCTGACATTTTGATCCTAGCAAGATCTTTCTCAAAGGCTGATCAGAGTTAGGAGGGCCTGACGTTTTGATCCTAGTAGGATCTTTCTCAAAGGCTGCTCAGAGTTAGGAGGGCCTGACGTTTCGATCCTAGCAGGATCTTTCTCAAAGGCTGCTCAGAGTTAGGAGGGCCTGACGTTTCGATCCTAGCAGGATCTTTCTCAAAGCTGCTCAGTTAGGAGGGCCTGACGTTTTAATCCTAGCAGGATCTTTCTCAAAGGCTGCTCAGAGTTAGGAGGGCCTGACGTTTTAATCCTAGCAGGATCTTTCTCAAGGGCTGCTCAGAGTTAGGAGGGCCTGACGTTTCGATCCTAGCAGGATCTTTCTCAAAGGCTGGTCAGAGTTAGGATGGCCTGACATTTTGATCCTAGCAAGATCTTTCTCAAAGGCTGATCAGAGTTAGGAGGGCCTGACGTTTCGATCCTAGCAGGATCTTTCTCAAAGGCTGCTCAGAGTTAGGAGGGCCTGACGTTTCGATCCTAGCAGGATCTTTCTCAAAGCTGCTCAGTTAGGAGGGCCTGACGTTTTAATCCTAGCAGGATCTTTCTCAAAGGCTGCTCAGAGTTAGGAGGGCCTGACGTTTTAATCCTAGCAGGATCTTTCTCAAGGGCTGCTCAGAGTTAGGAGGGCCTGACGTTTCGATCCTAGCAGGATCTTTCTCAAAGGCTGCTCAGAGTTAGGAGGGCCTGACGTTTCGATCCTAGCAGGATCTTTCTCAAAGGCTGCTCAGAGTTAGGAGGGCCTGACGTTTCGATCCTAGCAGGATCTTTCTCAAAGGCTGCTCAGAGTTAGGAGGGCCTGACGTTTCGATCCTAGCAGGATCTTTCTCAAAGGCTGCTCAGAGTTAGGAGGGCCTGACGTTTTAATCCTAGCAGGATCTTTCTCAAGGGCTGCTCAGAGTTAGGAGGGCCTGACGTTTCGATCCTAGCAGGATCTTTCTCAAAGGCTGGTCAGAGTTAGGATGGCCTGACATTTTGATCCTAGCAAGATCTTTCTCAAAGGCTGATCAGAGTTAGGAGGGCCTGACGTTTCGATCCTAGCAGGATCTTTCTCAAAGGCTGCTCAGAGTTAGGAGGGCCTGACGTTTCGATCCTAGCAGGATCTTTCTCAAAGGCTGCTCAGAGTTAGGAGGGCCTGACGTTTCAATCCTAGCAGGATCTTTCTCAAAGGCTGCTCAGAGTTAGGAGAACCGGACCTTTCGATCCTAGCAGGATCTTTCTCAGCTTACCAAAACACCAGGCCCTCCTAACTCGAAGCATTTTTATACTAAAAATAAAAGTTTCTCTCTCAAAGTGCAATTTTCTTGTGTATTTAAACTGTCGGGATTACACTGTAGGACTACAATGAAGGGGATCCCAATCTGTATTACGATGAACAGGGCATACCACAGGTAAAAACTTGTAGTATATATTGTGTGGTGTCGACATGGTGTTATTGTAGCCTTAACACCCTGTATGTGTGTAGTCAATTGGGTCTGCATGGTGTAAATTTAACACTTCAACTCAGTGTCATCTCAGTGTATATTTTAATAGCTCGCTGTGTATTTTGAGCTATTTTGTGTTAAAATTGTAATTTGTGTCTGTTTTGCAATTTTTGACATCTTTAATCTTGGAAATTGATTTCACAATCTACATGTATTGCATGAAGTGCAACAGTAATGAGGCTCATTTTTAGTTCATCTTTGTTGCCTTCCAAGGCATTTGAGAGATATAGGAATTTCTTCTGAAGATATTTTCATGGGTAGCATTGGGTGGGAAGCGGTCGGTTAACAATGCTCAAGTTTCATGGAAGCACTTGTCACGACTCTTGCATGGTCTCATCTACGCTGAAGTAGTCATTTTGCACCACATAGTTGGTTAAACCTATACACAGCAGGGGTCGAAATCACATGATGTAACGTAACTTTAAGTCTTTTGGTGACCCACAGGGCCAGTGCATTGCACTGACATTGTTACTCAAATCAGTGGCCCGATGACTGTTTTTGGTGGATCGCGGACCGCTGTTAATTTCGACCCTTGCACAGTTTGCCATACATTGTACATGGTTTTTCCTATGCAAGTGTGGCGTCCTGAATATTTTACCACAATACACTGCAGTGTGGTTTGTGTGGTAATGCATGGTTTGTGATCCTCTTCACCCTGTGGAGACTGGTAATGTGTGGTAAGTGTAGAGTGTTAGGGTTTAATAATCAAAGTATGTTACCTGTGTTACAGCAAGGAGTACATGTATTTGACCCCTTACCTTTTAACCTCCGACCCCAACATGATGTTTCAATTCAGCAAGAACAGCAGCAGCATCCAGAGGATGTGAGTAGGCCATGGATGTCCAACACCGTACCCCGAACGAGGAAGTTCAGCGATCCCCAGGTCCCTGAACCCACCTATTGCAACACCAGGCAGGTGTCGACCATCGGGAAGAGCCGGTCCTTCCACCACGGCAAGCTCTCCACCTTCCAGGGTCGGGCGGCGAGCGGTGGCAACGGCAGTAGTTTAAGGATGACGATGCCCAACCGGCCGCTGGAGCTACCTCCGTCCCCGGCTCCGGCTCCGGTCAGTGCCCGGACGCAGCCGTCAGGGGCTTCCGAAGCCCTCAGGGTGGGAAGCGTTATGAGGGGCCGAGAGATGAGACAGCGGGAGGACAGCGCCAGCGCCTGGGACTCCGATGATGAGTTTGGTGATGACGTGAGTTTGCATGCTGTCTGAGAAAACCTGAGTCTGCTGATTGTTTTGCCCTTGGTCTGCTTTGGCATCTTGGTGATTGAATAATGACAGGATGTCCCAGTCTGCATGTACACGGATCAAAATTTTTCATCATCAACCATTCCAACCCTTGAGAGCTCCCGAATCAACCTTGAACCTTGATCTCAGGTCTTCGATTTGTAAAACCATTTCTGGCCGGGTTTCTTGATGTGAGGCAGGTTCAGAATGTGGAGGAATCCAAATGAAGCTGATGTTGAGTGGTTCTAATTTGTTTGGTGGCTGATGTTCTCTTCAGAGTGCCTTCTTGTGTTGCCTCAAGCACAGGAAGAGAAGAAGCTCTGTAGTTGTGCCAGTGGAGTTGGTGGAGTGAGAGGACTTCAAAAGAGGGCCTCATCTATGATGCGAGACCTGCTTCTAGGACCTCCCTTCATCTCTCTGAGTGTCCTGAGTGCAGTTTGGCAGAATGGCTTCTATGATGTTCAGGCCTTCACATGCCACTCTGGTGGGATTCGAACCAGAGACCTCTGGTTTTTCTAGTCTTGATGTCTTGGAGAGTTACATAAGCTTCTCGTATTGACAAGGTTGTTAGGAGACCTGAGACGTGCAGTGAGTTGACCTCATCAAACCTGTGTCTTGTATAGTTTCTGTCTGCCTTCTGGACATCTCAAGGAGAGGACGTGGTCTCGCCTCACGAATTCAGAGGACAAGGACTTAGTTCTTCTCATCTCTGTCGCTCTCTCCTCTCTCTGTCGCTCTCCCGCTGCCCTATCTTCCCACCCTGCTTCTCGACCACCAGGACTCTCGGATCTGCCTCCTGGTTACAAAGTGGACACCTGTAAAACAGGCCTGGATCTTCGCTGATGTTGTGGCTTCTGTTGCCCTGGTCTTGGTTGAAGAGCCTTCTTCTACAGCTTGTTCAGAAGCCAGTCTTGGTTTTCTACAAGGTAACTGTTTTGGAGAGGTACTTGAGCTGAGGTCATCCTTGTTGTGGACATGGTGTCTCCCTTAGATATGTCTAACTATTCTCCTGCTTCCTTATTGAAGGGCTTCTCAGCATCTGGCGAAAGAAGGAATTGTCTTGATGACCTCACCCCTTGAAAAAAGAAACTCTGTGCCTGGCAAATGGTAGAGTTGACTGACATCAGTGAAGGTTCTGTCAACAGGATTCCAAGACCTGTTCACCAATTATGATGATGAATCACTAACTAGCATGAACAGCATCGTGATGATTTTAGTTAATTTTGGTTTCCCCAAAAGAATGTATTTACAATACATGTCTAGGCCTTTTATGAACACCACCTTTTTTGGGAGGAGGAGTGTTGCGGTTTTTTTTTTTTTTTTTGGGGGGGGGGGGAGGTTTGTGTGGGTGTTTGTTTGTTTTTTCTCCTTAGCTTTTTTAGTAAACACCACCCTACCTACAGCAGCTTTTCAGACCTCATACATGGATTTGAATGTTATTCCATTTTGCGCAAGGAGTGAATTTTTGAAGTTGCACACGTTTACACGTATTATACAGCTGGTGTGGTAGACATGTGTGTCATGCATGAAATATGGAAATAGGTCATTGTGTGCGTGCATGTAGAGTATGTGTATGTGTTTGATTTTGGTTAATGAAACATTTGTATGTGAAGTTGTGTTGCATGGCTTGAATTTGAATGTGAATTTGTGGTCTCATCAATTATATGTACTGTATTTTACAGTTGAAGGATAGAATCAACAGTAAACTGTATTCGGAGGTCGTAGGTCACAGGTTCGAATCCTGTTGCAGTTTATTTTCTTTGTTCACCTTTCACTACATGTATGTATCAACTGTACTATTATCTTCATCATTTTATATGCACATGTAGCTCATTTCAGTGGTGAGATTGCAGTTATAACCCTACATGTACATATGTAGTTTTGATTTGTGGAACGCCACATCCATTGTGCATGTTTTGTGGGGTCCGGTCATATTCCACATGCACTGTTAGGCCTATGGCACATGGAAATCGGTTCCAGATAAATTCACCTACTTTCCTTTCGTAGTGTAGTGGAGATGGTTGCCTCCAAGTTAGGCTGAGAAACTTAAATGTTGGCTGGGCTTAGTCACTGAAAAGCCTGGCCAGGCCTGGGCTTTGCCTGGGCTCTTGGGCTTCTATAATCCCCAGCTTTGAACTATCAACTTCAAGCTCCTGCTGTGTCCTGGATCATAGTTGAAAAACCTGGCCAGGCCTGGGCTTTGCCTGGGCTCTTGGGCTTCTATAATCCCCAGCCTTGAACTATCAACTTCAAGCCCCTGCTGTGTCCTGGATCATAGTTGGCACTATAATAAACCTGATTGACAGATTGAGTCCACATTGATCATGGACAGTATCCAGAAGCCAGGCTTAATTGATTTGAAGCAGCTCTATTGTAGTGAAGTTCAGGGCTGACAAGAGGAGGATTTCAGGCCTGAAGGCCCAGGCCCAGGCCTGGCCAGGCTTTTCAATGGCTTGGCCCGACCGGTATTAAAGTTTCTCTCCCTTACTAAAAAATTTCCTTTTGTGACATACACCTTTGGACGGATTCAGCTTGGATTTTTTATTTTGTTCCCAAGAATCATATAATTCCTTCTTTTTCTTTTTTTTAAAACAGGATTCGGCTGTTAATGGTTCAGGGAGTTACGGCCTTTCTCCTCCTAACAGGCAGTACAAACGCAACAGCGACATATCAGCAAAAACTACGGGAACCGTCAAAAAGAATTTTGCCAGGTAAAAAGCACAGTTATGTGACCTCCTGAAGTTTTGATGTCTAAAGCCATCACTGTGGTCACCAGTCCTTACACCCTGAATTTCTGTAGCTCATTCGATTTTAAAAGAAGGTAGGTTTGCGGTGTTGAATGTAATCTCTTCTGTGAGAGTGTGTGGTTCTGAGAAGAACCGTAGGTATTATCTCGACGTTCCGAACAGTGTGCTCTGTTTGTCCAGTCACTCTCTTGAGGACGAACCGAGCACACTGTTTGGAATGTCAGGATAATACCACAGGGCTCTTCTCAGAACCACACACTCTCACAGAAGAGATTACATGGTGTCACCGCAAACCTACCTTCTTTTAGTATTTCCACCATGCATAGCTTCATAGCATGTGTGTCATCTGGGATGTTAATGTAACATTCCTTGTTATATCGGAATCCCCGCAACAGCAATAAAGCTCAAAGAAATAAATTCCTTGGCCACCATTCATGCCATGGTGTCAACATTGCAAGTTAAAATGATCACAGACTTTGCAATTTCTGATTCACATTTTTTTTCAGCCGATTTTCGATATTTGCAAAGTCGGGCGGGGAAGCATACCTACTCGGAGCTGGCATGAAAAAAGGAATGTCACCAAACGTGGAAGTCAGGATCGTGGTAAGTCTGTGTCAAAAGTGTTTGGCTTCGGCTTGCATAATTCACACACGTGTCTATGGTAGATGGCTGTAGCCACATCCCATAGGCACGTGTGTAATTCCAAGCCGTAGCCAGATCATTGGACACAACTCTTGTTATCACTGGTCTCAATGGGCCTGTTTGTTTAACACACAGGATCCTAGATTTGCGGATCCACGTCCTATGCAGGGTATGCTAAAATGGGATCCGGATCAGTAGAATCCCTGATCCTGTGCATTATTAAACAAACAGGCCCTATAGCTTTTGTAAAATGAATTGCACATTTTGTTATCATTTTAGAAAAAATAAAATTGCATGTTTGACTGTATCCATTAGTAGCGCTTTTTAAACATAAATGCAAATCTATATACTGAATTTATTTATATATTCAAATGATATGCAAATTATATGCAAATGTTAATCTTTCTATTTGACCAATAGGAAGGCTCGGACGGCCCTATTTGGGAGGACCCTGGTAACGCCACCACGATCGAAATCAAGAATCCAAAGAAGGAAACCAAGATGAAGGGAATCAAAAGTTTTATTGCATACCAAATCACCCCCTCGGTAAGAAGATGGTGCAGTCCAGTCATACACGGTTGATTGCACATTGGTTTATACCATTTGGCTAAATAGGTATTTGTTTGGCCATTTGGTTTTTTGGGGGGTAATTTGCTGTTTGATTTGTTTACGATTACCCCCTTTGAAAAAGAGATGGTATCATCCATCCAATCACCCCTCTGTGAGAAGATGGTGCAGTCCATTTTTACACTATTTGATTGCACACTGGTTTATACCATTTTGTTCAGCAGGTATTTGTTTGGCCATTTTGGTGTTTTTTTTTTTGGTGATTTGCTGTTGGATTTGTTTAAGATCGCCCTTTTGAAAAGGAGATGGTCATGGTATCATCCATCAAATCACCCCCTCGGTAAGAACATGGCACAGTCCATTCATACATGGTAGATTGCACATTGGTTTATACCATTTTGCTCAGCAGGTATTTGTTTGGCCATTTTGGGTTTTTTTTTTTGTAATTTGATGTTTGATTTGTTTAAGATCATCCCTTTAGAAAAGGGGATTGGTATCATCCATCAAATTACCCCCTCGGTAAGAAGATGGTGCAGTCCATTCATGCAAAATTTGATTGCACACTGGAAATACCATTTTGCTCTTCAGGTATTTAGTTGCCCATTTTGTTTTTAGTAATTTGCTGTTTCATTTGAAGATGACCCCTTTGGAAAGCTAATGGTATCATCCAAAGTGATGAAACACACAGAGATGAAGTTTGTACCATTATTTATTTTGGGTGTTTTTTTGTTGGTGACAGGATTCAGGCATCCAGGTCAGTAGACGATACAAACACTTTGACTGGTTGTACGAGAGACTTGCAGAGAAATTCACATTTGTATGCATACCACCGTTACCAGACAAGCAAGTCACAGGTAAAAAGATTTTTCCAATTAGCGTAGGTACATGTATAGCACTACCATCAAAAGATGAATTTATTCAAGCCAAAACCATAGCCATATATGGCCTTTTCACACTATCACCTTTTCGGTTTGTGTTGTAAACAACCCGGATCTGCCACGGTTCAGCCCGGCAAGTTTTTGATCCGGATCGAAGAGATGCAACGTTCACACTACGTTTATGGTGAACCGGTTCATACGACATGGGTCACGTTGAAAACTGCACTGGTTTGGAACCGTGCTGAGATTTTCAACCCTGCTCCCTAACAGGGTTGATTTCGATATGGCTAGGCCGTCCTACCCCGGTTGGCTCGGAGTTGAAACTGTTCAAGTGTGAAAAGGTTGAAAAAAATCTTGGGGTTTGATCCGGTTCCAACCCCGAAATTTTGGATAGTGTGAAAAGCCCTATAGAAAGGGATGCATGCAGCTTGGTGAAACTCTAAACCCTCTTGGTATGTTGTATTATTGTTGCTGTTCAGGGAGATATGAAGAAGCTTTCATTGAGAAGAGGATGGAGCAACTCCAAAGATGGATGAATAGAATGGGTACCCATCCGGTCATCGGCCAAGCAGACGTCTTCAGGCATTTCCTCTCTTGTACCGATGATAAGGTACCTGTCCAGACCCAACTCAGCCCAGACCAGCCAAGCCTTCCACGGCCAAGACTTCCACAGCCCAGCCCAGCACAGCCCTAACAACACAACCCAACACAACCCGACCAATCCCAACCCAACCTAGGCCATCCCAACCCAAATCAGCCCAGCCTATCCCAGGCCAACCAAGCTCAACCAATCCCAACCCAGCCCGCCCCATCCCACCCCACCCCGACCCAAACAAACCCAACTCAAGCTTGTTTTGTTCACAAGGCCTTCTACATTCAAGCTCGTATTAAAAACTTGTATTAAAAATGCAGAATGTCTGTTAGTACAGTGGAACGCCACTATAACTATAACCGCTATACCAAACATTTGGCTACATACCGAACATCATCCTTTGCTCCCAATTGTTGTGTACAATACACTGTACATACCCAATATGGTCCTTTAAACATGTTAAATCCCTATTGTGAAAGACCACTGTAATGGACAACATTTGTGCATCCCACCATGTTCGTTATAGCGACATTCCACTGTTGTGGTTATCGACTTCAAACTGTGCCGGACAGTTGATGATCTGTTAACTTGTTCTCTTGCATCAATGTTACAGAAATGGAAGCAGGGAAAGAGGAAAGCAGAGAAAGACGAGCACGTCGGAGCCAACTTCCTTCAAGTCATTCAAGCACCTGAGAAACCACTAGACATCAGCATTGTGTAAGTCCATAGGGGAATGGGAGACTTTGGAGAATCGGTCTTCAATTCAACAGCGCACGCGCACGCACAACAGCGCATGCGCACGCACGCGCAAAACAACGCGCGCATGCTCACAATTGCGTGCGCGTGCGCTGTTGACTTGAAGACCGGTTCTCCAAAGTCTCCCATTACTTGCTGTACCTCCTAGCTCCACCTAACATCCAGGGCATGAACTTCAAAGATGTCTCACATTGTCTAGGTGCCTCTGCTCACTGCCTAGGTGCATTAAAATTTTTAAGGCAGTGCAAATTAGTCACTCTGTTGGCAGTGCAAGCAAAATCAGGCCGTGCCACCACGGTAGCCACTAGCCAGTGACCGCAGCTGTTTCCATAGACTTGTGATTTAGTCGCAGCCAGATATTTGGGACACGGCCTTAAGGACCGATCCTACGGCACGATATACTGTCCGTTATTACTGCAGTGTCCCCGCCAGCCTTTTTTTTAATTTTACGCTCCGCCGCACTCTATAATTGCAGGGTGTACGTCCCATGATTAGGGGTGGTGGGTGTTTCCTACCTCCATGGTTGGTGTATTCTCTTATCCATGTCTGCTTCCACCAAGAGTCAAATGGAAAGTTCCAATACACGGGTTTACACTTTGAAAAGTGCGCATGCATGATAGTGCCTCGTTATGAAGTTGCGATAGAAATCTGAGATGGCCGCCATGCAGTGGCGTCACCAGACTTTTGAGTCTGCGGGGGGGGCACAAGGGGGGCACTAGCAATTGTTGGGGGGGCACCGCTACAATATATATTATATTTTTTTTCACCAACCCAAATCACAAATGGGGGGGCACGCGGGGGGGCACGAGGTTTTCCAGGGGGGGCATGTGCCCCCCCTTGGCGACGCCACTGCCGCCATGGTGTAAACCCATGTATTCTAATCTTTTTTTTGTATTTATTTGTTTTTGCAGTGAGAAACAGCATGAAAATTTTGCTAAGTTCCAGAAAAGTATGGACCAGAATGTGGCGATAGCCGTCCAGACGAACCACGAGTTCTCAAAGAAGCACCTGGGCCGTATGTATCACTTTCATGATCAATCTTCCGTCCCGTAGGGAGAGAAACTTGAATACCTTTGATACCATTTAAAAAGCCTGGCCTGGCCTTCAGGCCTGAAATCCTCCTCTTGTCAGCCCTGAACTTCACTACAATAGAGCTGCTTCAAATCAATCAAGCCTGGCTTCTGGATACTGTCCGTGATCAATGTGGACTCAATCTGTCAATCAGGTTTATAGTGCCAACTATGATCCAGGACACAGTAGGGGCTTGAAGTTGATAGTTCAAGGCTGGGGATTATAGAAGCCCAAGAGCCCAAGCAAAAGCCCAGGGCTGACCTGGCCTTCAACTATGATCCAGGACACAGCAGGGGCTTGAAGTTGATAGTTCAAGGCTGCTGATTATAAAAGCCCAAGAGCCCAGGCCTGGCCAGGCTTTTCAACTATGATCCAGGACACAGCAGGGGCTTGAAGTTGATAGTTCAAGGCTGGGGATTATAAAAGCCCAAGAGCCCAGGCAAAGCCCAGACCGGGCCAGGCTTTTCAGTGGCTGGGCCCAACCAGTATTTAAAGTTTTTCTTTCTTAGCCTAACATCTTCAAAGGAAAGTAATTGTGGACATCGGAACCCAATTTCATGACTCTGCTTTATACCTCATATGTTCCTCATTCTCCACTTGAGGGAGGCAAGCGTTCATGTCGGGCCTAGCCTCTGAAAAGCCTGGCCAGGCCTGAGCTTTGCTGAGGTTCTATGGCTTCTGTAATCCAACACTGTATACCTTTTTTATGCTTAATGACATATTATTTTTTAAAAAAACCTATAGATTTTTTTTTTTTCTTTTTTTTTTAGAATATTGTCAGAAATCATTTTTAAGGCACTTTGAATTTCTGCCCAAATATTTTTCAAATTGGATGAAAATTACTGAGAATTTGATGTGTAATTTTCCTCCTTTTTCTTTTTCTTCTGATCAGCATTCAAGAGAGAGTTCCAGAAAGTCGGTCAAAGTTTCACCCTATTAGCTCAGTCATTCGACCTCGACACAAGACCACGTAAGTCTACACGAAATTCCCCTTCACCATCTCTTATTACAGTATAATGTTCTCCGTTCCCCAGGTTAACTTGGAATTTTTGCTATTATTCTGCAAAATTCTGGAGGTTACTTCAAGGCTTGAAATCTGGCGTAAAGGCGCCTTTCCATATGCGCGTTTTTTCATCCGCTGCGTAAACGTTGCGTGTCCGTCGCGTTTCAAAAAAATCGATCATTATGAAAAACAAGCAACACTTTCCATATGTGCGTGTGCGTTTGAAAAGGTCGCGTGCGTCTTTTTAATGGGCAATTTTAAAGCACACGCAACGTACACGCAACATATACGCATCGGATGAAAAAACGCGCATATGGAAAGGCGCCTTAACTCTAAGTTTGAGTCCAAGAGTGAATTGTAGTGTCACTTTTGTGGAATACCAGTCAAACTTCTGGGGAATTTCATTTAAATTCCTGTAAAAAACAACTCCACCGCATTTCAAAAAAAGATAATGTGGTTTTATTATTAAAGCCAGACAAAAACAAAGATGGCATTTCATTGGTCTAACTCCAATTGAAAAAGGATTGGGAAGGCATACCTATCAGTCCAGTCAAGTGAAATTAATCGTTCCCAGCTGTTGGTAGGTCATGTCTTGTCAATAAACAGATACAATCTACCCAGAAGATTACTCCTTGCTCTAAGAGGCCCAAAATCCTAGGGCCGATTTCACTAAACATGTTGCGATCTTTGCTGAATCCCAAATCCATTGCTAAATGGAAAATTGATCGCTACTTTGCGTAGCAATTTTCCGTTTAGCGATGGATTTGGTCTTAAAGCGATGATCGCAAAGTGTTAGCGAAATCGGCCCCCAGTACAGGTTTAGCAGAGTACCCAAATGTAAAGCTTATATTCGGGTTTTAAAACGTTATTCCCGACATGGAGCTTCCATATCAATGTTTTTCTTTCCTTACGTTTTTTTCCACGCTCGCTCAGGAGTAACAGATGACGATAGAGCGCCACAAGGTATTGTGTTGCCATGGTTATTTGTGTTTTTCTATTTCACCGATTGCTGTAGTGTTTTTATTCCTCTGAGTAGATTTACCTTAACCCTAACCCACCTGCTTACCACAGTATACCACACATGGGTTTACCCTGTGGTAAGTGTGGTATCCTGAATACCACAATACACCACAGTGTGGTTTGTGTAGTAATGCATGGTTTGTGATCCAGTTCCCCGGTGGAGACTGTGGTAGTGTGTGGTAATCAGCACTGGGGTCGATTTCACGAAGCCCTACGATTGATCGTAACTCTAGTTGCGAAGGATAACCCATCGTATCTACGTAGGGCTCCAATGCATCATAATTCCTCCGATTGATTGTAAGTTACAATGAGTTTGGTGAAATCAACCTCTGGGGTAGGTCCCCTACGATGGGTTATCCTTCATAACTCGAGTTACGATCAATCGTAGAGCTTCGTGAAATCAACCCCTGGTCTTGTTTGGTAGGTGCAGAGGGTTAGCCTAACTTATTACCAGTAACTCCATCAACTAAATGATTGATTAAATTGGTTGATCAACTAATTAATTTGTATATTAATTGATTAATAGTAGCGTGATTTATTATCTAACAAACTGATTAATTAGTTGATAGATAGATCGCTTTATCAGTAAAATAATTAACGATCTGTTGATCATTAAAGGTTGTGTACAGCTTTGGTACAGGTGACAGAACAGCACTCACACTGTGTCTAATCCAGCACGTACATGAAATAATAAACCTGTGAAAATTTGAGCTCAATCGGACATCTGAGTCACGAGAAAATAGCAAAAACCTGACTCAATTTTTTGTATAAAACATAAAGAATGGTTTGGATCTTAATACCCAGAGATCAAAACTGTTTTCGGTCTTTGTTTGGCTAATTTCTGGATAAATACACCATATCAGGCGGAAATATTTTAACGGTATGTTTCTACCATCACCATCTTCATACCCTGAAACTTATACGTAAATCTGTGAACATTTCTGTTTGGGTATGTTACCAATCCTGTACTGTGCCTTTAATGTAACTAAATTTATTTAACAGTAACCGTAGCTAGAATACTTAATTTCTTTAGTTGTTGGTGGTGTTGCTGCTACTGCTAGTTCATGCTGTTGCTGTAGCTATCTTTGTTTATATGTTGTCGGTTATGTGTAATCGTTGCTTATGCTTTTGTACCAATGAACATAATACTTTAACCTCAGATCTAACTGCCGTTGAACCGTATACAGTGATGAACATTGGTGGCAGTTAGGCCCAATTTCATGGCCCTGCTTACTGCAAATGTTAGCGCTTATGGTTCTCATTCTATGCTTACTGGGTTAGCGTCAAATTTCTACTATACTAGATGAGCAAGTGAGAAATCAACACATGTAAAAAACTGCTGCAAACTGCTCATCAATCAAAATAATGACCTGCAGATTGTAGAAAATAAAAAAACTGCTTGAAGTTGGGAAGGCCTGACACATTGCTTAAGGTTTTGAGAGGTATCCTGCTATTCAAACAATCGAAACATCAGGCCTTCCCTTAGCGAGAAATCTTTGCGCATACGAGCAACTAGAAATATCTTTGCTGTTAAAAACAGAATTTCATACACTCAAAATTGTCCGCTTCTGTAAGCGCCAAATCGACGCTTTAATAATGTAGAATCAATAAAGCAGTATCATGAAATTGGTCCTGTTGGTGCTGTTCCTGTTGTTTCTGTAGCTATTGTTGTTACTGTTGCTGGTATTACGTAGCTGTTGCTTATGCTTTTGTACCCTGACCATAATCCTTGATCCTCAGAATTACATATATCATTGATCTACATACAGAATGGGCCACTTGTGTATTAAATCATCTTTAAGTGCACCGTGTATTCCATTATGAAATTGTTGTGTAGTAGTCTTATTACAATATTATTGCTATCTGAAACTATTCTTACAGTATCGGTCAAGCTTACAAACGCCATGAAGTACACGGGTGAGACGTATGACTCCATCGGTCAACTCTTCTCTGACCAGCCTCGGTATGACGGTCACATCCTAGAGGACTTCCTGCGGGAATATGCCGGTCTCCTCACCACCTTCCCCGACATGGTCAGCTTCCATAAGGTACGATTCCAGATTATCTGATTGTTTACTCTAAAAGATCTTTGCTCAGAGTTAGGAGGGCCTGATGTTTGGATCCTAGCAGGATCTTTCTCACAGGCTGCTTGGAGTTAGGAGGACCTGACGTTTCAATCCTAGCAGGAT
Source organism: Astropecten irregularis (assembly GCA_963971285.1). Classification (NCBI taxonomy): domain Eukaryota; kingdom Metazoa; phylum Echinodermata; class Asteroidea; order Paxillosida; family Astropectinidae; genus Astropecten; species Astropecten irregularis. Next base: position 9,634,991 of record OZ020265.1, on the reverse strand, counting down.
CTTTCTCAAAGGCTGCTCAGAGTTAGGAGGGCCTGATGTTTGGATCCTAGCAGGATCTTTCTCAAAGGCTGCTCAGAGTTAAGAGGGCCAGATGTTTGGATCCTAGCAGGATCTTTCTCAAAGGCTGCTCGGAGTAAGGAGGGCCTGATGTTTGGATCCTAGCAGGATCTTTCTCAAAGGCTGCTCAGAGTTAGGAGGGCCTGACGTTTGGATCCTAGCAGGATCTTTCTCAAAGGCTGCTCAGAGTTAGGAGGACCAGATGTGTTTTGATCCTAGCAGGATCTTTCTCAAAGGCTGCTCAGAGTTAGGAGGGCCTGATGTTTGGATCCTAGCAGGATCTTTCTCAAAGGCTGCTCAGAGTTAGGAGGGCCTGATGTTTAAATCCTAGCAGGATCTTTCTCAAAGGCTGCTCAGAGTTAGGAGGGCCTGATGCGTTAGGATCCTAAAACAGGATCTTCTTCAAAGGCTGCGAGTCAGAGTTAGGAGGGCCTGATGTTTGGATCCTAGCAGGATCTTTCTCAAAGGCTGCTCAGAGTTAAGAGGGCCTGATGTTTAAATCCTAGCAGGATCTTTCTCAAAGGCTGCTCAGAGTTAGGAGGGCCTGATGTTTAAATCCTAGCAGGATCTTTCTCAAAGGCTGCTCAGAGTTAAGAGGGCCAGATGTTTGGATCCTAGCAGGATCTTTCTCAAAGGCTAAAGTTTCCTATAAAAGGAAATGGGAAGAGGATTGGGAGTGCATCCTCAAGATGCTCGGCAGCATCTTTGATGAATGATGCATTCTTCTCGTCTTGTCTTCCGTAGCACACCATCAACACTGTCAAGGACTGCCAGAAACAACGGGAGGAGCAGAAGATTGACTACGAGGAGGCGGATACGGTCAAGAAGAGGGCGGACGTGGTCTCCTATGCAGTCATGGGTAAGACTAAGAGAGAGAATGTTAAGCTCTGGGGCCAATAAGCCATTTGCGAGTTAAATCTGAATAGTATCCGGTACACAGGCTTCTTTCATTGCATATAAACACCCCAATTTGAATTTCACCAGACTAAAGACTCTGTTGCTATGGCACATGATTCGGGGCAAGCTTTTGCATAGTGATAGCAGACTCTGGAATGGACTGGTCCATTTGTGCCATTCTTATCCATTTGATGAACAGTGCATTGGTGCAAGACGTCTGTTATGTAACTATTAAGAAAAAGCTCAGAAAAACTGATTTTGTAACTTTTTTTGTCAAAATTAAGCACTTTCATAAACATATACATGTAAATTGATATAGTAATTAATTATGTATTGAATAATAATTTTAAAGCACTTTCATCCCTTTCACGACTTTGATTATAGTAAACCTTTAAAACAAGTGTTTTGCATTGCTTGTTTCATGCATTTTGAGATTATTTGTTAAGAATGAGTATGACTTGTGGCAACACCATATATAATACTCTTTTAGGAAGATGTGTGGTCCTGAAAAGGACCGATGAGAATGGATTCTCCACCTTTTTTGACTAGTGTGCTCTAGTCGTCCTCAGGAGAGAGAGTGCTGTCATTTGCTGTCTCTCTCCTGAGGACGAGGGCACACCAGTCGAAACGTCGAGAATCCACTCTCATCAGTCCTTTTCAGGACCAAACATCTTCCTAACAGAGTATTATACATGGTGTCTCCGCAAGCCTTACTCATTCTTGTCTCTCCACCATACAAAACTTCAAACCCTGATTATTTCTTTTGTTCGTTGTTTTTCTCACCAGCCGAGATCAACCACTTTCATGCCGAGAGGGTCAATGACTTCAAGCAGGTCATGCAGAGCTACCTGTCGGAACAAATCAAATTCTACCAGGGAATCACGGCCAAATTAGCGGACGCTTTGCAGAAATACCAAGAGATCTAAAATCCTTTTCTATCTATACCAGTCTGTTTTTATTCGAGAAATCGGAAATGTATCTCAACAATCTTTTCAATTTCTTTTTTGGGGTAAATTTGTTGTTATAACTGTAGTCTGTGCAGAAATAACTAGAGTTGTTAAATTTTTGTCGGTACAATTTTCGTTCTTTTTTTTTACTGTGTAGTGTTTCATTGGAATCAGACTCTTTTATTCTTCGGGCATTTTGGCGAGGAATCAAGTCCTAAGTCTGCTGAAATGCAGATGTGTCTTTGTGGCATTACCTGTTGGACCGATAGGCCTTAGTTGGGCGCATCCATTTTGTCACCTTTCTTGTATACCCGTTGGGAAAGATAACTCCAATTTTAAAATGAAAACGGGTACCAGACTATTTTGAATCCATGCCTCGGTTTGATTGCACTGCTTCGAATGTAGGATGCACCGTGAATAAGGTCTATTTGGGAAAATATCAAGCTTGTTCTAGAGTTTGCGGATGTTTGGTTTCTACACTCCTGAATCCTAACCAACACTGCCCAGTACCTAACGGGAGAGAAACTTTGATACTGGTCGGGGCCAAGCCTCTGAAAAGTCTGACCAGGCCCAGGCCTGAAATCCTCCTCTTGTCAGCCCTGAACTTCACTACAATAGAGCTGCTTCAAATCAATCAAGCCTGGCTTCTGGATACTGTCAATGATCAATGTGGACTCAATCTGTCAATCAGGTTTATAGTGCCAACTATGATCCAGGACACAGCAGGGGCTTGGAGTTGATAGTTCAAGGCTGGGGATTATAGAAGCCAAAGAGCCCAGGCAAAGCCCAGGCCTGGCCAGGCTTTTCAACTATGATCCAGGGCACAGCAGGGGCTTGGAGTTGATAGTTCAAGGCTGGGGATTATAGAAGCCCAAGAGCCTAGGCAAAGCCCAGGCCTGTCCTGGCTTTTCAACTATGATCCAGGACACAGCAGGGGCTTGAAGTTGGACAAGGGTGACAATGGTATCTACGACGACTGTTTCATGTGCAATATTGCTCAGTCATGAAACAGTTGTTCAATCTTGTCAAATTTTCTTCGGAATCGTCACTGCAACTCCGCCACAAAATCAGTCACAAGTCAAAGAACTGTTATCCAGAAAGCTAGCTCTTTTGTATTGCGTCGGGTTGCTTTTCTTTTAATGCTGAGTTGTGTTGCATTACACAGCACCATGCTTCGTTGCTTTGCGTTGTTAGGTTTCATTATGCTTCGTTTCAATTTGTTGCGTTGCGTTGCGCTCTGTCATGTTTTGCTTCGGTTTGTTTACTAAACGGGCATTAAGCAGTGTACAATTCCTTCTTTTTTTCTAGTATTAAGAAAATCTTATTTAAAAAAAAGCCCTAAACTGTATAACTTGATCCGCAATGAATTTTTCTCACTGAAAGAATTATGTAAAAAAGAAAAGCAATTATTTTCCTTTAATTATCTCATCTTTCCATGTTTAATAATAACTATTGATGTTCATAACATTTCAGATTCTCACCGTTCATTATTATTATTACAAATTTGAAATCTTTTCCGTTCCCAAGATGTAATATTTTGCAAGATTTCAACTTCAACTATTAAGCTACTAAGATTTCAACCTGAACTATTAAGTTACTAACCAAGAATAATACCCTTCATAGGTTAACATGCAATATACTGCCAGATTAATACGTAAAACAGCGCCCTCAGTGACGTGATCTACGCATACGCACATAGTTTAATTGTATATTTGGCCTAGCGCCCACTAATAAGGAATAACCAGGGGCCGATTTCAGTAACGCTTTGCGCTCATCGCTATAAAAGCTAAGCGGAAAATCGATCGCTACTTTGCGTAGTAATTTTCCGTTTAGCGATGGATTTGGGCTCTAGCGATGATTGCACAGCTTTTATGGTGAAATTTACCTTAATGGCAAAATTTCATAAGAGCTGCTTACCGGTAAGCACAAAATTTGCTTATTAAGCATGAAAAGTCTTCCTTGATCATGATCAAACGGGATTACCAACCAAATGTTCATGTTATGTTTTGTACTGCTTTTGACTTGTATTTGGTCATCGTTTGCTAAGCATAACATTCACAAGGAGTTTTATTTACCAAGGCTTTTGGTGCTTAAGCAAATTTTGATGCTTAAGCAGTTCTGTGAAATTAGCCAAATGGTTATGATGAAAATATGTTGTGGAACATTCTGAATCTGAAAAGAAAAGATGGTTCGATTTCTGCCTGCAAGATTTAAGGTCGATTTTAACCCTAACTCTCTGCACCTACCACACAAGACAAGAACTGCTTACCACAAATTACCACAGCCCCCTCCCTTCACATTACCACAGTTTCCTTAATTTCATTTAGGACATAAAATAGCAGTAAAGCAAAATAAATCCCAAGCCTAGCCTCAAGCCTCATTTTGTAAAGGCCCTATTTCAAGCTTCAACACAGACAATGCAGCTCGCTTCGGAACAAGTCCTGAATTCTCAGTATATTCCTCATTTCGTAAAGCTCAGCTCTCTTTAGATCAAATTCTGAAGTCCCAGCATTCCTACAAGAAATTTAGCCTTCAAAATAATATACATTTGGAAAAACAACAACAATCAAACGTCCATATACCACGTTGCACTGAATTTTGTTTTTCTTCGAATTTTTTAGTATCACCATGTTCATATAAAGACAAATAATAAAATGAATATTTTTTAATAATTAAAAGGTGAATTTTTATTTAAAAATGAAAGTAGTGGAATGAGTCGTTTTAAAATCCATTCATGATCGTGTACAGTGTATATATACAGCGAGCAAAACATATATGATTATCCCAGTTTTGGAATTTAACTTTAAGATTATGTTCTTTTCCGGTGTTTTTTTTTTATATGAATATAGCCAAAAAAATGATGTGTTAATTTTGTATGTTGTTGTCATTCCGTTATAGGAGTTGTTAATTTGCAATGAGTTTTGGGTATTACAAAATGCGTGGGAGATTGCTCTGTGTAGTTTTTATTTTACAAAATTAAATATTCAGCGAAGAATTTCTTTCCAAAATATTACCCTTGATCATAGGGCAAATAGCATCATTGGTTGTTTGGCCAAAACATCATATAAGTCCTGATTGTTGAGCCAATAGCATTATGTTACCCCTTGTCATGGGGCCGATAGCATTATATTACCCCTTGTCATGGGGCCGATAGCATTATATTACCCCTTGTCATGGGGCCGATAGCATCATATTAGCCCTTGTCATGGGGCCGATAGCATCATATTAGCCCTTGTCATGGGGCCGATAGCATCATATTAGCCCTTGTCATGGGGCCAATAACATCATATTAGCCCTTGTCATGGGGCCGATAGCATTATATTACCCCTTGTCATGGGGCCGATAGCATTATATTACCCCTTGTCATGGGGCCGATAGCATTATATTACCCCTTGTCATGGGGCCGATAGCATTATATTACCCCTTGTCATGGGGCCGATAGCATTATATTACCCCTTGTCATGGGGCCGATAGCATTATATTACCCCTTGTCATGGGGCCGATAGCATCATATTACCCCTTGTCATGGGGCCGATAGCATTATATTACCCCTTGTCATGGGGCCAATAACATCATATTAGCCCTGGTCTTTGGGGAAATAGCATTATATTAGCCCTTGTCATGGGGCCAATAGCATCATACATTTGTACCTGGTGAAATAGTTGTTGCTACAAAAGCTCATGAAATTCGTCCTTATTAAAAATGCTATCCTTATAAGCTTTTGTATGCCACAAGCCTTTTCAACTGTTCCAAGGCAACATTTCGTCAGCTTATTTCATCCAAATTTGAAATTTCCCCAATTTTCTCAGGTTGCAACAAAGAAGATAGAATCCCACTGGTTGTAATTCTTTGCAAAGCTTATAATATTGAAGCAATATCTCGAATATTGTACGTGTGCAACTTTTCCACGCATTTTGTAATAGCTGGTCAAAGTTCCGGTTGTGCACAATTTTAATTGTAATTTAGTTTTCAGTCACACAAGTATTTTGTAACCAAATTTTATTGGCCAAATATGTCGCGCATCCAAATTCCATTTGTTATCAATAGTGGAAGTTGTATTGAAATTTCTTCTTCCATTTAAGTTTTCAATGTGGATTAATTTTTGTTTTGTTTTGTTTTTTTATTAATATTGTATTATTGGTTTTTTTATTTTTGACGTGAATAATGTCCACTTAAGGTTCTAACAGCGATAGTTGTACGGAGTCATCAAAATTTTGTTTTTTATTTTTTAATCTTTAGGGGTTTATGAAACGGAGGCTCAGGCTCTGGCTCTGGCTCTGGCTCTGGCTCAGGCTCAGGCTCCGGCTCCGGCTCCGGCTCCGGCTCCGGCTCTGGCTCAGGCTCAGGCTCAGGCTCAGGCTCCAGCTCCATCATATGCTGAAAATATAGGTTGTGGTTTTTCATCGAAGCTGAAGCTCTGTTTTCCTTATCAAACCAGAGAATCTACTTCCGAACCGATGCCAAAAAACTCTATTTTGATACCCGTTATTTTAGAATGGATTCATGAAATGGAGCCAGAGCCGGAGCCTCTGTTTTGTAAAACCCCATTTATAAAATCAGATGTAATTGGTGCTTATGAAAATGAAAAATTTGTTTGCATGTTTCTTTTCTCCAGTTAGTACTACCTGTTGATAATATAGTCTTGTTTATTGTGCATGTACAGTTGCTTTTTTGATGAGTCGGAATGATAATTTTTTTTTTATTAATAACTGGAGAAAATGAAAGATGGTTATGCATTAAAATGTGGTCACTGATATCTATAATTATATTTTTTTTTTGTAATTTTGTATTTTTGTTTTGTTTTACTGGGAAAAAAATATAAATATTGTCGTAATTTATGTTTATGAGTATTTGTCTGATATCAAATTATTGTTTATAAACAGTGGAGGCTTTTTAACATGTTTTAGCAGCTATAATCGTAATTATTACGTTTTGGATCAGTGACGCATTGTGGGTGAATAATGGCAAGGACTGGAAGGCAAAACTGGGTCACTGAAATAATGCCCATAAATGTAATAATTGGCCTTTAAAGGTATGATACATGATTGGTAAAGGTCACAGAACAGCACTCACACTTTGTCTGATCCAATATGTACATGAAATAATCAACCTGTGAAAATGTGACCTTAATCAGACATCCGAGTCAAACTAGCGAAAACCTGACTCAATTTTTCTTATAAAACATAAAGAATGGCATTGATCTTACCTTTACTCCGAGATCAAAAATGTTTTCGGTCTTTGTTTTACTAATTTCTGGCTAATATTTAAAATACACCATTTCAGGCAGAAATATTTTAACTGTATGTTTCTACCACCACCATCTTCATACCTTGAAAGTTATACGTAAATCTGTGAACATTTCTGTTATGTTACCAATCCTGTAGGCCCTACTGTATCTTTAACCTTTATAAGCCAAGCACATTATACATTATCGGAACATTACTGGTCGTATTACATTATTACATTTGTGCCAATGGGCTATAAGTACCACCAGCCCATTAGGGTTACATCACGAGCAGAGAAAATTTATCTTGCCCAGCGTTACATTTCTTAAAAACAAGAAATTTGGGCAAGTTAATACATGTTTACCTTCCAGTCCGTTGAAAATTATTTCCCATAATATGACACGCTGTAAAGTTCAAGACATTTCTTATAAAAAAAAGTCATGTTATCTCATGAATATTCATGTATTTTTACTTAGTTATAATATTCATTAGCAATATCAAACTAGCGTCAAGTATATCATATTTTGCATATTTCAAGGAATATGATTATGGTTAACTTTTTTTCTTTTTTACTAAATTTAATGAAATTGATTTACAATGCTTGGAGTTAGGAGGGTCTGACGTGTTTGGATCCTTGTAGGATCTTTCTCAAAGGCTGATCAGAGTTAGGAGGGCCTGACGTGTTTTGATCCTAGCGGAATCTTTCTCAAAGGCTGCTCATAGTTAGGAGGACCCGACGTTTCGATCCTAGCAGGATCTTTCTCAAAGGCTGCTCAGACTAGAGTTAGGAGGGCCTGACGTTTCGATCCTAGCAGGATCTTTTTCAAAGGCTGCTCAGAGTTAGGAGGGCCTGACGCGTTTGGATCCTAGCAGGATCTTTCTCAAAGGCTGCTCAGAGTTAGGAGGGCCTGATGTTACAATCCTAGCAGGATCTTTCTCAAAGGCTGCTCAGAGTTAGGAGGGCCTGATGTTCCAATCCTAGCAGGATCTTTCTCAAAGGCTGCTCAGAGTTAGGAGGGCCTGACGTTTCGATCCTAGCAGGATCTTTCTCAAAGGCTGCTCAGAGTTAGGAGGGCCTGACATTTGGATCCTAGCAGGATCTTTCTCAAAGGCTGCTCGGAGTTAGGAGGCCCTGACGTTTTGATCCTAGCAGGATCTTTCTCAAAGGCTGCTCAGAGTTAGGAGGGCCTGACGCGTCGTTCTCAAAGACTAAATCCAAGGCTTCTCAAAGGCTCATTTAGATCCTGCTAGGATCGAAACAAGTCAGGCCCTCCGAACTCCAAGCATTTAATATATTTCAGGTCATTTTTGATGATAAGCAGTTTGCAGAAGTTTATAACTTGAACTTGACTTACAGTTTAATGTTAATTCCAAATCCAACAAAATTAATAAAACCTATTTTTTAAAAGCCCAAAATGGTGGAGCTGTATTTTGAGCGGTTTTGGATTAAGTTTCTGTTCAAAATCTTGAACACTGCCATGTAACCATTTGGGACAAATTTTCTTCCTTTTTTTCTTGAAATGACTTGTATATAATACCAAATAGAAGTTAATATTATTACTGAACTGTTAAAAGTAATATCATACTTTGGTTTTTGTCAAAGAAATAGTTTCATGGGCAAAAATATCGAGGAAGATACAGTAACAGTCATCTGTGAACATTTCAGTCCCATACGGTGCTCACTTTTTGAGAAAACAGTGAAAAACGCCTACAGTATTTCTTAAGTCCTTTCTCTTTTATTTTTGATCACTGGTTTTACTCTTTTCTGGATAAATACAGCATTTTATTAAACCATAAGTCATTTTGCCAGCACATTAAACATACTAAAAAGTTTGTCTGGAATTTGCAGAACACGGGTTACCAGTCGTTATTACATTGTTTACTGCTTGCATTGCAACTGGTACTCGGTTGTGGTGTTGCTGAAGTCTAAAATTTGTTATTTGGCAACTTACATGGAATCAGTTCTAGGCAATCTTTAAGAAGAAATCACTTTTGATTATTTTCATCATTTTCTTGGGCAAAGTATTAAAAGCCAAAACCTATCGGACTTAACACAGTATAAATGCAAAACATGGATTCTGTTCCCTTTTTTAATTTATTTTTTTTATTTGATAAATTGAAATGTATTGAAGAGAAACGAGTTGGCATACGCATGACAAATAAACATTTTATGGACATAATTTCTTTTTCTTTTTTGTTTCTTTAATACTTCGCTGTTTACAAAAAAAAAATATGTGACTAAAATATACATGACTCTACATACTGAACTATATTAAATTTGTTATTTTGTACAGAAAGTTGGGCCCAAGTGCTCTGCTTACAAACGGTGAGGAAGTGCAATTTACAATGACAACAAATTTGGCGCTCACCGTAAGCAAATTTCAGCAAGCAAGGTATTTTATGATATTGTGTATATATCTTTCTTTCCATAAATGCTGGTTGGGCCCAGCCAATGTGAAAAGCCTGCCCAGGCCTGGGCTTTGCCTGGGCTCTTGGGCTTCTATAATCCCTAGCCTTGAACTATCAACTTCAAGCCCCTGCTGTGTCCTGGATCATAGTTGGCATAAACCTGATTGACAGATTGAGTCCACATTGATCATGGACAGTATCCAGAAGCCAGGCTTGATTGATTTGAAGCAGCTCTATTGTAGTGAAGTTCAGGGCTGACAAGAGGAGGATTTCAGGCCTGAAAGCCCAGGCTTGGCCAGGCTTTTCAATGGCTGGGCCTGACCAGTTTTATACAAATATCACATGGTTTGAGGGTGGACAGTCGATTCTACATGTACCTCTAGAGGTGTTGGAAGTTGACAAGTTATAGTTCCTTCGGCTTTGCCTCGGGAACTATAACTTGTCAACTGAGCCTGAGACGAGGTTTGGAAAAGGCACAACATCTCGAAGCATACGTCACAAGGATTGCTAAGCAAGGAAATATTGCTTAGCAAAATTCTGCAGGGCACCAGTCAACAAGCAATATACATTATATGAAATTTTGGGTTGGTACCCTGTACCTGCTAGTTGAAGCTTATGTACACTGAAAGAGATGTGATTATACAGTCAAACATTATAATCTCAGTGCAAGATAGACAAATAATGTACACTTCCTTGTGTGGACACCAGTTGATGAATAATTCATCACTTTATAAGCCAATGAAAGCATCTTATAACTAACAGCTTATGAATATGCAAAATCTCCAACTAATCACCAACTGACAATTCAGATCTGTTGAATAATTTATTCAACAAGGAATTTACTTGTCGACACCCAAAATTTAAATGAATTATTTCCAACCACCAAACTTGTCAGCATGCAGTCTACAGTAAGTAAGGCAATGTCTTAACTGTGAAATATGAATAATTCAAGATTTGCTGGACCAATCGCTGCACACAACCTGATGAATAATTCATGAGGTTGCCAACCAATCACTTTTAACTGTCATCCATTGATCACAAGAATGTATGGAGAGAATGGAATAGTCCACTGACAGGTCCAGCCAATCAAAGCAAGCCTGATGAATAATTCATGAGGTCGTGGGCCAATCACTTCGTCACCCTCGTCATGAGAAAGTAAGCAAGGATGAATATTCCGACGATGATTGCTATTAAGTAGCACATGAGGCGACGGTTGTTCCGGCCCGACCCGAGCATGGTGTCAAACCGCTTGATGGTACCGCCGAGGAGACCCACCGAACTGTCAAACTCTCCATCCTGAACAAGGAGAGGGTTTCAAATAAGGGAGAGAAACTTTAATACTGCATGGGGAGAAGATTGCAAGATAGCACAACACACAGGTAAAACCTAGGGCCAAGAGAAACTTAAATGCTGGTCGGGTCCAGCTATTGAAAAGCCTGTCCAGGCCTGGGCTTTTGCCCGGGCTCTTGGGCTTCTATATTCCCCAGCCTTGAACTATCAACTTCAAGCCCCTGCTGTGTCCTGGATCATAGTTGAAAAGCCTGTCCAGGCCTGATTGACAGATTGAGTTCACATTGATCATGGATAGTATCCAGAAGCCAGGCTTGATTGATTTGAAGCAGCTCTATTGTAGTGAAGTTCAGGGCTGACAAGAGGAGGATTTCAGGCCTGAAGGCTCAGGCCTGAAGGCCCAGGCCTGGCCAGGCTTTTCAGTGGCTGGTCCTGACCAGTATTTAAGTACCTTCTTCATCCATAACTGCTCATCCATAAGTACACAGGGAATTACTGAATATGGCAGAAAGTAGCTTGCAGAAGTTGATACTCACCATATGATCTAGATATCTATTCTGGTCGCGTGTCTCGCCCTCGATGTCTAACGCGAGCTGCAAAATGAAATACAAACCAAGAAAATGAAAGGCCAACGTAAAACAAAATATGGTATCTCATCCTCACCTTTCTTTGAAAATGAGGACGGCAGAACCGTTTTTTTTTTCTTTTCTGGTGCATTTCTGTTAGTAATCTAAACAATGGGAGACTTAGGCGCATCGGTCTTCAAGTCAACAACGCATGCTCACAACAACGCGCGCATGCTCAGAGATAGCAAAAAAGAGACTTCAGTTGACGTCTCAAAAGTCTCCCATTCTTTCAATCAATGAAAAAAATCATAGTTTTTGTTTTTCGGGGAGGGGGTGGGGGTCTTTTTACCGTTTTGAGGGTGGAGACTTTTGCCGAGAGCCCCTCCTGCAATCTATTGTTCTCCGATTCCAGCATGTCTTCTGTGCTGGCCGCCCCGCCACGCCCTGATAAACAAACAAAAGGGTATTGTTCATGACAATGACATATTGTAATTGTAATATTGGCCTATGAGTATAATGTGGTTTCCTATCCAGTGTAAAATGCGGTGGTCGCCATGACACATGACACATGGGGCGCGCATTACATTACTCACAGTGTGAAATTAACTATGAATATCATTATGCGCAAGACGGCAAAGAATGGTGGCGCAGGATCCAACATCGAACATCAGAAATATCTTCGCACATATTTGTTATGTTTGGTACATCATACATCACAAATTAACAAATATCTGCGCAGTTTCGTTATGCGATGTTTGCACGTGCATTATAATGACGTAGGCTATAACAATACATCGTACGGTATATAGGCCCCTACAAGTTACAACACAACAAATCTGCGGTCATATAATTTGACATCGTGTACAATTAATGATATAAGTAGGCCTAGGTCCAAAGACTGACGTAGTAAAACTAGAACTTAGACCAAGAAGAAATGATTTTTTCGCGTAAGCCTAGGCCTAGAACTTAGAAGTAGCCTAACGTACGTTCGAAAGTTAACGCCAGACAATGTAATGTAAACAACGACCCCAACGCGCGTGATAAGCAAACACAAATCCGCGTGAACTAAAGAAAAAAAACCACTTAATAAGTTTAGTTTCTACAAATTCCTTTACACATGCAGTCATCACGAAGCCCTTAAATGATAAAACTGTTAACAATCATCAAGAAATATCAAAATTGGGCAAATAAGTATGACAAACCATTGCGCGGCCGGCCACCACGATCGTCCATTTTTCCTTGATGTTGACGTTGACGTGTTCATGTTAGTCGAGTTGCAACGTTGCAACTCGACTCGTACGCCGACCAACTCGTCCGCCAACCAACTCGGCCAACCAACAGCCTGTTACTGTTAGTGTTAGTACTAAGTTTGTAAACGTTGGCCGTTTTTCTTCAGTAAACCGGATTTTTTTCATGTTGTTTGTGAAAATAAAAGGAAATATCTATAAGGAAACATCCTGTATGTGAAAAGATGTTTGTGAAAATAAACGGAAATAAAGGAAACATTCTGTATGTGTGAAAGTTGGATGTCGGGTGGTTTTATTTTCAAGTTGGTGAAAATAAAAGGAAATAAAAGGAAAAAGTATATGTGGAAGCAAAAGGATTTTTGGGAGTGTTTTAAAATAGGAATGGCAGGGGAGCACAAAGACAATATAAATCAAATGTCCTATTAATTGGCCCCGCCCCCAAATACTAGTCCGCGCCAATTAACGACCGATTTTGATGATTGTACGGTTGTTTTGTGAGTTTCTATAATATCATCATGTATGGTTAATTACACCTTTAAAGCACCAGAAGTCTGTTTTTGTGACTGTCAGTTCATGCAGATGGGGGTTATTATCTCCCCCTCCCCTCCCCGATATTGTGGTTGGCCCTGTATGGTATGTATAACGAAAAAAGTTCCCTTGTGCGATAGTTGTTGTTGCTGTATTCATATTATTATTATTTTTGCAGCTCCAGATTCCATGAGGTCCAATTAATCAGATATTGATGCCTGCGTATAGTTTTGTTTGTGCACCAATTGGGGGGGGGGGGGGGGGTCAGAGGAGGGGTAGAAGGGCCATGAAGCGCAGTATAATAATTATTGGTTTTTAATAATCAATATATTGGAATTATTTTTGAGATCTAGACTTCATTCAGGCGCATTTAAAAAAATATAATTTTCCAGTCAGTTAATTCGCTAAAACATGGTCAGTGTATCTAGTCATTCCTATACAGTCTTTCATCAAAGCAGCTCAACAGAGCGAAGCTAATTATTATACTAATGAACACAGTGCACGTTGTATAGTGTGAGACATTAAACTTTCTCATGTGTAATAAGGGCATTAATTAGTAGGAGGAAACATAACAGAAAGTTTAACCTGCCTGATTAATCAAGAAACATTACAACCCTGCTGGCGTTGGAAGAGCCTGAAAATTGGAATAAACGTGATTGGCCATTAATAATGTTTGGAAATACATGTTTAACTTTCCCTACTCTGATTGGCTAATGAATGTGACGTACGTTCTTATGCCAGTGTGTATTGTACTTTTTAGGTAACCATAGGATAATTCCCTTGATTATGCCTTGTGTACATTGAAATGAATTTGTCAGCTCAACAGAGCGAAGCTAATTATTAGACTGATGAACACAGTGCACGTTGTAGTGGGGGACATTATTATTTCATGACAATGCAATTTAGTGCAATTGAAAATTGACCCATCCGGTACGAATAAGTTGCATAATTGTTCTCCAGCACTGAAAACAATTTCAGGCTTTTCCCCCCTGTTTTACCTCAAACGATGAACGTGTATTGCATTTTAAAATTGAGAACTAAACTTTGTTTTCAGATGCTTGAATTAAAATTAATTATTTTAATATCATTTTCGGTTTTTGGTATGATACTACCTTTAAAACACCAAAGCAAGTTCTTATTTGGAAGGAGTGGTTTTTAAATTCTTAGGGCAATTAGCAAAAAATAATTATCAGATAACCACCAATATTTAAAAAAGAATTAGATAAATGAATGTTCAAACTCTCATTAACAGTATTGTACAAAACAAATTACAGGTTCTTCGATTTTTGTCATTTGTTTGAACTACAAAAATTATGGATTATTTTAAAAAGCCAGGCGTGCCTCACTTCACCGTTGAGGGCGCCCTTTTAATATCGCCTACGTGATGTCTCATCGTTGAGGGCGCCCTTTCATTATCGCCGACGTGATGTCATTGGGGTCAACAAACTTTCACTGGAAAGTTTGTTGACATCAAGAGTTTGTTGCTCTTTGCATGATTGATCCACCAGACGTCTAGCAACTGCCTCCACACTGTAATAGACTTATCGCATGGTTTAGTCTGGTGACGGATGCCTACAGGAAGCACGTACACGTTGTATTGTGTTTTCCCTCGAAGCAAATTACAATACGAAGCAAGTGTAGCACTATTGTGAAAATACCAGGGATATAAAGTCGGATCTTTTTACGGCTGGTAGACTTCAAAACTGTTGAAAAAATGCTTCTATGAAGGTAAGACATGATTATGACGTATGGCTGATTGGGGAGAATGCTTTTAATAAACTGGGTTTGGACGAAAATGACTGTAATTCGTTTAAAAAAATGGACTTTAGTCGCTGTTTTGGTTCCGCTGTTGGTTTTCAGTCACTACTGACTACATCATACATGTGTGTAAATGATTACTGTGTACATGTACATGTACATGCTATAACTTCTGTAATTTTACATAGGGCCTAGGCCTACATCATGTAGGCCTATCTATTTTTAGAAAATGTTGTTGAATCATGTTTCATGAATCATGTTGAATTGTCGCCCGCCCGTCCAACACATTTTTTTACCCTAATTAAGAAAACTAATACTGACAACAACCCACCGTGAATTAATTTAGTTTTGTGAATTAATAATAATGATAATTAGGCCTAATAGATATTTATAACAGCGCCCTATCATGCCTATGTAAAACCTCAAAGCGCTTTACAACCATCACGACAAATGAAGGTGATAAGCATAGATTAAAAATAACCTATTTCAGTGGAAATGTTTAGCACAATCTTTCATCCAGCCCAATCTTTTAATAACTGTTTGTCCAAAGTGACTTGTTCTTAAGGGTCACACTAATCAAACTTCAAAGTCAACTCTGCGTCAACTAGAAAAAGGCGTCATCTCGGCGTCAACTCATCCCAAATTATGAAAAATTGAAAAAAAATACACAGTAATGCAATCAGTAGTATAAGAAAGAATTTGAATTGGTTTGAAGTTATTCCATCTAAGAAAATTGATTTTTTTTTTCTTAAAAAAAAATCACTGCTGAGCAACAAAATCCGCTGGTCCCCATCTTGCTATTTACAGCTCATGGACAATACCATTTTATGTAGGGGTGATCAAGTAATGCAAGTGCCGAATCATGGACAACAACCCCACCCCCACCCCAACTTTAATTATAATACACTGTTAAATATGTTTATTTTGCAAAAGTAACAAAGAACTTTTTGTCATTCATAATTATAACTCCCTACACATTAGGCCCCCCCCAAAAAAAAATGTGTGTTGCCCTCAGCGACCGACTGTAAAATGCCAAAACTTTGGGTCGGGATTTTGTATTTTAATTTAATAATTTTATAAAAACTCACCATTTTTGACAGAAAATGTCAGACTTAGCAGTAAAAAAGCGTGTCTCCTCAAAACGACCAAAGACCATTGATTTATAAGCCCTCAACCATACATCCTGCTTGGTATTCGCGATAAAATCATGTTTGAAAGTCGGCCAAAAAAAAATAAATAAAAAATCGAACGACCGACCCAAAATTTTAATTTTTCCACTTGAGGGCAACACAACAATTATTTTTCCGGCCTTATACAAAGTATAAGAATTTTTGGAGTTGACGCCGAAGTTGACATTAATTAGTGTGACAGGTTTTTAAAGTAAACCTGTGAAGCTGTGTGACCGGTTTTTAAAGTAAACCTGTGAAGCTGTGGGACAACATTTTTAACCTAGGCTTAACTGGAGTGAAGGTAGCTACGTGCCGTGGTTAAAAAAAATCCCAAATGAATGTAAAATTCAAAATTTTGCATGGCCCATTTAAAAACTTTCTGCAGGTGTAAAAATTGCACTCAACCATGTCAACACCTACAATCCCTATGAAATGCATGTTGGCCAACCATCCATTTACTGTCATTGGTGACACGAACTGCGTGTTAAAAATTTTTTTGGACACCAAGGGCAAAGATACCGTCCTTCGTCATAACCTAAGAAACTAATCATTTCCTGTATGATAGTGTGAAGAGTAATTAATTCAGTTCAGATGTATACCAGCTATGAGTGGTTTTGTTACATATCGGTAAATGATTATTACGACTGCGGGACGTTAAAATGTCGTTGCTTGGGTTCTTTTGGTTGTTAAACCATGGAGGAAGTATTACTATTATTATTTTTCAGATGTAACCACATATAAAGCCGTCTGGATTATAAGCCACAGGGAAATTTTTCAGGGTGAAAATCAATTTTTAAGCCGCTGCCAATATTCCGAAAATTACGGTATGTTTCAACACCCTGTGGTGTGGGCAGATAATTCTCCCTTTGTGAAAAAAATGACGATTTCGGATTAAGTCACAGAAACAAAGAATCACAAGTCCTATTATTTGATTAGACAATAGGATCTAAAGGCTCAAAGTCCTAGTACAGTACACATACAGACATGTACATTGCCTATTAGGCCGGGAAAAAAAATTGTTGTGTTGCCCTCAAGTGAAAAAATTAAAATGTCGGGTCGGTCGGTCAATTTTTTTTTTTTTTTTTTTTTTGCCGACTTTCAAACATTTAAGAATAAATACAGGATGTATGGTCACCAGGGCTTATAAATCAACGGTCTTGGGTCGTTTTGAGGAGACACGCTTTTTTACTGCTAAATCTTACATTTTCTGTCAAAATTTAGGACTCAGAGAAAAAAAAAAAATCCTGACCCAAAGTTTTTGCATTTTACGGTCGGTCGCTGAGGGCAACACAACAATTTTTTTTTGTGGCCTTATTTGCAGAGAAGGACACCTTTTGTACACAAACTTTGATTTAGGGGCATGGTACAAAGTCCAAAGGAATCACACAGTCATGACAATTGGCTATTTATACATATTATACATTGTGGATAACACTGTACATTAATTTTTGTAATACATGTCGTTCAAAGACGTGTATTATTATCCCTGGTCATCAGACTTATGTACATGGGCCTGCTTGTTTGTTTCGGACGAATCCTGGCCCCTGCGGATCCGGATCCCATTTTAGCGTACCCTGCATACGAGAAGGATCCCAAAATATCGGATCCTTTGCGTGAAACAAACAGGCCCCATGTAAGTAGAAAACTCTTTCTCACCCATACAATTTACATATTGTGCTGAGTGGACTTGAAGTTAAATTACCAACAAGAATGTGTATTCTTGTGGAGACACGGGGCCTTTCTTAAAGGTTGTATCACACTTTGGTAAGAAACCAAAACAGAATTCACAGATTTACATATAACTTACAGGGTATGAAGATGGTGGTGGTAGAAACATACCCGTTAAAATTTTTCCGCCTGAAATGCTGTATTTATCCAGAAATTAGTCAAACAACGACCGAAAATCTTTTTGATCTTTTAAAAGATCAAAAATATAAGAGAAAAAACTTCAGAAATACTGTAGCTGTTTTTCACTGTTTTCTCAAAAAGTGGGCACCGTATGGGACTGAAATTTTCACAGATGACTGTGACTGTATCTTCCTTGATATTTTTGGCCCTGAATCTGTACTTCTTTGACAAAAACCAAAGTATGATACTACTTTAATGGAAGTGCCCCTTGCAACGAAAAATTGGCCTTGCCCTCACCAAACCTTACACATGTATTTCCAGCCCTGGAGACACATTATACACCTTTAGAATTTCCATGTGGTTTATTCAACCTATTGTGCTCGGTCTCACAAACATGACAAAGCACTGGTCAGATAAATACTATATTGTACATATGTACACAAGTGTGTAAACATCCACAATTGTGGACCATCAGTCCACCACCATTCTTCCCCTCTTTTGTTGTGACATTTTGCCAGCAGCTCTATTGGTTTTGTACATATTTTCCAATTGTGGAAATTTTCCCAATGGTGGACCATTATTCTCCCTTTTGTCATATTTGTCATATTATATCCACGGTTCAAATGAAATTTGAATGTCACTAGATACTCATGTATGCAACCTATTTCGTACTGGTATACATGTCATTTTTTTATGTATTCTTGTTAAAGGTACAATACATGATTGGTAAAGGTCACAGGACTGCACTCATACTTTGTCTGATCAAACATGTACATGAAATAATAAACATGTGAAAATTTGAGCTCAATCGGACATCTGAGTCACAAGAATATTTAGCGAAAACTAATTTTTTTTTGGAGGCCTTGCAAATCCTATATGCTCCCTTTAAAAGGCAGCGTACAGGATTTGCAAGGCCTCAAAAAAAAAAAAAGATTGAGTTTGAGACAGAAACTGGATTCCACAGTTCGTAAACAGTGCAAACAGTCACCATGGGAAATCTTGGTTCATCAGATGCTGGGTTTTCAAGCAAATCAAGATTTAGTGTCTTTTGAAAAGTAGCATTTCGAAAGCGTGGTGTAACTGTGAAGGATTCGGAGGGGGGCAAGATTATTTCGGCCGTATTTCTGCTATCCAGATGAACAAAGCGTAAAAAGGTACATGAGACAACGTCTGTAAGGACGTTTAACACCTTCACTTCTGTTTAAGTACCAAATTCATCCAAAACGCACATCTTTGCAAATCTTATATGCTCCCTTGAACTTGGTTTTAAGTTTCTTGTACATTGATACATTTTATTTTTGTAAAATCTTGTAAAAGATCAAAGAGATTTTCGATCGTTGTTTTACTTATTTCTTGATAAATACACCATTTCAGACGGAAATATTTTAATGGTAGATTTCTACCAGCATCATCTTCATACCCTGTAAGTTATACGTAAATCTGTGAACATTTCTGTTTTGGTCTCTTACCAAAGTATGATACTACCTTTAAGGTTTAAACAGTTATTAACAATCATTAATTTCTTTCAAACTTTTTTTTTTTTTCCTGTCGTTCAGATTGGCATTAATTGAAAGACAATATGAGGCTGATTTCTATAAACCCATGTGCAATGAACGTGATGCTTGCCGGACCATTGTGTCTCCTTCTCTTGGCTGTACCGTCCTCAAGTTTTCAGTCAGGTAAGTACCATGAGCCAATTTCATAGAGCTGATTAACTTAAGCACCAAAAACCTTGGTAAGCAAAATCAGTATGCCAGCCAAAATGTTCTGTTAGTGCATTTGTCTAGCACTTACCCTAACCCAAACATCAAAGAGTGGACAGGAATGAGCTTAGTCCAAGCCAAGCGTGTAGCTCAAAACAGAGCTGCTTGGAAGAAACAGTGGATTGATAACATCAAAGAGTGGACATGAATGAGCTTAGTGCAAGCCAAGCGTCTAGCTCAAAACAGAGCTGCTTGGAAGAAACAGTGGATTGATAACATCAAAGAGTGGACATGAATGAGCTTAGTCCAAGCCAAGCGTGTAGCTCAAAACAGAGCTGCTTGGAAGAAACAGTGGATTGATAACATCAAAGAGTGGACAGGAATGAGCTTAGTGCAAGCATTGCGTGACTGAAGTGCAGAGCGTGCGCGCGCACGGCCCTAAATGAATCGCGCATTTACCGGAGGTGCGTCAGATTTTGAGCGTATTTGCCTTCAATAACCCACCCTGTTTGGAACACAACGCACAAATGAACGTACAAAAAACATTTTCTGTTTTCCATAGGTTTGTGCACAAACATGGATGCGCCCAGCAGGCATCACTCTGTACACGGAGCTAGCGCTCTAGAAATTTTAATATAGCTGTATGGTTACGATACACATTTCACCATGTAGCAGTTTGGTTAACGTCTCTGTTTTCTTGTAGTTCGACTGGCTGACAGTCCAACAAACGTTACCGGAGTGAACGAAGGAAGGATTGAGATCTTCGACGATGGCCAGTGGAAAGACGTCTGCCATCGCAGGTGGGACCAGCGAGATGCCGAGGTGGTCTGCAAACAAATAGGTGAGTTGTGTACCCCTTTCAAACTATGGAGTCTTCAGGTGTACCTTGGGTTAGTCAGGAATACCCTAGGTAATCCTGGGTTTAACTCTAGGTTATTCATGGTTACCCTAGATAATCCTGGTTTGCCGTAGGTTATCTTTCAGCCAGGGTTACTTGGTGAGTCTTGTACCCCTTTCACACTATGGAGTCTCTGGGTTACCTTGAGTTTTATAGTCAGGAATACCCTAGGTTATCCTGAGGTAAGCTAGGTTATCCTGGTTTACCCTAGGTTATCTTTGAGCCAGGGTTACTTTGGGGTAGTTAGAGTCTTCCCTGAAATAGGTGAGTCTTGTACCCCTTTCCCACTGCGAAGTCTCCAGGTTACCCTGGGTTATCCTGGATTATGGAGAGTGTTCAAACTACCATTTTCCTACCCTAGGTCGAGACTAACAATTCACAGATTATAATTTCTTTTCCCACATGATTTTTTTCACCTCACAGGTTTTGCAGGCGCTGCTTTCGCTATGGTTGAATCCTACTACGGACCCGCCAAAAATAACAGATCCATGCAGAATTTTGACTGCGACGGAGGTAAACACTTCCACCATGTTTTAAAAACTAACCTTTCTCAAAACTATTGAGTTAATGCGAATTTCTAAAAGACTCAATGTTAGAGTTGGTGATCAGCTCATCGCAAGTCAAGATAACTCACCACTAGTCATGACAAGTCACCTCACAAGTCACCTCAAAAGGAAATCTTTTGAAATATTTTGTGTTTAAAGGTAGTATCATACTTTAGTTTTTGTCAAATAAATACAGATTCGTGGGCAAAAATATCAAGGAAGATACAGTAAAAGTAATCTGTGAAAATTTCAGTCCCATACAGTGCCCAATTTTTGAGAAAACAGCGAAAAACGGCCACAGTATTTCTTAAGTGTTTTCTCTTTTATTTTTGATCTTTAAAAGATCAAAAAGATTTTCGGTCGTTGTTTTACTAATTTCTGGATAAATACACCATTTCAGGCGGAAAAATGTTTCTACCACCACCATCTTCATACCCTGTAAGTTATACGTAAATCTGTGAACATTTCTGTTTTGGTCTCTTACCAAAGTATGATACTACCTTTAACTCAATGAGTCATTAGTAAACATAGTGTTCATTTTTGGAATTAACTTTTGCAATAAATGTTTGCATTTGGTCTGTTCCCTTCCTTGTTCAGAAGAAACATTCCTCGAGCAGTGCTCGCACAAGTCAGGGGACAAGACCTGCAGAGAACGTGAAACAGCCGGCGTGAGCTGCTATCGTAAGTTACACTCCATTGCTTCCTCTTCGTTTGGTTTTTCTTTTCGGGATTCGGGGACTTAAATATTTATTTTTTAGTGACAAGTTTGAACTTTGAAGAACCTAACTGCTGGTTGGGCCCAGCCACTGAAAAGCCTGGCCAGGTCTGGGCTTTGCCTGGGCTCTTGGGCTTCTATAATCCCCAGCCTTGAACTATCAACTTCAAGCCCCTGTTGTGTCATGGATCATAGTTGAACAGCCTGGCCAGGTCTGGGCTTTGCCTGGGCTCATGGGCTTCTATAATCCCCAGCCTTGAACTATCATTTTCAAGCCCCTGCTGTGTCACAAATCATAGGTGAGAAGCCTGGCCAGGCCTGGGCTTTGCCTGGGCTCTTGGGCTTCTATAATCCCCTGCCCTGAACTATCAACTTCAAGCCCCTGTTGTGTCCTGGATCATAGTTGACACTATTAAACCTGATTGACAGAATGAGTCCACATTG
The DNA here is from genome assembly GCA_963971285.1 of Astropecten irregularis. Lineage (NCBI taxonomy): Eukaryota > Metazoa > Echinodermata > Asteroidea > Paxillosida > Astropectinidae > Astropecten > Astropecten irregularis. The sequence continues at coordinate 9,612,745 of OZ020265.1, read as the reverse complement.
ACCATGGACAGTATCCAGAAGCCAGGCTTGATTGATTTGAAGCAGTTCTGTTGTAGTGAAGTTCAGGGCGGACAAGAGGAGGATTTCAGGCCTGACCAGGCTTTTCAGTGGCTAAGCCTGGTCAGTGTTAAAGTTTTTCTTCCTATTAAATTGAGTAAAATCAGACAAGTAAGGAGGAGAAATTAATGCTGTTCGACACACATTGGTCGACAAACATTGACACATATTCCATTTTGGGAATTCTTGTGTGGTCCTGCAGTGCCCGGGTACCTGGGATGCTACTTGGACCGGACGGTGGGTAGCGTTCTGAGCGAGGACACATTCTCTAGTGAGGACATGACAGTGCGGAAGTGTCTGCAGTTCTGCTACGACAAGAAAATGAGGTGAGATTTGATGCCAAGCGGCCATCCCTCTTGAGTCTTTAGATTCGCAGGTAACTTCAAGTTAAGAAGGAAGGTTTACGGAGACATAATATAACTCTTTTCTAGAAGTGAGACAACTTTACCGGTTCTTTTCAGAACCACATTCTTTAGAAAAGAGCTACATGGTGTATCCGCAAAACCTTCCTTCTTATGTTACTTCCACCATACAAAGTCTACTAAACTTGATTGAAGTTGATCAATGCAGTCGTTGAAAGGTGAACCAAGAGCAATTGACTGGAGTGGGATTCGAACCTGCAACCCCAGGAATACCGTGCCATTGCTCTACCAACTGGCTATCCAGCCCTATGTTGGTGGTGTCCCAAATAGTCGATTGCCTTTGTTCGTTTGGCAGTCAGAAGCCATGAAACCACTCACATACCGCTATATCCTGAAAGGTCATTTTAAGACATGCGCAACATAAGCAATGCTGCACCCTGAGAAACGGTTTATGGGAGATCACTCAAAGAGGATGCAACTTATTAATCATCAAATAACCACAAAGCAAACCAACTTAATTGCCTAATAACTCATTTTATGCAAATTAGGCTAAAATGCAAATTAGGCTAATTTGCATAATTATATATCCCTGATGAATAATCATTAATAACAAGACTCATTATAATTGAATGTTTCTTTGTTTGTTTGTTTATTTTGGAAGATATGCTGGTGTTCGGAGAAACAACGACTGCCACTGCGGTGCCAACGGAACGGCCTATGATTCCTGGGGCTCCCTCAGCAACACAAACTGCAAGCTGCGCTGCGGCGGTAACAAAGCCGAAGCGTGCGGGGGCAGCGCAACATGGCTCTGGACGACCTCAATATACGACGGTGAGTGCATTTCGAATACTGCCCTCTGTCGGCAGAATTGAGACAAGTTTGGTGCTGATCTGCAATACGGGTGCGAATCACAATAGTGCGCAACTATGAGTTTGCAACGCGTTGGCCAATCACAATGCTTACTGCTTTTGACTTGTATTCGGCCATTGTTTGCTGAGCATAACATTCACAAGGAGTTTTGGCTGGCATACTGATTTTATTTACCAAGGTTTTTGGTGCTTGAGGACATTTTGGTGCTTACACAGCTCTGTGAAATTGGCCCCTGGACAGGGAAATGACCACAGACATCTTAGTAGATTACGGTTAATCTTTAATTACGGTTAATCTACGTAAATACTTGACGTCCACAAATCTTACTATTTTAATACATGCTTTTATCACGAGTCGTTTAGACTACTGCAATAGTTTATTTTATGGTTTACCGAATTCGCAACTCATTAAGTTACAGAGAGTTCAGAATACAGCAGCCCGACTTATAACTGGTGCTACTAGATGGAACCACATGACACCTATTCTTTGCCAGTTGCACTATGGCTACCTGTTTCTTTTAGGATTCAATTTAAATTGCTCCTCTTGACATTTAAAGCTATCCACGGTATGGCTCCACAATACCTTACTGATTTGTTAAACATCAAAACAAATTCTAACTATTCATTAAGATCAAACAACACTATATTACTAAGCTATCCTAAGGGTAAAACAAACAAACTCGGACAGCGGGCTTTTAGTGTAGCATCTCCCACCTTGTGGAATTCATTACCAGTTACAATCCGTCAAATTTCATCTCTGGATAATTTTAAAACTCAAGTTAAGACACACTTGTTTAGAGCTGCCTTTCAGAAGTAGTCGGGTTTTATCATGTTTTATTTGGTTTTCACTTCTTGTTGTATTGTCATTTTATGTGTTTTACATGTAACGAATATTACTTTGTATTATGTTTTAATGAAATGTTTAGTATTATGTACACCTATTGTGATTTTTTAAGCTTAATCTGAATTTTTAATCTTGTACTGCGCTTTTGAACAGGCTGTGCCTGGAAAGGGCGCAATATAAATACAATAAATTATTATTATATTATTATTATTTAATTTTTTCGTTCCTCCAGTGGATCTTGCTCGTTGCCCGGAGCCAACTGAGCCCTCCTTCGGCTACGTGAAGGAGACGGGAGCCTTCTGGTACGGCAGCACAGCTACCTTCGAGTGTTACACGGGATTCAAGCTGGACAAGAACCACACGCAGACCTGCGTCCTGGGGAATGAAGTCAATGAGTTGGTCTGGCAGGGCGAACCCTCCACGTGTGTAGGTACGTTGGGTTTACCTCTCCTGAAAGGAGGGCAGGTCGTACTGGCTGCAGGCTCCAACTCAGGCGCGGTTCTAGAGCCAACATTTTTGGGGGGCTAGAAGAGCCATTATTTTTTGGGGGGGCTAGAAGACCCAATATTTTGGGTTCTTCTAACACTCGCTTCTGCTATGTCTTATTAGGGGTCGAAAAACATGCACATTATAGCCCACATTTTCAAGAATTTTTTTTTTTCACTTGTATGTTTTTTTTTGGGGGGGGGCTAGACAACATTTTTGGGGGGCTACAGCCCCCCTAGCCCCCCCGTAGAACCGCGCCTGACTGGCTGTTATTTCCAGTTGAAGAATCGTTAATAACCCTCTGCACCTACCATGCAAGACAAAGGGCCAGTAACCTTTTTGCACATTAAATCTGAATAAATATCTGGTACACAGAGCTTTTGCTTGGTTAGATATTCAACAGACATCTTTCACCAATGCACAGTTCACAATGGATAAGAATAGCACAAAGGAATCAGTCCATTCCAGAGATGGGTACCCCTACACAAAAGCTTGCACCACATCATGTGATATAGCAACAGTGTCTTAGTCTGGGAAATTCAATGATGCAATGAAAGAAGTCTGTGTGCCAGATACTATTCAGACTTCATGTGCAAAAGGCTTATTTCACGGCGCTGCTTAGCACGCACAAAAATTTGCTAAGCATGACATTTCTGTCTTAATAGAAACGTGATTAACTACCAAATTTCCGTGTGTTGTGTATCAATTGCAATAGTGTTCTTTGGCTGTTGTTCGCTGACCATGAATATCAAATGGTATTTTTAATGGTGGTTTGTTTTATTGGGCGAGACATTTTTGTGCTAAGCAATTTTTTGTTTCGGAGACTGTCATAAAAAAAAAACCCTCTCTGAAGTTTTCTTTCTGTTGTTTTTACCGTCTCAGAAATTCCTGATGCGACCAGTCGGAACAAGCAAGATGAGTGGGACCGCATAATGGAACAAGCTCAGCTCCTACGAGGGACCAAAGGAACGCTGAAGTTGATAGAGATATCCACCACAAGTAAGTCCCAGTATTAAGCTTGGGTTTGGGGCTTGGGATGTGATTTGGGTTGAGGCTTGGGCTTAATAGGATGCGGCTTAGGATGGGGCTTGGGATGTGATTTGGGTTGAGGCTTGGGCTTAATAGGATGCGGCTTAGGATGGGGCTTGGGATGTGATTTGGGTTGAGGCTTGGGCTTAATAAGATGTGGCTTAGGATGGGGCTTGGGATGTGATTTGGGTTGTGGCTTGGGCTTTAATAGGATGCGGCTTAGGATGGGGCTTGGGATGTGATTTGGGTTGAGGCTTGGGCTTAATAGGATGCTGCTTAGGAGATGGGGCTTGGGATGTGATTTGGGTTGAGGCTTGGGCTTAATAGGATGCAGCTTAGGATGGGGCTTGGAATGGGGCTTAGGTTCCGGTTTGGGATGGGGCTTAGGTTAGGGCTTGCATTTTGGCTTGGCCTAAAGGCGCCTTTCCATATGCATGTTTTTTCATACGTTGTCTTTTATAGTCAAAACAGGATTAACCACCAAATTTCTGTGTTGCAAAAAAATTGATCATCATAAAAAACAAGCGACCCTTTCCATATGTGCGTGTCTGTTGGAAAGGGTCGCATCCGTCTTTTTAATGGACAAATTTAACATGCAGCGTAAGGGGCCGTCGATAAAGTACGTACGCACGAAATGCCGACTTTTTTGACCCCCCCTCCCCCTCTGTACGCATGGCGTACGCAGTGGTCCCAACCCCCCCTCCCCCCCTGTACGCATACGCATTCCACATTAGGTTTTTCACTTCTCGTGGTCCCTTGCTTTAGCATCATAAAAATGTCACCGTAATCCGGGCCGGTACCGTTATTGGGACCTCACTTTCAAATTCTGAAATGAATGACTAAAGTTTAACAGGTTTTTATACATTTACAGATGGATTTTACTATTTTTTACCATGTTGAATAAGAAAACAAAGGAAAAACAAAACAATCCCGGTGCTTTTTTCACGTTTTTTACCTCTCTTTTCGCGCGATAATGCTATGCAAATTTTTCGTTTGCGTACGGTACGCATTGGCCTTAACCCCCCCTCCCCCCCTGTACGCATGGCGTACGCATCGGTAACAACCCCCCCTCCCCCCCTTCGTGCGTACGTACTTTATGGACGGCCCCTATACGCAACGTATACGCAGCGGATGAAAACATTCGCATATGGAAAGGTGCCTTTAGGATGGGGCTTGGGTTCCGGTTTGGGATGGGTCTTAGGTTTGTGCTTGGATTTGAGCTTGGGCTTAGGTTAGAGCTTAGGTTGGGCTTTGTGCTTAGGCTTAGGACTTTCTTTTCCTTATAAATCGAGAGTTGAATATCCCGTAATTCATTTACTAATCAAACCACCATTGGAAATTCCATTTTATGTTCATGTTCAGCGAACAACAGCCAAAGAACAATCACAAGTGATACACAACACACAGAAATTTGGTTGATAATCCTGTTTTGACTATAAAAGAGAAATTATGTCATGCTTAGCAAATTTTTGTGCTAAGCTGTTCTATGAAATTGGCCTTCGAGACTCAAAAGGCTGCAGAAATGTTTCTTTCCATTGCTTTGATCGTGACGGCTTATCATTTTCCTCCCTGTTTTCCTATTATGCAGGATTGATAGTTGGATCGCTGGTGGGATTTTTCATATGTGTCGTAATCGCCTTCACAATAGCCATCATATGCAGACGAGAAAGGTAAGAACAAGAATTTGATATTAAACTAGAAAATCAAATTTGTTTTGTCCGATTTCTAATCAATGGGAGCATTTTAGACGAAATGAGTCTGCATGATGATTTATATTGGTACACAGTGGAACAACGCAATAATGAACGGCGCTATACTGAACATTTGGCTATACTGGACATCATCCTTGGCTCCAAATGTATAATGTATAGGCATGTTGCACATTGTTCACTATAACGAACGACTACTATTATTTTGTGAATCCATTCTAAAATGTGAATCAAAATAGAGGCTTTTGGCCGCGGTTCAGCAGTAGATTCTCTGGTTTGAAAATTTGAAAAGGAAAACAGAGCTTCAGCTTCAATGAAAAACCACAACCTATATCTTCAGCACATGGGTGACAGAGCCGGAGCCGGAGCCTGAGCCTGAGCCTCTGTTTCGTAAACCCCTATATCTTCTATTTAGATTCAACCTTATCCTTTGCTCTTCCCAACAGAAAGTACAACAAATCCTTGACGATCAAGAAAGTGGAGGAAAGCAATGGCCAAGTGACCGGCTACCACTTAGCCAACTCATCCCCGCCCCCAGCCCCAGCCACAGCCACAGCCACAGCCACAGCCCCAGTCACCGACACCAAAATATGACCAAACATACAATAATCCTTAAATACTGACTATAAAAAGCCCAAGCCCAAGCCCCAGCCTGTGTACCGAAATCAAAGACTGCAGCCAGATTTGAATAAACAGCACAAGACGGGATTTGTAGATGATTCAGCAAGTAGAAACTTGGATGTCATCGCTAAGAAGCTTTCTAGAACTTTAACAAGGATTTGGACTTCTGGCTCCAGGGGTTTGCACTAAAAAATATCGCCGGGGAAAAAATCATCACAACAGCTACAGCAGCTTCTAATCTTCGCAGACACAAGACGGGATTCGTAGTACACCTTCATTAAACATTAACAGCTTTTCCAACTCAGACGTTGAGGCTTGTAAACGTGGTTTTCTTCAGCAGGAACGTTTTATGTTCACCAAGAAGCCAATAATTACTCCAGAGGCTGGCAGATTGTGAATATTATTTTATTTTTTCAAAGATTTAAGGAATTTGGAGGCTCAGTTTTATCCTGACGAGTAGATAGTGAAAGAGGGCAGCCGTAAATTTAGCAGCTGAAAGAGGAGAATGAACACTTAAAGGCCACGTCCCAGGCCAAGTTGTGGAGATTCACAGGCCAATTCGTGGAGATTAACAGCCCAAGTCGTGGAGATTCTCAGGCCAAGTCGGGGAAGTTCACAGGCCAAGCCGTGGAGATTTACAGGCAAAGTAGTGGAGATTCACAGGCCAAGTCGTGGAGGCTCACTGGCCAAGTAGTGGAGATTCACAGGCCAAGTCGTGGAGATTTACAGGCCAAGTCGTGGAGATTCACAGGCCAAGTTCTGGAGATTCACAGGCCAAGTTCTGGAGATTCACAGGCCAAGTCGTGGATATTCACAGCCCAAGTTCTGGAGATTCACAGGCCAAGTCGTGGAGATTCACAGGCCAAGTTGTGGAGATTCACTGGCCAAGTCGTGGAGATTCACAGGCCAAGTTCTGGAGATTCACTGGCCAAGTCGTGGAGATTCACAGGCCAAGTCGTGGAGATTCACAGGCCAAGTTCTGGAGATTCACAGGCCAAGTCGTGGGGATTCACAGGCCAAGTCGTGGAGATTCACAGGCCAAGTTCTGGAGATTTCACAAGCCAAGTTGTGGCGATTCACAGGCCAAGTCGTGGAGATTCACAGGCCAAGTCGTGGAGATTCACAGGCCAACTTGTGGAGATTCACGGGCTGCACTTTCTACTAAATAACAGGTATGATCCCACAGTTTCAGCAGAACAAAATGGAAAAGGAAAAGTAAGTCGAGCAATCCTTGCAGTCAAGTACGTACAAATTTACTTATAAAAGTATTTATACAAGTAATAATCTGCTGCAAACTGCTCATCAGCCAAAATAATGACTTGAAATTTATAAAAATAATGCCTGGACTTTGTAGGAGTACCTGACTCGTTTGGATCCTAGCAGGATCTTTAATATTGAAAGCCGAATAGATGAAGTTCGTGCTAGGATCGAAATGTGTCAAGTCTTTTTGTCTGTTGCTGAACGATATAGAAGTGCAAAAGTACAAACGATTCTTACATGGTGTTTCCGCAAACCGATCAACATACCAATTGTCACCATGCAAAGCCTCAAATCTTTCTCATATTATCATTATACTATATAGGAATATTTTAAAGTATATCTCCCAGAATATTTCCCAGAAGAGAATATTTTATTATTTACCATGTTTACACAAAGTATTGACAACACAATCATGCCACTGGAACAGTACATGTATTTAGTACAAGAAAATATTTAAATAACAATTTATCTTAACATTTAATTCATTTAATATTTTTAAATAAAATTCCTCGGCCTAAGCAGGTGTTCCTGAGGTGTTATAAATTATAAAAAATTAGTTTATAATTTTATATTAAAGTCATATTTATTGCGATCAAATATAATTTGGGTCAATATTCATGGCATTGCTTACCCTAAGAATAGTACCAATAACTATGATGATACTGACAACTTATGTTAAAGGTACTATCCTACTTTGGGAAAGTTGTTAGAACAGCTGCAGTCTGTTGGTTGCATTTGTCATGAACAAAAAAAGCTGTGAAATTTTCAGCTCAATTGATCATTGGAAACAGTAGAAAACGACGGAAAACTGTTGCAATTGTTACACGAAATTGTGAGGTACTTGTAATTGTAGTTGAGAGGTTTTGATCTCGGAGATCAAAACTGTTTTTGGTCTTTTGTTTTACTCATTTCTGGAAAAATACAGCATTTTAGGCAGACAAATCTTAACGGTATGTTTCTACCATCACCATCTTTATACCCTGTAAGTTATATAGGTAAATCTGTGAAGATTTCTGTTTCGGTTTCCAACCAAAGTATGATAGTACCTTTAAGATAAATCATTTGTGACATCCAGCCATGTCACAACTGGGCCCAGTTTTGTGATTCTGCTTACCGTAAGCGTAGAAATGGCGCTTACAAAAGCTAACAATTTTGTGCTTACATTATCCTAATTTCATTACCAAAACCGAAAACGAATTCACGAAAAATTAATTCACATTTACAGTCGTTTAAACACTCACTCAAGTTAATGAACGAAAGAAATATTGAAGATTTTTGGATCTTCCGTACAAAAATGAAAAATAGTTTATGCAGCAAAAAGGAGGGAAACAAATTATATGTACAGGATTTAGTCTTTTTTTCCTCAAATTTTAGGAAAATTTATGAACTTTTTTCACTCTTTCAGAACAAATTTACATTTAAAATATTTCTGTTATCTTTTTAGATTAGAAGGATTGAAATATTTGAGCAATAATCTTAACTAAATTTATTATTAAAATTGATTAGTAATATCTAATTGATTTCACAAAGCACTAAGAATAGGATTAATCTTAAGACGAGTTGTTCAGTATCATCATAGTGATTTGTATTGTGACATCACGCATTGCTTAGCATTTAAGATGAAATCACACTTCAGATCAATCTCAGTGCTTTGTGAAATCACCCCCGGGATAGATTACACATTTCTAGATTTATAACTATTTCCTCGGTTTGGTTATTAGGGACCCACTTTGTTTGTTTTGTTTAAGAGTGAGAATATGCCAATGTAAATAATTTTATTTCGATTGTGAGTTATATTTTACGGGCGAGGTTTTTATCTTGCAACTAGCCAATTATAAATTTAAACAAAAACTGGTTGTTGGATTTTATGGTTTTTTTTTGTGTTTATGGTTTTAGTCTGTTATGAATTTTTTTTGGTGCATTCCAAAACATGCTGTGGCATAATTATGTATAAAGTGAAAAAGAAGATTTTGAGAGCTTAAATGTTTTTTTCCCTTTTAATTTTTGGATAGAATATAATGCTTTATGCCTTTCATTATCAATGCAAGAAAACTCATTGTCACTTAAATTAATTGAATTAATAAAAAACAAATTATTATAATATCAAAGTAATGCAGTGGCAGTTTAAAATAATTTGGTATAATTTAGAGTTATTTAGTCTACTTTGGATTCAGTGTAGTAAAGTACAGTATTCTTTCTCGATTTTGTTCTCATCTTTTAAAGGTAATATCATACTTTGGTTTTTATCAAAGAAATACAGATTCATGGGCAAAAATATCAAGACAGATACAGTAACAGTCATCTGTGAAAATTTCAGTCCCATACTGTGCCCACTTTTTGAGAAAACAGTGAAAAACAGCTACGGTTTTCAGTCGTTGTTTTACTAATTTCTGGATAAATACACCATTTCAGGCAGAAACATTTTAACGGTATGTTTTTATCACCACCATCTTCATACCCTGTAAGTTATACATGTACGTAAATCTGTGAACATTTCGGTTTTGGTGTCTTACCAAAGTATGATACTAGCTTTAAAGGGCATGCACAATATTGGTAAAGGTGACAGAGCAGCTGCAGACTGCTCATAATTTGATTTGTCATGGAATAAAAACAAACCTGTGAAATTTTCAGCTCAATTGATAATTGGAAACAGTAGAAAATGACGAAAAATCATTATGCCAAATTTTGTGGGAATAGCTGTCTCATTTTTGATCTTGCCATGATCAAAAATTTTTTGGTGTTTGGTTTTACTATTTTCTGGATAAATACAGCATTTTAGGCAGACAAATTTCACAGTATGTTTCTACCATTACCGTCTTTATACCCTGCAAGTTATAGGTAAATCTGTGAAGATTTATGTTTTGGTTTGTTTCCGTTGTTCTACATGCCCTTTAATGTACATAACCATGATGTGTACAACAATAATTGATCTGTACAACATGAGGGTAATGTACATGAAAATTGATGTGTACAAAAATGTTGGTACACATGTTAGTGAACAGCAAAACCTGTCCATGTGTACATGTTCCCCTAAGTAGACATAAATAGAGTTATTCAAAGGTCTTATTACTTTTTTTTAAAGAATTGTTTGCCACTTTTGTGAGAGATATTGAAATATTCTTATTGATGATTTCATGGTTGTATTTATGCCCAAAACTTATCCTGAAAAATTGTGTAATTATTGAAAGTGCTATTTTATTGTAGGGTGTAATTATGGAGGCACATGTAATGAAGTCTTGTATAAGCAATGCCATGGTGGAAAATATAATACATGTACATGTAATTGAAATAAAAAATTTAAATCTACAAATTTTAATAAAAGTTTGGTTTTGATTTCCATGTATGGTGAGTATTCCAAACATACACAAATGTTGTTGTTGTTGTTGTTGTTTTGGGGTGTTTTTTTTTTTGGGGGGGGGAGTGGAAAATCAAAAAAGAACAAAGTTTGGCACAAAACCACTCTTCAAAGCAGATTTTGGAAGCTTTACATGATGATGTTCACAGGGACCAATTTTATAGAGCTGCTTAAGCACACAATTTGCTTAAGCATGGAAAGTCTTCCTTGATTGCCAACCAAATTTTCATTTTCATGTGATGTTTACTACCTTTGACTTGTATTCGGCCATTATTTGCTGAGCGTAACATTCACAAGGAGTTTTGGCTGGCATACTGATTTTATTTACCAAGATTTTTTATGCTTAAGCAAATTTTGGTGCTTAAGCATCTCTTTGAAATTGGCCCCAGGTCATTTTATTTCATGTTGAGTAGAAATACATGTATTGCAAATGGTGCGTTCATTTATCTTCCTAGAGTCGACTCCAGTCAAACTCGTCCGCACCCTCGTTTGTTTTGTGCAGTATACACGACCATTCCCAGTTCAGGCCTACCCCATGGAAGCTAAACGAACGCACCCACTGTTGGTAATTTTTTTGGCCAGGTGCAACCAACCAATCAGATCGCTGGAATTCGTGTCAATGGACACAATGGTAACTTTTAATGAACCTGCGCGCGTTGCCCATTGTAGTTTCACTTTGAAAAGAGCAGACGATAATAATATTATTGTCTGCAAATGAGCATGTTGTCCACCACACTTTATAACTGGACGTGCTTGGAAAACTAGCCATAGTTACGAGAGGAATTTGAGAGGGAATTGGACGGCAGCCTGGGCCAACAGTGCTGTGGTTTTACTGTGGATTTTCTGGTTGGAGTTTTGGGATCAAAAATGGCGCCGGAATTTGAAGAACTTTCACCCATTCGGCTGCATTACACAGGCCGTGCACGGCAGGCCAATGTCTACGTACGTGTACAGTTACCTGTTTTCTACTAACGGTGAGTTGCAGCATGCACTAGCATGTATTACTTTCACAGTATTCAAGTGCGTGATTTGTCAGTAAAAATCCTGATTTCAGGATTTTTTGACACTTTCCCAGTACAAAAGTAGGCCTATAGGAGATAATGTGATTTTCAGGATTTTGTTAACTACGTTTTCAGGATTTTTATGCTTGTACAATCACAGCCCTGAGTATTTGTTATAAAGCGAAACACTGGCCAAATTAGGTCTCCGAATCATGTCAGTAAAAACACCAAACACTTCCTATGCCAACGACCTCCATGTTTTTCGTCATTCTGCACTGTATTTGTGAACAAGTGAAATTTGCATAAAATTATAGTTATGAGAGTCGTGGATACGTTTTGAATATTTGACGAGAAAAGAATGAAAATGTTGGTCATCATTTTGGGATTCAGGTCGAGATATTTTGTAAAACTTCCATCATCACGGCCATGTTGAAATGTTCGGTGGCCGAATTTTTGTTCGAATCCGTTGTTTAGGCTTATCAGCTATAAGACAGTATAATTATTTCGAAATTAATCAGGGGGCCAATTTCACGGCCCTGCTTAGCGCAACAACCATGCATTTTCTGTCTAGTGAATAAAAACAGAATTAACAACCAAATTTCTCCATGTGTTGTGTTTCGCTTGTGACTGTTCTTTGGCTGTTGTTCGCTGACCATTGATATCAAAATGTTTTTTTTTTTTATTGAGCAAGACATTTTGTGCTAAGCATTTTTTTGTGCTTAACGGTTCCATGAAAGTGGCCCAGGAAACGCGAATATACACTTGTAGTAGCAAAACGAAACACACAACAACTCAATAAGAACAATATACAAAATACCAGCTTGTCAATGACTAAGCGAGTTCTTAAATGTAAAGAACACTGAGATATGCAGGACAATATTTCTTATCAGCAGCTTACGTCTTTATTCTCTCTATACGTTTTGATCATTTAGTCAGCAAAGAAATCATTGGTGTACAACAAATAGAGTGCATGGTTTTTAAACTTACTAATAAAATTGTACTGAGACGGAGTTATGGCCAAGATTGCAAAAACAAACAAACATCATTTATAAGACTCTCCGTGCTTTTTTAATACTGTACAAAAATTATGTATGAGTGACGGTTGAAAGGAGCTTAATTAATAAAGTCATAATATTCCATGTTAGCACAACATGACACAATATTTATTATCCTGATGAGAAAGATTCACGTAATGAGCTGAGAGCCTCAAACTTTTTAGGGGACAAAAAAAATAATGAAAACCGTCTCCACCATTAAACTGCAACAGCGCCATCTGTTGACCAGGGCACATGAAACGCCCGTCCTTGTTTATCATGCAAACCCCATACGTACATATTATGAGTTGTGATAATAAATTGATAATTTTTTTTTTTTTATGGCTACGAAGGTCAACCAAGTTCAATAAGGTTATTTGTATTTAAAGCGAAACCAGTTGGGTTGTAACTCCCCTCAAACCTTAAATATTCGCTCGCCCAAGGGGAATTAGAAATGACAACAGTGAAAATATGCGTGCCTACAAAATGAAACGACAACAAAATGATAAGTTAGGCCTAAATCAAAGTCAGGTAAACTTTTTCTCGATTACAATGTGAACACGGTACGTGTACTTCCTTTCGAAAGCACTTCATTTGCGAAGAACAGATTTTACTATTATACCGGTAATTCATTTAAAGGTATAATACATGATTGGTAAAGGTCACTGAACACCACTCACACTCTGTCTAATCCAGCATGAACATGAATAATAATAAACGTGTAGGCCAACTTCCTTTCGAAAGTTACTTCAAAATGATTTGTGTCATTGTGTGGAACAGTTTTTACTATTTACTAAATTTAAAGTTAATGCACACATTAAAGGTTGTATCATACTTCGGTAAGAGACCAAAAACAGAAATATTCACAGATTTACATTTAACTTACAGGGTTTGAAGATGGTGGTGGTAGAAACATACTGTTAAAATTGTTTCGCCTGAAATGGTGTAGGTATCCAGAAATTAGTAAAACGACGACCGAAAATATTTTTGATCTTTTAAAAGATCAAAAATAAAAGAGAAAAGACTTAAGAAATACTGTGGCCGTTTTTCACTGTTTCTCAAAAATTGGACATCGTATGGGGCTAACATTGTTGCAGATTACTTTTACTGTATCTTCCTTGATATTTTTGAATCTGTATTATTTTCTTTGACAAAAACCAAAGTATGATACTACCTTTAAGGGCCAACAAGTGTATTTCAGGGAACGAAAGCTAGACTAGAACCACTCAAATTTCTCTTCGGTTACAAAGATGTTTTTTATGGCTAATATAACATCGTACGAAACTTCCTGGTTTAAACATAGTTCAGTACACAATATGAAAAGCAGTATTGCAGCACTGTCGACCCTAATACTCAGTTTAGTCTGTGATTACGGCATTTTGCATGCCTGTTCATTTTTTTCCCCAAGTTTACCGGCCCTTTTTTGCACCCCCCCCCCTCAAAAATGTCACCTGTGACATGTGCCCCCCCCCCCCCCCCCCCCCCCATCACCCATACGCCACTGCACCTAGAGCCTATACACATAATGCGTAGTTATTACTTTAACATGATTTCTATAAATATTCTTAAAAAGATGGAAAAAAAACTTGAGTTGGTTCGGCCACGTACTAACAGACACCATGTTGATTTTAAAATGCTACGCATAGTATTGCTAGAGCATAATAATAACTGGATTATAGAGCGCCATATTGCCAAAGGATACATGGTGCTGAATTTATTATTATCCCTGGTCATCGGGCCATAATTTACATTCCTAAAACCATCTCAGCTCCCTGGGGAGTATACAGCTCCGTGCTGTCGTATATAAGGGGTACAGAGGCTAATCAAACCACAAAGTCATTAATTTCTACCCTCGCAGGTACCCATTGACACCTGGGTGAAGAGGAGCAATATGTGACAAAGCGTCTTGCCCAAGGATGCAAGCACCACTAGCCCACGGCTGGATTCGAACCCACAATCTGTAGATTGACCACAAGACCTTGAGTACAACACGCCAGACCACTAGCCCATGGCTGGATTCGAACCAACAATCTGTACATTGACCACAAGACCTTGAGTACGACACGCCAGACCACTAGGCCATGGCTGGATTCGAACCCGCAATACGGTACATTGACCACAAGACCTTGAGTAGGACACGCCAAACCACTAGGCCAGAGCCCCCTATAATAAAATTTTAAAATATCTTTCCCTATACACACTGTATCATTTTTGACTACTTTTCCAAAATCATTGGCAATGATATAATGAAGTTTGAGCTTTATTCTTAATTTGAAGTTTCTGGAGGATTTTGGAAACAAATGCTGGCACGGCGAGCCGGTGTTTTTGGATGCTATTATATTTTGGTGAAAATGCCCTCCATTACGCTATACTAGACTTTCAGTAATACACAAGCCTTTTAATTCATTAATTTAAAAGTGCATAGAACTTATATAGTACATTGGCAGTCAATGGGTATTATGTACATATTAACTTATTAATGTGATACATTTCTATTAATAATATTAATAATGTGAATCATTATTGGATATATATTTTTTACATTTTCCCAATTTGTGCCTTCGGCCAATCTTCGCCGATTTTCCGATTACGAATCTCAACGGCTATTCCGCTCCTCACGACGCAACTATCTGCGTCTTTGCTCGTTTCCATGGCAACGCGATCATCATCATCTTTAAGCGGTCGATGAACGTTGGTGGCGGGCTTCTTGCTCACGTAAGCCCCGTAGAAGAAATGCGCGAAGAGGATCAAGTAGCTAAAATAGAAGACGACTGCCATGATAAGTCCGCCGCGACCGACGTCACAACTCCCTCCACTGTAGGTCACAGCTGCCGCGTAAATGACCAATGCATTACCCATCAGCATCTGAGCAATCTGGAACGTGGTGATCGTCATGGCCACGGGTTTTGGTAGACGGATGCCTGCCGATCGTAGTCCGTAGTACGGGTACATGATGCCATGAACGACGAAGTTCATGACGGTGAACCAGACGCCCAAGGACCCACGATCGCTGTAGATGATGATGACGAAAATTGGCACTGTGGCGTGGTGGTACCAATGGAGAAATATCAACTTCTGCTTGCGGAGGACAATGAAGAAGGTGTCACCGAACTCCGGGATCTTAGAGACCGTGAAGAGGACACCCCAGACGCCGAAGAAGTCCTTGTGGTAGTATGTGTTGTCGCAGACAGTGGAGTGGAATCCATTGTAGAAGACAGCCTTCGCTAGGACTGGGACGCTTCTCCAGACACCGAAGAGGCTGAACCCACCCAGTAAGACGTTCCAGAGGATCAGGGCGCCCTTAAGGCGATAGGCAGGGCGGTTCTCCATCCATTTCTGCCCGGTGAAGACAAGGATGACATACAAGGCCGAGATAATAATGATCCAATGTCGGTGCACCTTTAAGTAGTTGGTGCAGGATATCACATCGAACTGTTCCTCGAAGGCAAACCTGTCATCAGGTCCGATGCCGTTGAAGGGTAGCTCTGGTCGGTTCATCTTCAATGTCAAGCAAGTGTCAACTTATTTTTCCCTCCGTTAGTATGATCGAGGGGGCCCCAGGTGTTCTCCGTGAGACTTGTTCTTCAGTGCTGTGAAAAAATTGAAAATTATGAATATTAATGATCAATGTTCTTACAATACCTTTAAACGTAAACTTAAGTTATACCTTCTGTAAATTATAGTTCTCTAAATGTATAAATGTTCTGATTTTCTTGTTATATATCCGGTCATGTTCCGTCCTTAATGTCCTGTTATACCATCATACTTTGTTTATTTAACGTCCCAATTATTGGTTGTGCATTAATTTATTGTAGCTTACATTTCTTAATGATTACTTGTTTTTCGTGTTTTGTTTTGTAAGGCAGGCCTAACACAAGCTTGTGCTTTATGGGTTTCTGCCTCCTTTTCCTATTCTTATCATTTGCTTTACTTTTGTTAATTATATTGAATGTATGAAGAGGAAATAAATGCATGAAATTGAATTGAAAAATTGAAATGAATTTGCATAAAATGGAAAAGCTTATCATAATTTGAATGTAGCATGTACCTAAAAGTTGGCCTCCAACTATTACCATAGTGTTTCCTGTGGTAAAGGTGATATGTATCCTGAATACCACAATCCACCACAGTGTGGTTTGTGTGTTTCTGCATAATTATGGTTTCTGTTCCAGCCCACTGTGCCCCCCGGCATCAAAAATAACGTCGATGAAAACTCTCATTCATTGGGAAAATATATCTCATGGTTGAGAGTTTATTTGAGCGTCGGGTCAAAAGGCCCCTTGATTTTGCCCCGACAGCAAAAGCTGCAAACCCGGACTGATTTCCGTTTTCAAAGCACAATGAAATATTCTGCAATAAGGAAGTCAAATATTTATTTAACTCTACAACCTTTTTTGCTGCATGTCATGTGGCTGGCTTCCAATGCAGTATTTGCACGCATGAAAACGTGTAAATATTATAATAACATGATATTTGTTTCATCGTAATTGCCAATGTTCGATGCCCGCCAGTGCGTGACATGTCTTGGTATATTAAAGGGATTGCATACGTTTGGTAATTTGAGCCTACTGTTTGTTTCAAACCAATATAATTGTATAATTATATACCATAAAACTAACCTGTGAAAGTTTCAATTCAAAAGGTGGTAGCGTTTTTGAGATTTTGGCGACAAACTAGAGCGGTTATTTCACGCCAGAGAACAGTTAGTCAATAGCTGAGAAGCGTTACGGCCATAACGCTTCTCAGATTCATAATTTTTGGAGATAAAAAGTGACATATTTTTCCATAACCGCGGTACTTCGAATTGAACGTTTCTCAATATGCATTATACTATCCAAAGCAGTTGTTCTTCTCACCAAGTAAGTTTTTATTGCCATACATTTTCAGAGTCATTACCAAACGTATGCAATGCCTTTAATGGCTTACTAAAAACATCAAAATAGCAGTCACACAATGGGACACATGGGTCCTTTTCCAAACCTCGGCTCAGGCTCCGGCTTCGTCTCTGTCATCCATATGCTGAAAAAATAAGTTGTGGTTTTTCCTTGAAGCCGAATCTCTGTTTTCCTGTTCAAAATAGAGTATCTACTTCCAAACCGTCCCAAAAAGTCTCTATTTTGATACCCGTCATTTTAGAATGGATTCAAGAAAAGGAGCCGGAGCCGGAGTCTGAGCCGGAGCCGAGGTTTGGAAAAGGGACATGGAGTGTCTGACACGATAGGTTTACATTAGTTAAAATCGATCTTTTCATGCATAACATTATATGATAAAAATTACTTAAAATTAAAACAGACAAAAGTATTTAAAAACTTACAAACATTAATTAATACAAGTAATTAACTGCTGCAAACTGCTCATCAGTCAAAATGACCTGAAATATATCAAATGATTAGAGTTAGGAGGGCCTGACGCGTTTCGATCATAGCAGGATCTTTCTCAAAGGCTAAAAAAAGTTAATTAATTAATATACATAGATAAGACAGTTAATAAATAAATACAACATTTCAGGCAGGAAAAACGTATATGTTTCTACCATCACCATCTTTATACCCTGTATATACGTTATATGACAATCTGTGAAGATTTCTGTTTCGGTATGCAACCAAAGTATGATGCTACCTTTAAGCCAAATATTGATGGCACGTTACAGTGTCAATATTTATAATTGCGTGACGCCGCCCATATTTAGTTCTCATGCATTATGCATGAATATTATAATTAGTATTCGAAGCTTACGATGACATAATTCCATATGTATACTAGCCACCTGTCAATTGTTAAGTCTCCTTTGTTTTTTTCTGCAGGTAGTTTAGGTCATTTATATGCAAATTTTTGGACGGGTCAAGGTAAAATTTGTACACGGATTTTCACTGTGTTCATTATTTAAAATAATATTTTGTGACAATACATGACTGTATAGGCCTTCATTGGATCTTCGTCCATGTACCATGGAGGTATAGGAAAAATTGACATTCAGATGTTTCACTTTGAGTGTGCCCCCCGTCTTGAAAAATCCTGGATCCGCGCCTGATTTTGCAGAATATTTCATCATAAATGTCAGGTCGATCTTCACTCGATGTCTAGTCCTTAGATCCAGCATTTGGAATTTAGATTGTATACGTTACATGAAACATTTGCCACATGTTTTAATCATGGAGCTAGGAAGAGCTTCATGTATGTCATGGTCATATGTAACTGTACATGTACACACTGACACTGTACATGTGTAAGAGCGTCATTGTACATTATTAATACATGATTGGTTTAGGTCACAGAACTGCAATTATCACACTTTGTCTGATCCAGCATGTACATGAAATTAAATAAACATGTGCTCAATCGGACATCTGAGTCACGAGAAAATAGCGAAAATCCGACTCGATTTTTCTGTAAAACATAAAGAAGGATTTTTGATCTTGCCAAGATCAACAAATGCTTTTGGTGTTTGGTTTTACTCTTTCTGGATAAATAAATACATCATTTCAGGCGGAAATGTTGTAACGGTAGGCCTATAATGTTTCTACAAGCACCATCTTCATAATACCCTGAAAGTTATACATAAATATGTAAACATTTCTGTTAAGGTATGTGTCATACTTCGGTAAGAAACCAAAACAGAAATGTTCACAGATTTACATATAACTTACAGGGTATGAAGATGGTGGTGGTAGAAACATTATAGGCCTACCGTTACAACATTTCCGCCTGAAATGGTGTATTTATGCAGAAATTAGTAAAACAACGACCGAAAATCTTGTTGATCTTTTAAAAGATAAAAAATAAAAGAGAAAAGACTTCAGAAATACTGTGGCTGTTTTACTGTTTTCTCAAAAGGTGGCCACCGTATGGGACTGAAATTTTCACAGATGACTGCTACTGCATCTGTCTCGATATTTTTGCCCACGAATCTGTATTTCTTTGATAAAAACCAAAGTATGATATTACCTTTAAATCAGGACAGTCCCCGCCCATCTACCGTAAGGTTTCTCACCTCGTGAATAATATACCATCATCAATCAATGATGCGTTTAACTGGAATCTGTGCAATGAACAGATGTTATCGCTTTTATGTGGTAGCATAATGATAGCAGCCCGTTGACATAATAAAAATAAAGAATGCATTTATAGGTCTATAGGCATGTGTGTATATATTATGAGTCCACGTTAAAGGTAGTATCATACTTTGGTTTGTATCAAAGAAATACAAATTCATGGGCAAAAATACCAAGACAGATACAGTAACAGTCATCTGTGAAAATTTCAGTCCCATACGGTGCCCACTTTTTTAGAAAATAGTGAAAAACGGCCACAGTATTTCTTAAGTCTTTTCTCTTTTATTTTTGATCTTTTAAAAGATCAAAAAGATTTTCGGTCGTTGTTTAACTAATTTCTGGATAAATACACCATTTCAGGCGGAAACATTGTAACGGTATGTTTCTACCACCACCGTCTTCATACCCTGAAAGTTATACGTAAATCTGTGAACATTTCTGTTTTGGTCTCTTACCAAAGTATGATACTACCTTTAAATGCTAAAGCCTATAGGCCTAGCCTATAAAGGCTGCACTCTAAAGTATTTTAGGATTTCAAGTTTGTTCTCGTATAGGCCCAATTTACGGTTCAACCTCTTTTATTTCCTTATACTCCTAGAAAAATAAGAATTCTTCCACGATCATAATATGCCCTTAATTAGGTCGATTACACCAACTATCGTAACAATTATACTGTATCAGTCCTAGGGCTTTTGATGCATTTCAGCCCTATACTATGATAGGCCCCCTACAATTGGTTATCCATCGTAACTCGAGTTACGATCGATCGTAGGGCTTCTTGAAATCGCCCCTTCGTTCCAAAATTCAACAAAGCAACTGTGCAGCTTTAAACTGACCCCGTATATGCTCCTGGTGTTGCGGCAACATCAGTCCTCAAATTTCAATTACATGTACACTGAGAAATTGCATAACATTGACAATGCAGGTGGTTTAAAGCAGAAAGGTCAAATAAAAAGCATTTAATCTAGGAATTTCAACCCGTAGAGAGGTCACATAATTATAAGATATCGTAAAGAAAAACCCAAAACAAATAAATCAAACAACAAACAAAATCAGTAGATAACCCCTATTAGAAAAATGATCTTAAAAACCTTCATCTATTCTTAGCCATAGCCATGAACCGTGCAATGATAACGCCATTTAATCCGGGATCGATTTCACCGTACGGTCCTACGATCGATCGTAAGTTAAATTACGAAGGATAACCCATCGTATCCTACGTAGGGCTGCAATACATCACAAGTCATACGATTGATAGTAAGTTACGATGAGTTGGGTGAAATCGACCCATGGACCTCTTGAACTGCAGAATAATATATTATTTTATATAGTTTCTGCGCCCTAGGCCTATACGTTTATATTATTTTATTAAAACAAACAAACATAACTTCAGGCTACCCTTGTAACGATAACAAAGAATCATTGTTTGATTTTCAAACAATCACGTTGCCAGTCCCAGCAGGTTCTCTAGCTATTATCACAAAGAAAATACCAATACTATAGCCACCCTTTAATTCATCCCCTTCGCTTTGTTACCCGGTATGCTATTCAGCCTTATTGAAATCGTATGCGCGCAAACACGAAGGAATCGACTCGGCACAAACAACAAAAATGCCAGCACAAAATACAATTACATGTATTCAAACCACAAGACAAAGCGAACAGTAAGAAACCAAACGTTCGTTCCCAGAGTCTAGCCAGACAATTAAGTCTTCACTAATATTTTGAGAGAAAATAAAAACTGAGGTGATGAAAAAGCCATATGACAAGTGAGTATGAGTCACTATTGCCCTTTCCACGTGTTTCATGTATACTGGCCTACCGCACCGGTGTACGTAAGTGTTTATGTAGTCTACACAAGCATTTTGACAGTCACAAAATTACATACAATAGCATACACACACGGTTTTCAGCCAAATTACATTCGAAATTTATCCAAAAAAGCCTTCATTTTTGATAACTAATTATCACATTTAAACTGTAGAATACTGAGATAGTGAGAAAGTTTTTGATACGATCTGATTTATATTTCTTTTCATGGCCATCATACTCATTATAATATCATTATAAGCCATACACGGTGCATTAAGTTATAGACCTGCAGTGCTAACCATATTACAAATCCTATACACTTATAATTATGCTAATAATAGGTATAGACCGAGACTGCTGGATTTTTCGTATCAATTAATTAATGAAAGTCCATGTGCTGCCGGTACAGGTATATATTTATTATAATTTTGCAAATATTAATCATGGAAAAATTGTAACTCACGTTTGGTTTTGAAACGAACATCAGATCCAAACAGCTAAGAATTATAATATCGCACGGCCAAGGCTCAGTTCTCTAATTGTAGCATATCTAGCATCTTCCACCGCGAACGAACCGAACAATGATCGGTTTATGAATGTTTAGTGTCTCACTAAAATTGATTGAAGCTTCGTACACTGCACACACGCACTGTACAACATGTACGGGGTCTTTACACATGATGTCGGCATATCCTGTGATCACGTGACGCCCTGTCAGTCATGTCAAGCTCCGCGCCGCGCGTGTGTGGAATACCCGGCGCAGCGTGCGTATTCCATGACGTCATCAGACCACGTGCTGAGAGAATTAATAGTATGAATGGGCCACGGCATAAATAAATCTTGTTATCGTGAAATACTGATGGAAAAGAATGGGGAAAATATAGCTCATTGTGTATTAATTTACCAGGTCAGTCATGTAAATACTACTAAAAAGAACTTGCTCTCTAGAAAAGCCGTATTTTTATTATCTATGCACGCTGGCTCAGTGGGCGTAGCATATAATTATATCGATACGGTGGAAAATTAACTTGAGTAAAATAATGGAGAATTTATTTTTCTCTAACTTAATTAATTGACGGCCGGGCAGGTGGTACATGGCCCACTTCTTCAAGTTCCAGTTCGATTGAGATGCCCATTTCAGGCAATTTTATTTAGCCTCCGACTTACAGGTAGTATCAAACTTTGGTAGCATACCGAATACAAAAATCTTCACAGATTTTCCTATAACTTACGCAGGGTATAAAGATAGTGATGGTAGAAACATATACCGTTAAAATATTATTTCCGCCGAAAATGGTCTATTTATCTACAAATTAGTATAATGAACGAAAACAGTTTTGATCTCGGGGTAAAATCAGGCTTTATGTTTTATAAGAAACATTGAGTCGGTTTTTCGCTATTTTCTTGTGAAAATGTGACTGTGCGGGTTTTTAACAATGGGAACTTTTAAGGTTTTAGGATTAAGGGTTGTTTTTACCGACAGTTGTAATGTTTAATTGTTTTATCATGTGTTTTAAAATTGTTCTTGTATTGTAATTGTTTGTATCTTCTTGTTAATATTTTATATTGAATTTGTCTTTTAAACGAGTCCAACTTTACAAATTCCTATGATTGTATTTTTATGTAATCATTGGCTGAATAAATTAATCTTATCTTATCTTATCTTATCTTATCTCATTATGTCCGATTGCGCTTAAATGTTGGCACATGTTCATTATTTCATGTACATGTTTCATCAAACAAAGAGCGAGTGCTGTTTTGTGACTTTTACCAATCATGTATTATACCTTTAAGAGTGCTATATTTCTTATTCAAGTGTTATGACGTAGATTCCCAGTCTGCACTGTTGGGTTAGGGCATAATTTATGGAGGAAGGAAGGTCCATCCTTCCTGGTTGTCACCTTATAACCCTTGAGGAAGGGCCCCGACCGAGTGCATGGGGCGCGGGAGGGAGCTTACTGCAATTAAAGGGAGCATTATAGGATTTGCAAAGCCTCCAAAAAAAGTATTGAGCTTGAGACAGAAAATGGACTCAACAGTTCGTAAACAGTGCAAACAGTCACCGTGGGAAATCTTGGTTCGTCAGATGCTGTTTTTTTTTTCAAGCAAATCAAGATTTAGTGTCTTTTTCCAAAGATCGTTCATCCGAACGATTTTTGGAACAAACATAAAGTAACTTACTATTCTTCATGTTTTATAAGAAAAATCAAGTCGCCGTTCATTTTCTCGTGACTCAGATGTTTGATTGAGCTCAAATTTTCACAGGTTTATCATTTCATGCACATGTTTGATCAGACAAAGTATGAGTCCAGTCCTGTGACCTTTGCCAATCATGTATTGTACATTTAAAACCCTTGTAGTCTCTCTACGGGGCTGGGAGCCTTGGACTTGTAATAGTGGATTTTGTTTGTAGTGCGCCCTCTGACGGCTTGATTAGTCCATGGTCAAACTTCTTGGTCAAAAAGACTAGCGAGATATCGGCTTAGAAAAAATATTAACGGAAAAGAATAATATCACGAACTTAACGCATGGGAGGCGCTTTGTACATCACTTTGCAACTCCCAGGCGCGGTTCTTTTTTTGGGGGGGGGGGGGGGGGGCTGACGGTTTGGTGCATAAGGCAAAAAAAATAAAAATTGTTGTGTTGCCCTCAAGTGGAACAATTTTAATTCTAGATCGGTCGGTCGATTTTGTTTTTTTTGGCCGACCTTTCAAACATTAAGAATAAATACAGGATGTATGGTAACCAGGACTTATAAATCAACGGTCTTGGGTCGTTTTGAGGAGACACGCTTTTTTACTGCTAAATCTTACATTTTTTGTCAAAAATTGTGAGTTTTTATACTTTATAGGACTCGGAGAAAAAAAAATCCCGACCCAAAGTTTTGGCATTTTACGGTCGGTCGCTGAGGGCAACACAACAATATTTTTTCCGGCCTAATCTCCAAAAGCTTTGGGAAAAAATAGTGTGTTCTCCCGAAAACAAACAAATCCAAACCAAGATTTTATTTCAATGTTTTACTGTCTTCTGAAGACACACTTTATATCATTCATCATCGAGCAAAGTACAATCAATAAATGCATCATTTTATACAAATAACATTTTGATAATTTAAATTATCTTTAAATACTCCCGATCAACAGCAAATAGCACATCATTTGAAATTTCATTGGAAAAATTTATTTGGATTATAAAAATATAAAAATGTTAAAATAGTGGAAAACGGCCATTAAATCGTTTCTCTTTATTTTTGATGATCTTTAAAGGTCCTTTAAAGGTAGTATCATACTTTGGTTTTTGTCAAAGAAATACAGATTCATTGGCAAAAATATCAAGGACGATACAGTAAAAGTAATCTGTGAAAATTTCAGTCCCATACATTGCCCACTTTTTGAGAAAATAGTTTAAAACGACCACAGTATTTCTTAAGTGTTTTCTCTTTTATTTTTGATCTTTTAAAAGATCAAAAAGATTTTCGGTCGTTGTTTTACTAATTTCTGGAAAAATACACCACTTCAGGCGGAAAAATGTTAACGGTATGTTTCTACCATCACCATCTTCGTACCCTGAAAGTTATACGTAAATCTGTGAACATTTCTGTTTTGGTCTCTTACCAAAGTATGATACTACCTTTAAGCTGCCACGGAATAAACGTGCGCAAGTCTTGGCTTTATCTATTTAGATCCATGCCAAATATTATTCTAACCTATTTGACTTCAATACTAGCATGAAGCCTCAGTATTGAATCAGTCGTTCGCTAATTTCCATGATACATGGCGCCTCGGCATGTATACACAGCATATAATTAGACAATATTGTTAATAAAGAATGTATTAACTTGAAGATTTACAACATTCATACCGGTAGTAATCTAATAATCCTCTTTGTCCATACTGAATTTATTTTGAGATCGGAATGGAACAGTAAATAAAATGTAAGCACGCACCATTCACGTGTGCAGTATTTCAACATCCATTATTATTAGGCCTAGACATTCAAAGTTTTCGAGGAAATTAACTCAAGATAAGCTAACAGGTACTGCAAATGAACGATGATTTTGCTGAAAATGTTTTGGTGTGTCTAAGTGTGTCAAAGTAATCTATACTTTGTCCATTTCTGAATTTATTTTTGAGCTGGAAATGGAAGAGCAAAGAAAAGTTGTAGCACACGCCATTCACGTGTGCAGTATTTCGACAACCATAATATTAGGCCTAGATATTCCAAGCTGTGAAATCCATTCAAGATAATCTAACAGGTACTGCAAATGAACGATGATTTTGCTTTAAAAATTGGTGTGCCGGTCAGAATTAATCCTTTCATGAGGTGATAGATGGAATGGTCCATTTTCACGAGGGGAAGCTGAGATGAGCGAAATGGAACAGTCCATCTGTCACCTGGTGACATCTTTCTCTCCACCGTTGCGATGAATGTGAAACATTCTTTGTTCATTGGTTTCATTCACTTCAATGCAACGCATAAAGAAATTGATATCGTAATCAGTAATATTTCTTCTTCTGTTAGGAGAACAAATAAGGCGTTTCTAGGGTTACGTCTGTCAATTTAGCCTAAGGCTGTGTCCAAAATCTCTGGCTGAGGCTGCAAATAACACACAAGTCTATGGAAATGGCTGCAGTCACTGGCTTGTGGCTGCCATAGGTGCGTGTGTAATTTGCAGCCGCTGCCAGAGATTTTTTTGGGACATGGTTTAAGAAAGAAATTCGAGTCACAACGCCACCATTGGCGGTATACTGAACAGGGCAATGGCAGTTCATATCCATCATGAAATATTATCTTTTCCTATTATGCGACTTATTTAATGCATGATTACAGAAAAATTATCTAATCTTGCGTGTCGTACTCAAGGTCTTGTGTGTGTCAATCTACAGATTGTGGGTTCGAATTCAGTCACGAGTTAGGCGCTTGCGTCCTTGGGCAAGACGCTTTGACACAATATTGCTCCTCTTCACCCAGGTGTAAATGGGTACCTGTGAGGGTGGAGATGGCTTTGTGGTTTGATTAACCTTTGTTCGCTTTACAGGCAGTCAGGAGCTGTGAATGTGAACTGTGAATGATGATATTGTTTCAGGAACTTGTAAATGTAGCCCAATAACCAGGGATAGTAATACGCTGTGATTTAGTTCAATAAAAATAGCGTTTCAAATGCTGGTTATTATTATTAACCGAGGATGGGACCTTATAAATAGGGGTACATTCCCACTACAGGGTCGTGCACAGCACTTAACGTACATAATAAACATCGTCCAAACCAATGAACTTGAAATTGACATAAATGTTTATATTGAGAGCATTATCTGTCTTCTATTAAAATAATTGTATGGACAATAAAAATTTGTCTTTAAAATGTAATAGCTGATACTCAGTAGTTGCGATGATCGTAACCCTAGGTCTGACCCAGGGTTACGATCATCGCAACTAACTTTTATGCTAAAGTGTCTCCCTAATATACCCTATTTGTAACTATAAAACGTATTTAAAGGGATGGTACAGAATTGGTAAGACAAAATACACTTCATGATCACAGATTCACATAAAACTTACACAGTATAATGGTGATGATAGGAGAAAATATCCCATGAAATATTTTTGTCTGAAATAAATCGCTTCGAAGCGTTTTATTCATTCGTTGAAATGTGTACAGTTCTCTGTACACGGGTTTTCACTATTTTCTCGTGACCCAGATGGCTGATTGACCTCAAACTTCTACAGGTTTGTCAGTCAAGGTATATGATGGATTACATAATGTGCTTTCACTGTCAGCAACGGTTTTGTCTCAAAAACCAGTTCTGTACTATCCCTTTAAGTTCTGTATCTAAGTTTTGTTCGCAGTGGGATGAACGGTTGTGAAATAACGCGTGATTTATAATACAATAATCAGAGTATAGGGGATTAGTACAGGCGTTGCGTAATGCATAGCATATCTGCATACCAAAGCACGGTGGAAATTCAAACATGACGAAGCAATTTTTCAGAAATCTTTTTAAAGATAATTTGGATTGTATTTCTTTACAAACTAAACAAAATGCACACGTTAAGAATGATGAAATCCTATATGCATGGCGATTCTATATAATTATGCAAATATATAAAAGCGTTTCAACTAGAATATCTCTTGTATAAAACCGTTTGCAAATTTATACACACAAAAACTTTAAAAATTGTACAGTCGCTTAAAGGTACATTACAGGATTGGTAACGTACCCAAACAGAAATGTTCATAGATTTACGTAAAACTTTCAGGGTATGCAGATCGTGTTGGTACAAACATACCGTTAAAATATTTCCGCCTGAAATGCTGTGTTTCTCCCGAAATTAGTAAAAAAAAACGACCGAAAACAGTTTTGATCTCGGGGTATAGATCAAAACCACTTTTTATGTTTTATAAGAATGATTGAGTTGGTTTTTCGCTATTTTCTCGTGACTCAGTTGTCCGATTGTGCTCAAATGTTCACAGGTTTATTATTTCATGTATATGCTGGATCAGGAAAAGTATGAGTGCTGTTTTGCGACCTTTACCAATCATGTATTATACCTTTAAGTATTTGTGGCGTCTAAAATCATTTCCTTAATTTCTTTGATTTTTATTAGTACTTAATTGTGTAGCAAGACTTGCTGCATAGTGTCAGGAGTAAAGGCTTATTTCAACAATAATCATAATTAAGTGCATTCATTTTGGAATAATTTTTAAAAAAGTTCATTTCATGGAAAATTTGACTTAATTTCCCACATTCTTTTCATTTTGCCAATTTTCATTCCTGTCGAAATCTCTTTTGCGTATCCCATCGCTGACACCGTTAATGACTGGGCCAGATTTACCGTCCCCGTTACTGACTGTCAAACCTTTGGTAACCTGGTTATCTCCTGCTTTAACCGGTCTGGTTACCGTACGTTTACCGCCCAAGTAGGAAGTGTAGAAGAACTGAGCGAAGAGAATCAGGTAGCTGAAGTAGAAGGCCATTGCGATTGTCAAGGCTCCTCCACCAACCTGACACGTCTCCCCTTGCTGTTTCATGACAGCGGCGTAAACCACCAAGACGTTACCCATCAACATCTGGATAATCTGGAGGGAGGTTATTGTCATTGGAACGAATTTGGGCAGACGGACGCCGACCGAACGGAGGCCGTAGTAAGGGTACATGATGCCGTGAACGAAGTAGTTCATGACGGTGAACCAGACGCCAGGGGAGCCCAGGTCACTGTAAACCGCCACCACAAAGAGAGGCACGCTGGCATGATGGTACCAGTGGAGGAACATCAGCTTCTGCTTACGGAGGACAACAAAGAGGGTATCCCCCAGCTCTGGGATCTTGGAGAGGGTGAAGAGGAGACCCCAGATGCCGAGGAAGTTCTTATCGTAGTAGGTGTTGTTGCAGACGGTGGAGTGCAAGCCGTTGTAGAAGACAGCCTTCGCTAGGACTGGGACGCTCCTCCAGACACCGAAGAGGCTGAACCCACCCAGCAAGACGTTCCAGAGGATCAGGGGGCCCTTGAGGCGATAGGCAGGGCGGTCCTCCATCCACCGACGGCCGGTGAGGACGAGGAAGACGTACAAGGCCGAGATGGGGATCATCCAGAGACGGTACTCTCGTAACAAATCGGTCCAGGACACCACGTCGAAGTTTTCCTCGATGGCAAACCTGTCGGCCGGTCTAGTCCCCGTGTACTCAAGGCTCAAGCTAGCCATTGTCAACCCTAACACCAAGCCAAACCTTCTGACCAACGCACGTCAAATTCTGTTAAATTTGTAATTGAAAAAAAATACAATAATAAGAATTTCGGGAAGGAAAAACACAATGCAGTATTCAACGGCAGATATTTTTCTTTTTAAGTTTGACGGTGCAGTAACAAAAA
Source organism: Astropecten irregularis (assembly GCA_963971285.1). Lineage (NCBI taxonomy): Eukaryota > Metazoa > Echinodermata > Asteroidea > Paxillosida > Astropectinidae > Astropecten > Astropecten irregularis. Next base: position 9,583,385 of record OZ020265.1, on the reverse strand, counting down.
AAAGGATTCGTCCGTTTTGCAAACACAGATCAGCTACTTAATCATCAGTTTTGTCTCAGCGCGTGATACTCTTATTGTCATTCAAAATTGAATACGTTGAATTTGAACCTGAAAGTCCTGAAAACTATGATGGTACATAGGGGCCTAACTGGTTTTTGCGACAAAACCGTTGCTGACAGTGAAACTGCACATTATGTAATCCATCATATACCTTAACTGACAAACCTGTAGAAGTTTGAGGTCAATCAGCCATCTGGGTCACGAGAAAATAGTGAAAACCCGTTTACACATTTCAATGATATTATGCGTTCATAATAAAACGCTTCGAAGCGGTTTATTCCAATCGGAAAATAGTTTCATTTATTTCTCAACAAATATGGCATTTTAGACAAAAACATTTCATGGGATGTTTTCTCCTATCATCACCATTATACTGTGTAAGTTTTATGTGAATCTGTGATCTTGAAGTGTATTTTGCCTTACCAATTCTGTACCATCCCTTTAAATCAGATAATAAAAAGCGAAATATTCATGCTTATTAAACATCGACCAACAACCACTTGCTTAGCAGAGAAATACTTCGTGAGGATCTACTGTCTTTGCGATAAAATATGTGTGCTTAGCAGATTCATAACACTGCATGCACGCATGCGCGGTGCGTGACGTCATAATGACGTCCTCACTTCATATTTTGTTGACGTTTCTTTATCTGTAACAATAACTGTGTGCTTGTCTAACAGTTTATTATAATTATATAATATCGATATGATAATATCATTATAGGTATACACTATTGATACATGCTTCAATTATATAATAAGTAAATAAATATTAAAAAAAAAATCATGGCGGTGTGCCGGCGTGGTTTCATGGCTTCTGACTGCCAAACGAGCAAAGATAATTGAATTAGGGACATAGGGCTGGATAGCTCAGTTGGTATAGCGCCTGTACGGTATTCAGGAGGTCGCCGGTTCGAATCCCGCTCCAGTCAATTTGTCTTTGTTCACTTTTCAAATATTACTTTAAATTCAGTCATTTCCCTTGTGGTTATTTGATGATTATAAAAACCTAAATTGATACAATAATCTTAAAAACAGCTTTAAGAAAGAATGATAAAATCTTGAAAACGGATTAAAGGTAGTATCATACTTTGGTAACTAAACCAAAACAGAAATCTTCACAGATTTACGTATAACTTACAGGGTATGAAGATGATGGTGGTAGATAGATACCGTTGAAATGTTTCCGCCTGGAATGGTGTACTTATCCAGAAATTAGTAAAACAACGACCGAAAATCTTTTTGATCTTTTAAAAGATCAAAAAAATAATAGAAAGAACCTAAGAAATACTGTGGCAGTTTTTCACTGTTTTCTCAAAAAATGGGCACCGTATGGGACTGAAATTTTCACAGATGACTGTTACTGTATCTGTCTTGGTATTTTTGCTCACGAATCTGTATTTCTTTGATAAAAACCAAAGTATGACAGTGGCGGATCTACGGGGGGGGGTTTAGGGGGTTTAAACCCCCCCCTTGGATTCCCTATTTTTTTATTTTTTTTTTTAACCCCCCAAAAAACCAAAAAACATCAAATGTCAAACTTAAAAAGCTCCTTAGCTCCGTACCACAGCGGAGGGGGGGGGGGGGGGGGGGGGGATTGACCACAAACCTAACCCCACCCACCCTCGCAGTGCCTGGCTACAAAACTTCACTCCGGGTAAACCCCCCCCTTACCAAAAAGCTAGATCCGCCACTGTATGATACTATACGATCACAAAACTTACGGTTTATGCAGGTAACAAAAAATGAACTGCTTGGAGTCTGACCACGGTGTACTGTGCACTTATTATGACGCTTACTCCTTCTGTAGTTCAACCTTGCAATGAGTTAAAAATATGCCATCAGTAAGAAGGGGCTTATTGGCTCGTCTAGCTGTAGCAGAACCCCAGTTTTTGACTGTTATCGTAGATAAATACACACAGCTATCATATTATGAATTTTTTTCTGTATGGGTACACATCAGGTGCTCAATCCATTATCCTGGCCGATAGTGTGTTTCTGTGTGTACGCGTGCTCGCAAGCTGCCTAAATCGTACGACATCTCGCTATCCAACCAGAACATAGGCCCGATATGAGCTCACCTTGCTGCACAGTACATACACGCAGTACGTGACAACAGTACTTGGCCATGACAAAAGGAAATGGCGTTTCTTGGTCGCTTCAAAAAGAAAAATTAGAATACTGTAGCCTCTTAGCCATTTTAGCTTTTAATTTGAGAAATATCCTGCTATGATCGAAACGTCAGACCCTCCTAACTCTGACCAGCATCAAGTTGAGAAAGATCATGCAAAAATAATGAATAACTGTGAAATTGTGAGCGTCTCAGAATTGTGCACGCATGAGGGCGTGTACTAGTCAGCAGTTGAGTTGAGTTGTCATTTGTATTGTGACATCACATTTTGCTTAGCAACTATAAGATTGATTGGCATTTAAGATTTATCTTAGATAAGCGCTTCGTGAAATCCACCTGCAATCAATCATTACGCCTATACGCATACAGCAAAGTCATGATAAACGCACAAACGTGCAGTGTTGTGCGCGCGCGTTAATTTGCGCAATCTGGTACACAGATCGTTAAGATAATTATCTTCTTTGTTTTCTCTTATTTCCAATTCCAGGGTCAACCTGCTTTCAAAATGTCATTCCAATGCCATGGAATCAAAAAGAAGGCAACTAGCTTCCATCCATAATCTAAGACCAGTTACTGCTGTGGTATCTTCTCTTTGCTTTGGGTGGTTGCACCTCGGCTGTTTGGTAAGTTAATGAGTAGACAGGCTTTATTAAAAGATGTGGGGCCAATTTCATAGAGCTGTTTAAGCACTAAAATTTGCTTAAGCACCAGAAAAAAAAATCAGTTTGCCGGCCAAAACTTCAAAACTTGCCGGAATGTTAGCTCAGTTAACCAATGCCGAATGCAAGTCAAAAGCAGTAAACATCACATGAAAATTTGGTTGGTAATCCTGTTAAATCAAGGAAGACTTTTCATGCTTAAGCAATTTATGTGCTTAAGCAGCTCTATGAAATTGACCCCAGCTGGCCTGGTTGAGGACGATGCTATAACGAAGTCTTTGTCATTATAGTTTGTTAGCTATTTGTGCCTAGTTGAGCATGAGCGGGCATGCGCACTGGATAGTTTGCAGCAGACGCCATTTTTGATGTATTTTCCCATTAATCTGTACTAATATCTCCATTATTAATGGAGATCAATAGTATTTTCCTCTGTGTATGCGCGTCCTAGCGTCATATCCAACGCAGCATGCGCGGGTTTTTTGTTCAACTGAAAGCTAAACGACTCAACTTATTTTCGAATGGAAAAAACTCACTTCATACCCATAGTTTGGTGCAAACATCTTCCAAAAAATATAAATTTATTCAAACAATAAAGCCTCAAAATTGCCGCAGTGATCAGTGTATTGTCAAAACATTTTGCGGTAAATCACACGCGTGCTTTGTATTGTATTAATTTAAAATTAACATGTCAACTAAACAAATAAACATTACCTCTTGTGTTACACAATGTTTTGAGACAAGATTTTTAAGGTCTGGTCTTTCAATGCAAAATAGACAACACAATTAAACATAATACTGTCATACTATGATAAGTAAGATTACCATATTAAATCCACTTTTTCAAAAAGCGTAACATTTTTTTAAATCAATATTAGAAATAAAAGTCATACTCCAAAATAATCTGAAACCAATTCTTTATAATGCCATCAAGAATAAATTTGAAAATAACACCAGTAAGTTTAAAGTGCGTAGAAACTCGAGAACAATTTCACATAATCAAGCACGTATAGGCCTAAAGGTCCGTTTCAATATGGCCGATTCACAAAAGTGCGCCTCCAAGAGTTTGCAACGCGTTGGCCAATCACGATGCTCGAAATTTGTTGATCGACCCAATGCGCATGTCGACCGATTCCGCGCATTGTGATTGGTCAACGCCTCGCAAACGCTTTCAGGCGCACTATATTGTGAATCGCCCGTACAATTGCCGTGCATAGGTCTTGCATAGACAAATCAAAATTAAAGCTTCGCAATTAACATTGGCGTCCAATATAATACTAAAAAACAACAACAACAACAACAACAACAACTGTAACAAAACGGAATTAGCGGTAGATAGCATACAAAAACACAAACAAAACATACAAATGTCTAATACCATCAATGATAGATTAACAAATAATTCCCCAAACATCTTCTTGCATTAAAGGGATTGCATACGTTTGGTAATTTGAGCCTATTGTTTGTTTCAAACCAATATTATTGTATATATATACCATAAAACTAACCTGTGAAAGTTTCAATTCAAAAGGTGGTAGCGTTTGTGAGATTTTGGCGACAAACTAGAGCGGTTATTTCACGCCAGATAACATTAAGTCAATAGCTGAGAAGCGTTACGGCCATAACGCTTCTCAGATTCATAATTTTTGGAGATAAAAAGTGACATATTTTTCCATAACCGCGGTACTTCGAATTGAACGTTTCTCAATATGCATTATACTATCCAAAGCAGCTGTACTTCTCACCAAGTAAGTTTTTATTGCCATAAATTTTCAGAGTCTTTACCAAACGTATGCAGTGCCTTTAAATGCCGACTTCCATTCAATACAGTTCGTAAAACAGTTGTGCAATTATCATTACCAAATTTCAACAAAGCTCTAAATTGCATAGGCGTTTGGTCGCCTGGGGTCGATTTCACGAAGCCCTACGATCGATCGTAACTCGACTTACGAAGGATAACCCATCGAACCTTGCGTAGGGCTGCAACCTGCAATGCATATAACAGGTAATATACGGTTGATAGTAAGTTACGATGAGTTTGGCGAAATCAACCCCTGTTCGGTTTTCCCACGTTTGACCATTATGTCCCTAACATTAAAATGGGTAGTGGCGGTGTGTGCGTGGTTTCATGGCTTCTGACTGCCAAACGAACAAAGATAATTGTCTATTGGGGTCACCATCAACGTAGGGCTGGATTCCTCAGTTGGTAGAGCGGTATTCAAGAGGTCGCCGGTTCGAATCCCGCTCCAGTCAATTTTTCTTTGTTCACTTTTCAATGACTTTAAAATCCAGTCAGTTTTCCTTGTGCTTGTGGTTATTTGATTTTGATGATTATATTGAATGTATCAATTCACTTTAAATTGTCGAAACTTCGGTCAATAATTATTGTGAAATCGTTTTTTGTAAGTTTTGTTCACGGTGTACATAAAACGTAACATTTGTAGAATAACTCTCAAAGAATTAATGAAATCGTTACAAATAGAAGCAGTCTTATTAATGGATTGCGAATTAACAATAGTAAGTTTGAATACATGAAATTTATGTTGTTTACACTGTGAAGGTATTAGTCTCGTTAATAGTCAAGCAATTATTGGTATAGCTAAAATGGTTTGCTTTGCAACAGAAGTCATGGATTTTTCTTATTCACGCCTTATTCATGGTGCATCCATTTTGTCACCTTCCTTGTATACCCTTCGGAAAAGATAACACCAATTTTTAAAAGAAAACGGGTACCAGACTATTTTGAATCCAAGCCTCGGTTTGATTGCACTGTTTGGAATGCAGGGTGGATGCACCGTGAATAAGGCCTTTGCTTTTTAACCTTTTTTAAGGAATTGGTGTTTCGTCGTATTTACCTATTTCTGTTTGATAAACATTTTCGATCACTTAAAGTGCGTTTCGTTTTTCACTAGACTCCGTTCGCCTCATTTTGATAAAATGCGTTGGTCAATTTATCTTTTGCAAACATTTTCTGAACAAAATAGTTTGAACTTTGAACTCATGAAAGATCGCTCGCATCAGCCTCTTTTTTGCGCAGGCGCAGATTGGAGTTGGTGTCAGTCACGTGCCCGTTGACGCCATTACTAGATCCGTTAACTTGGTTTATACCACCGGTTTGAACCGGTTTAGCGGGCGCGCGCTTGCTGCCGAAGTAAGAGGAGTAGAAGAACTGCGCGAAGAGAACTAGATAGCTGAAGTACAAGGCAACGGATAGTAACAGAACGCCTTGGCTCATGTGGCAAGACACGCCGCTGCGGTTCATGATGGCTGCGTGGGCCACTAAGACATTCCCCATCAGCATCTGAAAGATCTGAAGAGACGTGATCGTCATGGCCACGAATTTGGGAGGACGGAAGCCGGAAGCTCTGAGTCCGAAGTAGGGGTACATCAGGCCGTGCACGAAATAGTTCATGACTGTGAACCAGGCTCCAGGAGCAAAGCGATCGCCGTACACGAAGAAGACAAAGATGGGCACGCTGGCGTGGTGGTACCAGTGGAGGAACATCAGCTTCTGCTTACGGAGAACTATGAAGAGGGTATCCCCCAGCTCTGGGATCTTGGAGAGGGTGAAGAGGAGACCCCAGATGCCAATGAAGTCCTTGTGGTAGTAGGTGTTGTCGCAGACTGTGGAGTGCCAGCCGTCGGAGACGAGGGCTTCAATCAGGATGGGAGCACTCCTCCAGACACCGAAGAGACTGAAACCTCCCAGCAAGATGTTCCAGAGGATCAGGGGGCCCTTGAGTCGATAAGCAGGGCGGTCCTCCATCCATCTACGGCCGGAGAAGACGAGAAGGACGTACAAGGCCGAGATGGGGATGCTCCAGAGACGGTGCCCCTTCACCCAGGCGACCCAATCATCCACATCGAAGTTCTCTTCGAAGGCAAATCTATCGGCTGGGCCGATTCCCTTATAAACTAGCTCCCCCATTACCGTTGATGGCAGTCAAGCAACTTCACTGCTAGCAGACTTTCGTCAACAAGTGGATCAAAGACCACCTGTATGCCTACATAAAGGAAGAAAACAGAACATCCCTCGTCAGATAATGTTATTTTGAATACCATGTACAGGTTTAAATAAGACTTAAAACTACTAAATTGCGGTGACACCATTATGTAATCTCTTCTGTGGTTCTGAGAACTGATTGTTTAACTCGCTACGTTCCGAACAGTGTACTATGTTCGTCTTCAGGACCATGTGATTTTCGTTCCATCCGTCATTTTTGTTCAGATTTCGAGGCGTCAAAAAATACAATATTGCTACTACTAGTACGTCTGTGTTGACGTGTGACGTCATCCACTAAACTCAATCTGATTGGAGCCATCCTGGAGCCGGCAACCAGATTGTTAGCAACTTTTATCGCCTCAAAGTTGCTAGGAAATTTCCCCGTGTGTGACATGGTCTTAAAAGTATACCAGCACATTTTGAGTTTTCGAGTCTGACGAGTCATTTCGTTCACAGACAAAATATATTGGGTCTATAAATTCCGATACTATGCACGTGCCAAAAAATGGCAATAAAACTACAAATAAAACACGCTATTGACTTCATGAGATGTTATTTTTGTACTGGCGTATATTTAAATGAACATTGTTGTGCAATTCTTTTCTTTCTCGCTTTCCAAGACTCTTTTTCTTTCAAAAAGACCACATTTTTGCAGTTGTCTTTGCCCCTCGCAACCGTTTAGATTAAAGGTATACTACAGTATATCATACTTTTCGTTGTTGTCTATGTGCGCTGTCACATTCACCAATGTTGTACATGCCATTTTACTCATGCATCGTATAGGTATAGCACAATACGACAAGGTACGTTTTTAATTATTTGTAATAGGCCAATATGTTATCTGTTCCAACGGGTATAAAAAGATCGTAGGTGACAAGATGGATGCGCCGTGAATAAAGCCCACCGCACACTATACGATCCGACTACGACCCGACTGGTTTTTGGAAGGATCGCAAAGCATTCTGGGAGTCTTAACCGTGATTCGACAGTCGAATCTTGTCGACTGGCCATCAGAGTGGGTCTGCGACTGGGAACAATCACGGTTAAGACTCCCAGAATGCTTTGCGATCCTTTCAAAAACCAGTCGGGTCCTAGTCGGAATGTCGGATCGTATAGTGTGCGGTGGGCTTAAGGCGTATAGCCACTGCCGATCCAGGGTACCGTATCGTGATGGTGTGAATTGATTCTGGATCCATCACGAAGGTCAAAACACCCGCGTGATATCGTATCAATATCATACAGTAATCAACAGATAATAGGCTCAATATTACCGGAACCATGGCAGGCACTTTATGGCACAAGCTCCGGATTAGTCTTATATCACAATACAGCTATCATTTCAAACTAAATTCAGAACATAATCATCAAATCACGAGCTCAACCGTGTCTGGTGTGACGAGCTGACCGGATGACGAAACTGGCCAGCTAGGCATGCAACGAACACGATCTCAACTGTCTGGCCAGCCGAGCTGACCCGGGCGGCGAAACCGGTCAGTTAGTTATGACGAAACCGGTGAGCTAGGCATGCAACGAACTCGATCTCAACTGTCTGGCATGCTGGGCTGACCGGATGACGAAACCAGTCAGCTAGGCACGCAACGAACACGATCTCAACTGTCTGGCGTGCCGAGCTGACCGGATGACGAAACCAGTCAGCTAGGCACGCAACGAACACGATCTTAACTGTCTGGCGTGCCGAGCTGATCGGATGACGAAACCAGTTATAGGCACACAATAAACACGAGCTCAATTGTCTAGCGTGACAGCAGTACTACGCTCAACCGTTACGGTCTGCAGCCACGCCCCCTTTTTGTGGAAAATCCTAAATCCGAGCCTTACCCCGGTACTTTACTGATAATCCGAGTAATTCGAAGGGTACATTTTCCTGTACAGTTGTTTTTGTATGCAACAAACTGTCCCACATGCACAAGCATAAGTGCATATCTATCATAATACATTCACTACAGATTTACGGCCATATAGGGTCGACTCAATGGCGGACACGTGCCCTCGCGTACACTACTTGCACGCGCTTAAATATGCAGACGCAGCATACTGGTTTTGAACCTAGCGAACAAACAAAATCGAGTCCAAAATGCATCCTGAACTTACAAGAATTAACCCCATCACGCCAGCCAGCTTTCCCAGTACATGGAGGAAAATAGTAGCCTAAACTATGCAAGCCAAAGTCCAATAAGCATGATAAGTGGGTTCTCTAATTAGGCCTAATGCTGAAACAATTTTATTAACTGTGCTTGAATCAGTCGGCCAGTCGTGATCGGATCATAAATCTGATCCCTTCTCTATAACCCGCTTAATTAATCCCATTACTGACCTACATTGTGCCATGTGTATTACTAATTTACTATAGTATTAGCGGTAATTAGCCTAAGTAATTAGCACTGCAGTAAAGTCACTACATGTTGTACTGGTAATGTATTCAACCATGGAGGTATAAAAAGGAACTCAGGAGCAGCAGCATTAACATAATCAATGTACGTATAGGATTGACCTTCGTACCGACTGAGAATATATTTCTACCTCCATAATGCTTCGAAATTCTAAGCCTGTCACAATTCAGAATCACAGTACACAGTTCAAGTCATGTCACTGTACACAACGCATGTACATGTACATCCAGTACGTGTAGTGTACACGTGTACATGTACATTACGTAGCACAAGTATAATAGCATGGATGTAAAAATAGCTCCTCCGTGGTATAGTAATAGTACTAGTATACTATAGCCATAGTATTCTAGCTGATATTGCTTAGTATCATGCCCGCAATAGTCATTCAAATAACTCACCGTTTTACTCGCTCTTTCGCTTCTCAAATTGAAGTGTATGGAACACGTAGGTCAGAGTTTGATACACGTACACTGAAATAATTCATTATTCTCGCTGTTGTATGGATATGTGTATTGTATCAATTTTTGTGGCCAGTATCAGTACCGCGCGGTTGGCCTTCAGAAATCATCGTACGATGATGGTAAATGGTACGATCATCGTGCGTTGTTTACCATTCATGCACAGATCAGACGGGGACATCCACCCAACACGTGCGAGGATTTCCATATGGCCACGCTGAAAAAAGTCTTGTTACTCACTCCATACAGTGGAGTTGTTGTTTTTTCAGTCCGGGATTTTTCGGCGGCATTGCGGCCAGTATAGCATCACTTGTATTAAATATTCGATCTGTTAGAATTGGAATTTATCTACTGAATTTGTGAATTAAATTTTGTTTATTGAAAAGCGAACAAAGAAAAAATTGACTGGAGCGGGATTCGAACCGGCGACCTCCTGAATACCGTGCAGGCGCAGGCTCTGCCAACTGAGCTATCCAGCCCTACGTTGGTGGTGACACCTATAGTCAATTATCTTTGTTCGTGTGGCAGTCTGAAGCCATGAAATCACGCACATATCACCATACCCCAAGGATCTTTTAAATGATACACGCACTAATGCTGCAACATGGGAATGGTACATGGGGAATCACTCAAAGAGGATTTTAATTAAATTTGTTTAATTTGCTTTTGTGAATGAAGTTGTAGGCTAGTCTGGTTCCCAGACGCAAGAATCTCCCGACAAAGTGTCGGTCAATTCTATGATTTTTAATAAGAGTCGTCAGGGAATCTTCGTCGGGGCAGGGAACCAGACTAGTATTAGGCTGACCTGCAATCCAAGATGGCGTCTGATACTAACAAAACAAAACAAATTAATAATTATTACGAATGTCTGTCTTTTTTATGGTAAAAGAAAAATATGCAGTAGAGTCTGTCTTGATTCATTTGAGTTTTTATTATTATATTATTATTTTGTCAAACCATTCAATAATATGTTGCATGTAGGTCGCAGCCTGCCTTTTCAATTTAACAATTTTTACTATATGGGCCCCTGAGTATGACCTAAAAAATGATGTATAAAGCGCCCTATATTGCAAAGTCATTCCAAGGACTTGTAAAGTAGTATACCCAAATTAATGCTGCTGTTTAAACCAAAATAATAGACTTGCCATTTTGCTTTCTACTTAATTTTGCATATTTTTCAGGGGAACTTAGTTTTGCAGAACAAGTACATAACTGCCAGGGGAATACACAGAAATAGGGCCTACCTTGGAATACAGACCAGCCTATACTTAAGAAATACTGAAGGCGTTTTTCACTGTTTTCTCAAAAAGTTGGCACCGTTAAATAAAAGTGACTGAAATGTTCACAGAATGATGAGTGTTACTGTATCTTCCTTGATATTTTTTGGCATTTTTTTGCCCATGAATCTGCATTTCTTTGACAAAAACCAAAGTATTATCATCTTCAAATGTTTTGAATTGTACAATATATTTTCAAGTCTAATTTGATGTTGTCTAATACTCTTCTGCAGCACTGCATTGGATCATATGCTGTGTGTCAACACGCAGCGCATAAAATAATGACTATCTAGCTATAACACAGACAGTCATTTTCAGATTTTCTTGGCATTGGCCAGTTGCGTCTCTGTCTTTATAAAAAAAAATGTATCATTTCATAAAATGTTGTAATTATTTCTTTTACATGCAAAATAATCAATTAATGAAATTAAACGGGCTTTTATATTATATAAAATAATATATTATGAGCATGGGTGTCGATCCAGGGGGATTCCCCCTCGCAATATTTCGAGGTTGAATGTCATTTAATACCGACAAAATATAAGTACCAACAAAATAATGAAAACAAATAGCATGCATGGAATGTAGACAGACAAACAATTTGTGGTTTTGTTTGTGTCTTCGCAGTGAATTGTTTAATTCCGAATTTCGTTTTTATAAATGCACTATAAAATGGGACAATTGGGCTCTGGTATGGGAAGGGGCCTCCCCCCCCCCAGGCCTCCCACAACCTCCCCCGGTCGCTTCGCTTCCTCACATAGGACACCAAATCACCAATCATCCCTCCCCCAATCATAGAAATCAACACCTATGATTATTAGACGTAGGCCTACATGCTTGATTTAAAAATTGGCACGTAGTCTTGCTCAAGGTTCAAGTTGTGTCGACCTATTTCACTCAGAAACATTTTCAAAGACAACAGGGAACGTCTTTGACAGCCCCAGGGTAACTATCCCTGTCGGGCTCATGTGTTTTTGACGGTGTTTGCGCAATAGACACGCTGACAAATGCAACGTCCAAAGGACATTGGGTTCTTCTTATCACTGATTAAAATCCCGATACGTTTGTTGGCACAACAGACAAGAAGAGTATGAAATAGTGGCGCGATCTTTTGTTCCAGGACTGATACGATTGTCCGCAGTGACAATGTCATTATTTTTAAAAGTCCTTATCGCTTATAAGCCCTACCAAAGTGGGCCTTAGCTGACAAAGGAAAATATAAACTTGGGATGTGGAGCCGTAGATAATATTATCATTCGATCCTTTGTGTAGGCTTATCTGGCTTTTATTATGAACCATTGTCTAGTTCTATGATAATTGCAGATTTTTTTATTCAAGGACTTGTAGGGTGAAAAGTTCAACTTGACAAGTTTTGAAAGACGATTTTGGTCTCTTTCAAAAATAATCAAGTTCTGTTCACATATTTTTTTTATTTTTTTTTTATAAATTTCAGGATAATTATGAAGATTGTGTTGGTAGAAACATACCGTTTAAATAGTTCAGTCTGAAATGGTGCATTTATCCAGAAATTAGTAAAACAATGATCGAAAACAGTTTTGATCTCGGGGTAAGATCAAAACCATTCTGAATGTTTTAGTCGGGTTTGGGCTATTTTCTCGTGACTCAAAATGTCCGATTGAGCTTAATTTGTGGCACAAGTTTATTATTTCATGTATTATGCTGTTTTAGAACATTTTAGAGTGCTGCTCTGTGACCTTTACCATTTATGCATTATACCTTTAAGTAAAGTGTGCCATAATTATTTCTAGAATTAGAAGTATCCTTGCCCCACTAAATCATGAATCGTATTGTCTGCAGACCATTCTTTTGCGACGTTGAGCCCGATCTTGATTTTTTTGTTTTGCTATAAATCAAGACGACAAAATCTATAGTCCAATATAAAAATCACATGCATAGTGATGCCCGTTATTATCTATCGCCGATAGAGGGCGGCAAACACATTTCTCAAACTTGACTAATAATAATTTATTTCATTGCAAGGTAAAACCATGGAGCTATAAAACAGTCATGGGTTAACAAAGACAAATTGAGTTTAGAACAGGATTCGAACCTGCGACCCCGTTACACCGTACCGGTGCTCTATTAACTGCGCTATCCAGCCCTATGTTGGCGGTTGTCCAAATTGTCAATTATCTTTGTTCGTTATATTTCATAATTTGGCTATAAAGGCTTAAATCATGCCTTGGCGCTTTTCAGAAAAAACTACTTTTTCTACAAGTATAATTTTCAAAAGCTGTCTGACTTAATTTCCATAATAGTCCTTTATTATCGTTTTAAGTACATACACTTTTAAATTCACATACATATAACATATAGACACAATGATTATTGGTAGACTTAAATAATTTTATGTACGGCCTAATTTTGGTCTGATCCCACATTACTCAGTGCAATGACAAACGTCAAAATGAAAAAAAGGGAAAAATTTGAACAAACTTTAGAATCTGATAATCCTTAGATTGACACTGGAGTTTTTACATGCACTGAATTAAAAAATGCAGTGATTCTGACACTATATCATTAACATTAGTCATTAATTTCAGTAGAATAAATTATAAAGCAGAACAGGGCCCAATATAAAGCCATTTGCGAGTTAAATCTGAATAGTAACTGGTACACAGGCTTCTTTCAATGCACATAAATACCCCAGTTTGAATTTCCCAGACTAAAGACTCTATTGCTATTATCACATGATGTGGTGCAAGCTTTTGCATAGCAATAACCATCTCTGGAATGGACTGGTTCCTTTGTGCAATTCTTATCCATTATGAACAGTTCATTGGTGCAAGATGTCTGTTATGTAACCAAGCAAAAGCTTGCCCCAAATCATGTAATATAGCAGCAGTCTTTAGTCTGGGAAATTCAAACTGGGGCATTTATATGCAATGAAAGAAATCTGTGTACCAGATACTATTCAAATTTAACTCGCAAATGGCTCACCTCACTGCAGAATTCTGCAGAATTGTTTTATGATTTTTCGCTTCACAGGGCTAGCGCCAAATGTCTACGCTTTCACAGTATGTGTGAAATCCGTAGCTTTATACATGAACTATCATGCATGATCATGAGCAGTTCAGCACAAGTGAAAAATTGTCCCCCGATTCCCAAGCACTGGCTTTTCTGCTTCCGTATGATTCTACGATTTTAGTTAACAATGCCATAAATTAGAGCCCTGGGCCGATTTCACTAACACTTTGCGATCATCGCTAAAGCCCAAATCCATCACTCAACGGAAAATTGCTACGAAAAGTAGCGATCGATTTTCCGTTAAGCGACAGATTGCAAAGCGTTAGTGATATCGGCCTCTGGTGTGAAAATTACTAATCAATCTGGAGATGGTTATATTAAACCAACTCCCTACAGAAGATTGAAACCTGTGCAAAATGCCAAGCTATCATGAGTCCCCTTTAAATTGGGACATAAGTGACAACATCAGAGTTTGGATACAAAATGGCGGCCAACATCATGCTCTTAAATGGGTGCTCAAGAAGGGGGTGCATTGGGATACAAAAAATGTGTTCAGCATACTGCTTTTCTGGAGGGGTGTCGAGTAAAAATGGCCCCTGTCCCCAACCCCTTCCGTCAAAAACGAGAATTTTTTAACTGACTACTATTTAAATTTACTGCTTCTTTCCTAAAATCTGTAACACAAAATACAAACGGCATTCCAGAGACAACTACGAGAAGCACTTGTTAAAAGATTTGTTAGAAGTTTCAGCAGAAAGGTGAAGCAGTTGGGTCTTTGATATTGAACATGTCCTTCAGGGAGATGTCGTCCGGAGGGACTGCCGCGAGCTTGGAAGGGTCTCCCATTTGAGAGTTTGATTCAGCTGGATTGCCGACAGGTGCGGTGCCTCCTCCAGACAGAGTTCCGGCAGGTGCCTCACTTTTGTTTGTCCTAACTGCAGTTCCTGTGCTTGGGTTCGGAGCTGATCTCTGATTGAAGGAACTAGTAACTTGCGGCAAACGGTGATGAGCGCTCGGCACTTGCCGATGCTCAATCTTACCGGCAGACGTTGCAGACTTGCCGCCGTCCTCCGAGGATGAGTCTACTTCCGATTTGTCCATTTTCTTGGGAATTTTCGGAATGGAAAATCCGGCAAGACCGCCTTTTCGTTCCAGTGGCCTCTTGCGGGATTCCTGCGAGCCTACAACATTGTCTGAATCGCTGACACTTCCCCTGCTCCGTTTCGACCTCCTCGCCGGCAATTCTGAGTCCGAGTCCGAAACGGGTCTTGTAATTTCTGGTTTGTCATTCTCCCCTCTCAGTTTGATTCTCAAGATCAAGGGAGGTTCTTTGGGGTTTCCTGCTGGTTTTGATGTAGGGGGCGGACTCATTGGGGTCGGGGGTTCTTTTGAGAAGGATTTGTCTTTGTCCTCGGCCCGAGGTGACATCGCTGGGGCAGAGTTTTGCCGCGTTACTGCCTTCGCATCATTCTTGACGTCACCAGCTTTCGGTAAGCTGATTTGTCTCATTAATCTCGGATCACTCGGCTTACCCGTAACTTGCTTTGGTTCGGCGAGTTCTGATGGCTGTTTAAGCTGCTGTATTGATTGCGGTCCCGTACCCTGAGGCCTTGCTTGGTCTGGGGCACTTAGTCCAGGATTTTGTTTGATGCCAGGTGGCACTGAGGGAGTCTGCTTGGTTGAGACTGGAGCATCCCCTCCACCCTCATTACTCAAACTGGAATCATGCTGCGGACTCCCATTTCTCTGCTGCTGTGTTAGCCTTGGGACACGAGGATCCTTCGGACCTGCTGAAGCGTCGTTATCAACAGGTGCACCACCTGCTTCTGAATTTGACGGATGTGGTCCTTGTCCGGGAGCGGGGCCTCGCACTGGATGAGGTCCTCGCATAGGAGAAGGTCCTCGCATTGGAGGTCCTCTTGGATGGGGTCCCATGTTGGGTGAAGGTCCTCTGTGATGCGGCGACGGTCCTCTGTTTGGGCCCGGTGGCCTGTTAGGGAGCGGTATTCTGTTTGGTGAATCTCCAAATCTCGGTCCACGAAATTGCATACCCTGTTGGGGAGGAAATCTCGGTCGCATATTTCTCATTGGAGGTCCTGGGGGGCCCCGTGGCGGGAATCTAGGTCCTGGATTCATAGGGCCAGGTGGACCACCACCACCAGGGGGGAATCGAACAGGGAATCTTCCGTTTGGAAAAGGGGGGAAGTTTGGATTCTGTGGAGGCATCCCTTGAGGTGGACCTCGAGGGCCGAAAGGAGGACCTCCAGGAGGAAAAGGCATCATACCTTGAGGTGGGAGCCCAACCTGGGGTGTTGGGAGTAACCCTCCTTGCTTTCCTGGCTTCTCCATGACCTCCTGCCCCTGATTCAAGTTACCCGTCACTCCCGTACTCAGCCTAGGATCCCTGTTGGCCAGTCTGGGGTCTCGGGGCTGTTGAGGGGCAGGCTCGTTTGCACTTTGATCGGTATTCTGAGTTCTGGGATCACGCGGCCTCTGGAGTCGCGGATCTGCGGGACGGGCAGTTCTAGGGTCTGTCTGCGCTTGCGGAGCAGAGGCTGATGTGACTGTTGTGCTGGTCTGGGCACTCTGGGGGCTCACAAAATCAGGATGAGATTTCAGCTCAGTGGGAGTGAGAAGCTCGATTGGAGCCAGCGTGGGCCGACTCTCTGTATCGTTTATCGTGTACTCGTTGTCCTTCCAAAGAAGCCTCCTGAGTCTCAAGTCCGACTTGTCCTTCTTCTCTCGGTCTGCTCGCGGATCTTTGAGTTTCTCATTATGCGTCACATCCAACAAGATGAACTCAGTCACTTTTTTGGAGTTCAGGAAGGTGTCGCCACCTGCTCCAGGAAACACTGACGGATCAGATGATGGCTTCTGGCCGAGAAGAAGGTTCGGGAGAGGTGCCTGGCTTGGTGTCGAGCTCTTGCCAACGAGGTTAAGGATGCTGCTGAGAGCATTCTGCTGAGCCAGAACGGCAGGATCAGAAGCTTGACCAATGGTCGGTGGCTTCGTGGAAAACAAACTCGCTAGGGCATTGGGTAGAAGTTGTCCTGGGCCCGATTGAGCGGGCGACTTATCTGGTGCGACAGCGTCCGATTTGGACTGAGAGTTTATGCTCTTCTCCTTGACATTCCTGATGACGTTGGTGAGAGAACCCGACTTGCTTCCTTCTTCCTCGTCACTCGAGTACCAGTTATCGTCATCTCGAGCTGCTGAAAAATACAGACCAAATTCATAATAATTAGATCATACTTGCCAACAAGAGCCAATCTTGTGGAAGGCGTTCTTTTGTTTGGAATAAAACCATAGGGCTGGAAAGATGGTAGAGTGCCGATACAATATTCTAGAGATCGCAGGGTAGTACCCAACTCCAGCCAATTTGATTTGGTTCACTTTTCGATTTACTTTTAAAGTTTAAATCAATCCAGTCAGTTTCCCTTGTAGTTATGGTACAGCTATTCCAGGGTGGCAGGTTCGAATCCAGCTCCAATAAATTTTTCTTTGATCACTTTTTAATGACTTTAAATTAATCTGCACAGTTTTTCCCTTGGGTGTCAGAAGCGGACAAAAAAACTCACATGTGTCTTTCTCGGTGCTAGTATCTTTCTCCTTCTTCGTCCCTTCCTTCCGCTTCTCCTCGTCTTCTCCCTCCTCGGACGACTCGGCCTGTTTCTGCTGTATCCGCATAAAGAGCGCCCTCTGCTTGGCTGGCATATTCAAGGTCACGCTCTTGAGGTCGGGTTTCTTCTCCTCAGTTGCGGAGTCTGAGGGCGAGGTGGAAGACGTCAGCCTGAAGTCTTCTGTCGAGGATAATTCATTGATTTAATAAAAGAAAAATCTACGATCACAGAGTCTCTACGTCTTCTAATAATGACATTTCAGGTGAGGGTTCGATTTCACGAAGCCCTATGATTGATCATAACTTGAGTTTATTTACGAAGGATAACCTAACATATCCTACGTAGGGCTGCAAAGACCTACGATGAGTTTGGTGAAATCGTTCCCAGGTCCATAATTTGACTGAGGAGTAAAGATGATATATAGCACTATTAAGGCTTTGATTCCCCTCTTAAATGCACCTGTTGGGCATTTTGATAACTTTCGGTTTTAAGTTCAAGAACAAAATCAAATAAAAGTCCGTCTTTAATGGGGAGGGGGAGGAAGGCAAGTTAAGTACAAGTTTGAGATGATGGCTTAGGGAGAAACTTAAATACTAGTTGGGCCCAGCCACTGAAAAGCCTGGCCAGACCTGGGCTTTGCCTGGGCTCTTGAGTTTCTATAATCCCTAGCCTTGGACCATCAACTTCAAACCCCTGCTGTGTCCTGGATCATTGTTGGCATAAACCACAGATTGAGTCCTCATCCTCATTTTCTCCCTTATTTTTTAGTGTATACATGGCTTTCTAATATAACTATACAACCTACCCTCTTTAAGATTCTTGCGACTCTCCGGCAGAACTGGGAATCTCTCATCAATATCCTGCTTCCTTCCGCCGTCCGTTCCTTCGCTCCTCTCTGAGAGCGTTTCAGGATCATCTATGACAAGTCCATCGGTCTCAGAGTTGTATTTTGTTCTGGGTCTCCTCATGTCGATGTCCCCGTGGTCGTAGTCGTCCGACTGGTCGCTGACTTGCTGGAGCGGGAGAAGAGATTGATCGGACGACCGCGGATGATATTGAGACTCTCTTGGTGATCCGAGAGGATGCGGAGGTGAACGTTGCTGCTTGTGCTGCGGTGATAACTGGGGATTCTGATTCAACCTCTCCAAATGCTGCTGCAGTTGAGGATTCTGCTGCTGCTGCTGTTCCTTAGTGAACCCTGGATTGTCCGGGTCTTCACCTTCCTCTGGATATCCTTCTTGTTTATTTGGCATCTGCTTGGACCGAGCGTCATCAACCCAAGGGCCGTTGCCTGGTTGGTTGGATCTCAAAGTCTCTCCCTCGAAGCCTTGCTTCTGGCTGCGCTCTGGGGATCCCTGTTGGCCCTCGGAATCGCTATGAAATGGAACCGCCTCCGTCGGGTTGTTTGCGTTCGGCTCAAAATCAGCAGGTGCTTCCTGGCCTTTTTGGGTTTCATCAAATTCCGATGCGGTTGATCCGTAGAAATTCATTCTGCAAATTGTAAAGAGAAATAATATGAATTATATTTCAAAGATCTTAAAACTGGTTGCTCAATCTGTGAAGTATGAGGAATTTATCTGGTAGATCAGCAGCAGCAGTGGCAACAACCGCAACAGCAGCAAATGCAACAGCAACAAACGCAACAGCAGCAAACGCAACAGCAGCAGCAACTGCAACAGCAGCAAATGCAATTTAAGGAAATGCAACAACAGCAAACGCAACAGCACCATATGCAACAGCAGCAGCAACAACAAAAACAACAGCAACAACAACAACGATCATCAATTACATTTGAGCTTCTTCATTTTTCCTTTCCTTCTCCAGCTCAGCAATCCGCCGGCCGTCTTCTCCGACCAGCTGTGTTTTGATCTCAAACAGGGACGGGATCTTCTTGACAGCAGCTGGGTTGGGCAGCTGGGGAGGTCCTGTCGGATGCGGAAGCAGACCTCTAGTCTGGTGAGGAAGACGCTGTATCTCCGGTCCGTACACGTCTTGGAGACCACTGTTCAGGACCTACAGGACGGACCAAAAGAGGAAATTGTAAGACCTTAAGATAACAACCATTTTCTGGAGGACAATCAGAGGCTTGATCCTGCTGAGGTATGTAGGTAGTGCTTTTCGTTTAATAATGAAATATTTAAAATGCCCAGAGTTTAAGGAGGACCTGATGTTTCAATCCTACTAGGATCTTTCTCAATGGTTAAAGGCTTTAAGAAGATATAATTTTGATCCCAGCAGGCTCTTATTTAAAGGCTAAAGGCTTCGAGAAAGATCCTGCTACGATTGAAATATCAAACTCTCATTAACTCTATAAAGCAGCCTTTGAGAAAGATCCTGCAAGGATCAAAACGTCAGAACCTCCTAGCTCTGAGCAGCCTTTGAGAAAGATCCTGCTAGGATCCAAACGTCAGGCCCTCCTCACTCTGAGCAGCCTTTGAGAAAGATCCTGCTAGGATCCAAACATCAGGCCCTCCTTTAAACTCTAAGCAGCCCTTGAGAAAGATTCTGCCAACTCTAAGCACCAACAAATTTAGTTGAGGTTTGACTGTCTCACCTTTCCCAGAAGCAGTCTCGTGTGTTCGGTCAGCGGCTTGTGAGAAAATTTGCAATTCTCTCCCTGGTAGCAGATGGCTCCCGTGTGGAAGTACTTGCACGGCATGTCTCCTGGAGAAATTATAATGACACAAAAATAATAGGCCTACCACAGCTCACTTTATATGCATTTTAACAGTGCTTAGAGCTTGTCGATGAAAAGCCAGACAAAAGCCCTATGATCGATCGTAACTCGAGTTACAAAGAATAACTCGTCATAGGGGGGGACTGTCCCACGCAGGGCTGTAATGCATCAAAAGTCCTACGATTGATAGTAAAACGATGAGTTTGGTGAAATCGACTCCAGGCCTGGGTTCTGTGTGGGGTCTTGGGGTTCTATAATCCCCAGTCTTGAACTATAAACTTCAAGCCCCTGCTATGTCCTGGATCATGGTTGCAACTTGGACTAAACAAAAAAATTAGGAAATTCCACTCTTCCCCAAACTTTGTTCAGTGTTGTTCACTTTTCAACAACATAAGAGTGAGGTGAGAAAAAAAGAAAGAGGAAATCAGCTGGTCCGAGGAAAAGTTGCATACATGTCTGTAGTAAACTGAAAGAATCTGTAAAAATTTGGACCTAAAAACAAAGAAATGAACAATTTCTTTACCGTGGATGAAAATACAGCCGTCACCCTTGTGGCAATGCCCCTGGATATAGAATTTACACTGTTCCATCTTCTTGTTCTGTGTAATAGCGTGACTGAAGGTGCAAGTTGTACCCTGTGGACGACAAGACGAGAGGAAACCATTGTTGGATCCAAATGAGATTTGAAAATTTGAACGGTGGAGAATAGATTGTGTAAGGTTTGCGGAGACACCATGTAGGAATACTGAGAAGAACCTGAGGGAATGAACTTGACGTTTCGGCCAGTGTACTCTGGTCGTCTTCAGGTGAGAATAATAGTATTAATGAATAATGATTTGGGAGGCTAATCATCCAAGTTAAGCGCTGCTGGGCTGATGAATTGTGATTGATGCGACTACAGTACTGTGATCGAGTTTCTGGCATTCATGGGCATTTATAACCATGGAGCACATTCCTGAGATTGAAAGCGTTTGATTTGAACGGTGGTGGGATTTGAACCCAAGACCTCCTGCTTACTAGTGCAAATGTCTTAATACCCCACAAAAGACCACTAAGCAAGCTGGGGTCTGTATATCCAATAATGCAGCGGTACCACAATTAATAAAGAATTTAAATGTGGGTCACATTTTGATGCAAGAGGAGTAAAAGGATACAAAGGGAAATTATGTAAATTCTCATTACAAATCTCACCTTGTTACATTTTCCATCCAAGTAGAATTTACAGATGGGCCTTTGCAGATGTGAATTGTGTGACTGTTCGTTCCCAGCTTTGCCCCGCCCTTTGCCGCCTTTCCCCCTCCCGCCACGCCCACGTCCTCCGCCCCTGCCCCGCCCGATGGGAGCGGGTGTTTCCTCCATGCTGTCATCTGCATCCTCCAAGCCGCCGGCTTTGATGCCATGCCCGATCCCGCTGCTGCCACCGCCGCCACGCCCACCAGCACCACGCCCCTTGCCACGCCCTCTGCCTCTTCCACGGCTTGGTGTGGGGAATCTCCCTCCTCCGCCACGCCCGCGGGCGAGACCCTCAGCATGGCTTGGCATGTCCTGGTAATGATCTTCTTCCTCATCCGAGTCGAAGCTGCGATGGCAAGAAGAAGATTTTAAATTTTGGCAACAATTTTTGCTGTTTTGTGGAATGTTTTTAAACATTGTATGCAATATTGTGTCAAAAATCATCAATTTAGGCACTTTTTTATTTGTGCAAGGAAGGAAAACAAACTCACTAGACAGCCGGACTTTTGCAGTACAAACTTTACTATACTGACTCTGAAATCACTAGACTCGGTCCAAGTAGTGGATATTTTGAGCCCTGGACGACAGGTAAGTACAATTTTAATTTACATTCTTGAACTTACCGATCTTCCTCATCTCCCTCGAAGCTTCTCATATTTTGCTTCATGTGCCTCCTTCCGCCGTCTTCCTCCTCGTCATCTTCCCAGTAATCTGACGGGACGAAGTAGCCCTGCGACCTGTCTCTGGACTTGGCCGGCTTGCCAAACTCATCCTCCGGGGGTGTGTCGTAGTCTGGAGGAGAGTCGTATCGAGACAGGCTACGTCTCGGAGGGTAACTTCGATCCAGAAAGTTGCCTTGTTGAGTGGGGCTTCCAGGCGGCGACATATCCTGCGGAAGATTAAAAAAAAAAAGACGGAGGAGGTTAGAGAGAATTGATCAGAGGCTATGCTCCATCAGCAAACTGAGCTTTATACTTCAAGACTTCAACTTGTTTTGGATCAAGGTTGGCTGTGCTCTTGGGCTTCTGTAATTCCCAGCTTTGAACCACCGGCGCACCCAGGATTTTGTCTTGGGGGGGGGGGGGGGGCTCAAAGAAAATGTTTCTCCCACAAAACATTTTGTGACTCCCCACCCCCCTTCCTCCTCTCCCTTTCCCTCTCCCCCCCCTTTTTTTTCTTCTTCTTTTTTTTTGTTTTTTCAGGGACACTCTTGGGGGGGGGGGGCTCAAGCCCCCCGAGCCCCCCCCCCCCTGGGTGCGCCACTGCTTTGAACTATCAACTTCATGTCCCTGCTGTGTCCTGGATCATAGTTGACACTACTAACCTGACAGACAAATTGAGTCCACATTGATCATGGACAGTATCCAGAAGCCAGGCTTTATAAATTTTAAGCAGCTCTATTGTAGTGAAGTGAAGTTCAGGGCTGATAAGATGAAGATTACAGGCAGGACCTGGCCAGGTTTTTTAGTGCCTGGGCCCAAACGGTAAGTAAGTTTCTCTTCGCAAGTACTTACATGTAGACTAAAGCATTTAACTAAAGACCATGCATGGCATGTACACGACCCAAAGTCAAAGACCGGGGGCCAATTTCACGAAGCACTATTAAGATTGATCTTAAATGTGAATTCATCTTAATTGCTAAGCAACATGTGATGTCACAATACAAATCACTATGGTGATACTGAACAAGATATCTTAAGATTAATCTTAGTGCTTTGTGAAATCCAGCCCAGGGGTCGATTTCACCAAACTCATCGTAAATTTATACTATCAATCGTTGGACCTGTGATGCACTGAATTTGAAACCCTACAAAGGATTTAAGCAGCCTGATATGATGGGTTATCCTGCGTAACTGAAGTAACGATTGATCGTAGGGCTTCATGAAATCAACGCCTGCACTCTGAATGGGAATGGATAAAGTATTAGACCCTTGAAGCTTCTGCTAAGGGGTGATGAGGGTCGAGAAATGCCGTTAACTCTAACCTCATCTCCACTTCCTGAGCGGTGTCTCCGTCTCCTCTTGGCCTTCTCCCGACGATGCCTCTTCTTCCTCTTCTTCCGATGAGACGACGAGCGGTGATGGTACTCCGGCATGACCTCTGACCCATCGTGACCCTGCTGCTCCGACTCCTCCTGATCCCCGTACGAACCCTGACCTCGGAACGACTGCCTGACAGCAGCTTCTTGGTAGTCTTGGTCATCTGTTGTTCCTTTGTAGTCCGGGGCGGTGCATTCACCCGATACTTCATCTTCTACTGGCTGAGTATCGTTGCCCTGTCCGCTATCCCTGTCTCCTTCGCCGTCGGATTCTGGAAGTTCTCCGTCTTCAAGAATCTCACCCTCCTCGGCGTCTTCCTCTTCATCATCCCTGTAATTACAATGGTACAGCCCAGTTATTTAAACGAAAGTTGAAAGTCACTCTGTCTTCAGTAATGACAAAGCAAAAGTTGGAAAAAGTCCCTGCTTATAAAGCGTGTTAAGCACAGGCCATAAGCACTGGACAAAAATTTTAGAGGTTTTTTGGCCTTTAACATGTGGATGTGTGACACGTACATGTACAGTCCAAACATGTCAAAGAGGTTGTGGCCTTTAGCATGTAGGTATAATATGCCAACTACAGGCCAAACATTTCTGAGGCCGTGGCCTTCAACATGTACATGTGCGACACCTACATGTACAGGTCAAACATTTGACAGAGGTAGTGGCCTTTAACATGTAGGAAACAGGCCAAACATTTCCATGGCCATGGCCTTTAACATGTACAAGTGTGACATGTACATGTACAGACCAATCATTTCACAGAGGTTAAAGTGGCCTTTAACATGTGACAACTACAGGCCAAACATTTCATAGATCGTGGCCTTTCATGTATACGTGTCAGACCTAAATGTACAGGCCAAACACTACAAAGAGGTTGTGGTCTTAAGCATGAAGATTTAAAATGACACCTACAAGCCAGAGCCTTTAAAGCCTTGGTGTAGGCCAGAGTGGCCTTGATTGTGAAGCCTTGAAAATGCATCCATGGAAAGGAAATTTCCCAGAAGTGCACACCGCCTTACAGAGAAATACCAGAACTCTTGGTCCTCAGTCCCTTAGAGAGTTTCTTCGATCATCCAGAAATTTTCCCAAGCTCTAAGCGGAGAGAAGCAGCTTATATACACCTCCGGACCGATAAGAGAATTTTCCAGAAACCACCAAAAAAGGAAGACAAATTAATATGCAATCAACGGAGGTGTAACAAAAAACCAACCCCTTTAAATTGTCTGTGATAAGGTGTTTTTGATAAGAGTATTGCTGTGCCTGGTGCATTACAATAAATCTTGTTCAACTAGCTTAAAAACAAGTGAGAAAAGACTTATCAATAAGTCAATCCGGAGGCCTTTCACAAAGCTCCGGCTCCATTTCGTGAATCCATTCTGAAATTACAGATATCAAAATAGAGACTTTTGGCTGCGGTTCTCTGAAGTCGATTCTCTGGTTTGAAAAAGAAATGTTCAGAGCTTCAGCTTCAATGAAAAACCACAAACTATATTTTCAGCATATGGATGACAGATCCAGAACTGGAGCCGGAGCCCGAGCCGGAGCCGGAGCTTGAGCCGGAGCCGGAGCCGGAGCCAGAGCCAGAAAGGTCCCAGGATGCAAGTTAACTGGGCTATCAGCGGCAACGTAACCTCCCACATTCCTCTTTGTCTCCGGACTCATTCTGTTTCATTTTGATTAGTCCATACCTGGTTGGGCCGACTCCGAACCCTTGCCATTATCGACTGATATCACCCCTTAAAGGTACAACACATGATTGGTAAAGGTCACAGGCCAGCACTCATACTTTGTCTGATCAAACATTTACATGATATAATAAACCAGTGAAAATTTGAGCTCAATCGGACATCTGAGTCACGAGAAAATAGCGAAAACCTGACTCAATTTTTCTAATAAAACATAAAGAATAGTTTACTTTATGTTTGTTCAAAAAATCGTTTGGACGAACTATCTTTGGAAAAGACACATAATCTTGATTTGCTTGAAAACCCAGCATATGATGAACCAAGATTTCCCATGGTGACTGTTTGCACTGTTTACAAACTGTTGAGTCCATTTTCTGTCTCAAACTCAATATTTTTTTTTTGGAGGCCCTGCAAATCCTATATGCTCCCTTTAAAGCTACTATCATACTTTGGTAGGAAATGTTATGCTCAGCAAACAATGGCCGAATACAAGTCAAAAGCAGTAAACATCACATGAAAATTTGGTCGGTAATCCTGTTTGATCATGATCAAGGAAGACTTTTCATGCTATAATTTTAAGCAAATTGTGTGCTCAAAAGGTGTCTGCAATAGGAATATTATGGCTTGAACATGTGTCAGAAAGCACCTGTTTTATGGGGCTTGTGATTTTACCCACTTCCTCACACTGTTCCAGGGTTAAAAACAGGTTTTTGGTTTGTATGCTTAAGAATTTCCATATTCATGAGCAAAACTGTGATGTCATCTGGGTATTTGAGAGCAGTAAATAATTGATTTGTGCACGAAAAGATGGAGTTGTTTTATAGGTTTTCTGACAGATCTTTTCCTCCTAAATGGGTTTTATATTGCCGAATATGTTCCTTTCACTCAACTGGTGGTGTAATTTTTTTTGCCAAACCATTTTAATAGGCCAAGTTTGCCTCTTCATTTTTTATGTTTTTTTCAATTATACTTTTGCTGTTGGTTCCCCCAAATGACCATGCATGAAAATCCCCCGTTTTGCAAAGCCATTCAAATAAAAACAAAATGCTAGTTTGAAACCAAAATAAGACTTGCAATTCATTATCTTTCAGTATATTCTTTGTATGAAGGCAATAAAATAACCTGACTGAAAAAAAGCACTGCAGGAACCCTTGAGTGGGAAGATTGTACAAACTATCCCCCCACCTAAACTATGTGGGAGAGGGGGGGGGGGGGGCACATACTCCCCACCCCCCATACAGTCTCCGCCCTGAAAGCCACTTTTATCCTATTGTCTCGAAGGCGCCTGTACATGTAATGTAAAAATAACGAGGCAAATTCTACATGTCCACTGATGATAACCTGTAAACGTACGGTATGCATGAATCAAACTGCAATAAGCAGGTCATACATGCAAGTAGGCTCCAAATTATTCAAAAGAATTTTCCGCTCGGAGTTTAATACTAGGAGGGCCCGACGCCTTTCGATCCTAGCAGGATCTTTCTCAAAGGCAAATTTACATGTCGTCCACTGATAACCTGTAAAAGTATGCGCTCATCAAATTGCAATAAGCAGGTAGGCTGCAAATTATCCTAAAGAATGTTCTGCTTTGGAGTTAGGAAAATCTGAGTTATGTGAAAATAACAAACCCGACTCAATTTTTGTTATAAAACCTAAAGAATAATTTTTGATCTTACCCCGAGATGAAAACTGTTTTCGGTCTTTGTTTTTTTTATATACTTATTTCAGGATAAATACACCATTTTAGACGTAAATATTGTAACAGTATGTTTCTACCGACAAAATCTTCATATCCCAAAAGTTATTTGTAAATCTGTGAACATTTCTGTTTGGGTATGTTACCAATCCTGTACTGTACCTTTGTTTATGAGGGAAGAGGTGTATTACTAAGTCAGTTTGTAAATTGTTAGTGGACATAATCCGTGTTGAAATGTTGTGGACATTATCGGTGTTGAAATGTTGTGCTTGGAATCCTGTTTTCTTTGTTTCTTTGACATATCCTTTTCCTTTGTTTATTAGGGGACTGTTTCTTCACATGGGGATATTTTGTAAGGTAAATTTGAATTTCCTTTCTCCATTCTTTCTTTCTTTTTCCTTTCCTTTGTTTTGTTTTACCTATTTATGGGAGGGGCGGAGCTGGGTGGGCGTAAACTCAGGGCTGGAAATAAGGTTTGGTGAGGGCAAGGCCATTTTTTCCATTGCAAGGGGCACTTCCATTGGAAAAATCATAATGTCTATGGAAACATTTGAAGGTGCTTCAAGGCCAAGAACCAGGGCAACGAAGGTCATGGCCTCCGTTTATTTGCAGGCTTGTAAATGGTCATTACAATATGGGCAAACTTGGTAATGTCCTTGAAAAATTACAGTTATCTGTTACTTGCCAACAAATGTGCATAAAATATCTTGATCATTGTTTTGTGTGAGAAGCATTGACTCAATCACCAAATGAAAGCCATGACAAATCGTTTTAGGGCATCTACTCTAACCCTCTAGCATACTATGCATGGTTTTTACTGTGGTAAGTGTGGTATCCTGAATACCACAATAGTGTGGTTTGTGTGGTAATGCGTGGTTTATGACCCAGCTCCATTGAGACTGTTGTAATGTGTGGTAAGCAGCTCTTGTCTTGTGTGGTAGCTGCAGAAGGTTAGGGTTAATATCCAGTCCCCCTGTGGTAGTGTGTGGTAAGCAGCTCTTAGTTTATGTGGTAGGTGCAAAGGGTTAGGGTTAATATCCAGTCCCCCTGTGCATGGAGACTGGTAATGTGTGGTAAGCAGCTCTTGTCTTGTGTGGTAGGTGCAGAGGGTTAGGGTTAATATAATATCCAGTCCCCTGTGGAGACTGTGGTAATGTGTGGTAAGCAGCACGTACTTGTCTTGTGTGGTATGTACATTATATAGGGTTAGGGTTAGGGTTGATATCCAGTCCCACTGTGGAGACTGTGGTAGTGTGTGGTAAGCAGCTCTTGTCTTGTGTGGTATGTGCAGAGGGTTAGGTTTAACCAACAGGTTGACCTTTCATTTGACAAAAAGTGCATAGAACAACTTAACAAGTCACTTTCTGTAAACATGTGTCCCCAAATTACAAGCACATAATGGCTATGATGACTTTTAGATCCAGATCTTATTAATAGGCATGCAACTTAGACTTATACAAAAAAAACCGAGGAAATTCCAATATTAAAGGTAATATCATACTTTGGTTTTTGTCAAAGAAGTACAGATTCATGGGCAAAAATATCAAGGAAGATACATAACAGTCATCTGTGAGTTAAATTTTCAGTCCCATACAATGCCCACATTTTGAGAAAACAGTGAAAAACAGCCACGGTATTTCTTAAGTCTTTTCTCTTATTTTTTATCTTTTAAAAGATCAAAAAGATTTTCGGTCGTTGTTTTACTAATTTCTGCGTAAATACACCATTTCAGGCGGAATAATTTTAACGGTATGTTTCTACCACCACCATCTTCATACCCTGTAAGTTATACATAAATCTGTGAACATTTCTGTTTTGGTTTCTTACCAAAGTATGATACTAGCTTTTTCACCCAGTTTGTACAGTGTTTTCATATTTCAATTGCATAAGAGTGAAGTGAGAAAAAGAGGACATCACCAGCTGATCTGTGGAAACGTTACATGCCTGTATTACCAAACATATGGCACTACTACATTATAAAAACATGTAAACATGTACATGCACTTGCAAATACAGTTTACAATGGCTAGGTTTCAACTTGAATATTGATTAGAAAAATATTTGGTGCAACTGACATATGGAATCATAACGGTGTTGTACGTGACCTTTTGAATTTGCAAGGAAGACTGAACAATGCAGCCAATGAAGCCTTTTGTGTGGTGGTGTTGTTGGTCAGAGGGGGGGGGGGGGGGGGGGGGAAGTGTTGATGATTTTATACTTAAAGGTAGTATCATACTTTAATTGGTAAGACACCAAAACAGAAATGTTCCGCAGATTTACTTGATAACTTACAGGGTATGAAGATGTTGGTGGTATATAATGTTCAAATTTTTCCGCCTGAAATGAGGTATTTATCCAGAAATTAGTAAAACAACGACCGAAAACCTTTTTGATCTTTTAAAAGATAAGAGAATTAAAAGACTTAAAAAATACTGTGGCCGTTTTTCACTGTTTTCTCAAAAAGTGGGCAACGTATGGTACTGAAATTTTCACAGACGACTGTTATTGTATTTCCCTTGATATTTTTGCCCATGAACCTGCATTTCTGTGACCAAAACCAATGTATGATACTACCATTAAAGTCTCAAGTTTGGAAAAACTTTAAAGGTACTGTCATACTTTGGTAGCATACCGAACAAAAAACCATTACAAAAACTACTACCTACCCCCCCCCCCCATTTTTAGGAAATTGGATTAACAAATGAACTTTGGCACATATGATTATTTTTCATTTGTTCTGTTAAGGACGGATTAAAAACATTGCTATTTTTGATAATTCAATTACTTACAGGGGTAATTAATGTATTTTTTTGTTTCAAATACCTGTGTAGTTTTGTAACAAATTTATGAAAAGCGAACAAAGCAAATTTCCTTCAATGGTTGCATATTTGGACAATAACTCCAACAGAAGTGTTAAAAATCATAACCTAAAGAAAAAACAGGGATTTATACTTATAATGGCATGAATTACTATATGAACACCAAATTAGATGAATGACTGAAATAGTATACTTGTTTTGTGATGTAAAAAAGACAACACAATTTGGCATTATATGTAGTTGACAATGGTGGCCGTGTATATTGTACATGATATGCACTGTAATCACTATACTGTACTATGGATATTATGGGTTTCTGTATAGCTTCAATACAGCACTGCTGTACATTGCACAATATACATAGCAGAAGCAATTGGGCATTATGCATAATTGCCTATGCATATTCATGAGCTTGCATAGCTGATGGGGGGTCTGTGTAACTAAACTTGTACCAGTCACCACAGCATTCATCTTTGACAATGTAAACACAATCCACCTACATGTACAGTACATGTACAGAAAAAAACCAGCTATAAATACCTAAGAGTTGTTTACAGACGAGGCAATAAATAGCTAAGAATTATTTAGTGAACTTCAGGAAAAAAAAGAAGGAACATGGATATGGATTAACACAATATCATTCTTAAGGAACGCAAGCTTATTGCAAAACTTTGTATCTTAAATTTTTTGTTTTAAACCTAGCTGTTGCCAAATTATGGGCATATTTTGTTTTGACTGTTAAATTTTCTTTTTCGAAAAAAAAAGAGAGAAAAGAACGAAACATTTAGGGCTACAGCAGTACCTTCATGTGATGGGATCTAAACTATCTAAACCTGAATTATATAATATATTGGGCTTATTTTGTTTCGCATATTTTTCTTTGACAATATTTCTGTCCCGTCCATTTTCAAAATTTAAAAATTTTGATCATCCAGTATTACAAAATAGTTTGTTATTTGACAATTTAGGGCAAAATTTTGAAAAATTAGCCGGGACTTAAAATAATGAAGAGTTTGTATAAAGAAATTGCATTGGTGAAAAAAAATGTTGTTGTTAATACTAATAGCTCATATGAGTTACTATCACATTTTGGGACAAATTTATTTTCTGCTTTGAATTTTACAAAAGTACACTTTGAAATTTGTTTTTTTGTTTTCATTCAACTTCACTAAAAAAGTTCACTAAAGAAATTTTCATAAGCCTTAGAGAATGCTTGTAATTCGTTGAGGTTTGGAAAATAGCTGACAAAGTATTAACCCTCAACGCACATGGGTGTACATACCATAGTGTACCACACACACATATTTTCCTGTGGTAAGCGTGGTATCCTGAATACCACAATACACCAGTGTGGTTTGTGTGGTAATGCATGGTTTATGATCCAGTGCCCTATGGTAATATGTGGTAAGCAGCTCTTATCTTGTAAGCCAAGTCTAGAGCTTAAACTGGTAAAAATGTCATTTTTCCTTCTAATAAGAAAAAATGATCTAGCTTGTGATCCAAGAATATTTTAACTACATGTTTAAGTTGTTTTAAGTTGTCTTTGGAATAATTTCCAACATGTGAAATTGTCGATGCAATTTAATAGTCAAAAACTGCACAAATTTCTTCCACAAAATGTTTTCTTCACAAATTTTTTGGTAACAAATTCCTGAAAATGAGGCATGTTGAAATTAATATGGTGTTAATCAGTTGTTTAAAATTTAAAATTTAGATTTTTCAAAATGATTTCATTTTTCTGCAACGGAAATTAAGATATCATATTTGTCACCATTTTCTAGTATGAAAGTTTCAAATTATTTCATCTTCAGAAAAAAAGAAGAAATATCATTTGATTCTTGTCTGAAATGAGAATTGTTTACATTCGTCAGTTCTGTTTTAAAACACGGAAAGTTCCAAGCCCCCTAATTAGTGCTTGGCATGTAAACTCATTGAGCTGATCAGCACAAACAGAAACAAATTATTTACCCATGCAATAATGAAACGGTCCACTGGCAGACAAATCACGTGACAAGGAAACATCAATTATGCTAATTTGCTCATACATATGCAAATATGCCGCGCCCGATGATAATTTTTTTGGTTGCGTTTTCACAAGCCATTTTTTTTTTCTTACCTTCACTTTGAGAAAATCCCCATTAAGATACGATGATTTAGGCTACCCCGTTTTTTTTACCACAGATATAAATTACAAGATAAAAAGAAGGCATAAGTTTAGGTACTGGGAATACACTGAAACTAGGAACATTTTTACTTGACCTTTCGAACACAGACTTCTCACTCTGCGAAAGTGTTTCAATGTTACTGTTCACGAGAGGTGGGGGCGTTTCGAACAGACTTTCGAGAGCCATTTTCGGTCGTTTACCGACCACTTCTCCCGGCAAGGTGGCTTCACTTGTGTTCTCTAAACCGTAACGGTTATGCTTGTTCGCGAATCCTGCGTTCTTCTCACCGTTTTGAGCAAATATCGGCAATTTTGGTTGGGGCCGACAATCTACGTCTGGCAAATTTCGACGTCATGGCGGAATTGACGTTACGTTTAGTGCGCATGTGCAATTTATATAGATAGCTCGTCATTCTACTACGGAGGCCCAGACATAGCATAGAAATTCGTAATTCAATGTCGTATCCTGCAGAAAAGAGTCACTCTTAAAATAAGAATAAATTCTGTATTTTACGAAAAATACTAGAAATTCGTATCGCAATTACTTGGAATAATACAACCAAATTCGCATTGTGTTCGTTTTGGCGCACTCTCACTTAAATATTTCCTACTGATTGTAACTTTATAGACACCGTCCATACCTCGAACAAGCTAATTTGCATAAAGAGCGGTGAAGCTTACTGGTTGTGAACGTTGGGGGCGCTACACTAACTCGCGATGTGAGTTCACGTTGTGTTGTTTGTAACAAAATTTACCAAAATTTCTTTTGACAAAGTGCCACAAAAGGTAGGAATTATGCCTATTGCATAAAATCACATCAAGATTGAATCTTTTGTGAAGAATCTTTGGGGTTGTTTGCCTTCTCTGCTTCGAAAATGCACTCGTAGAAGGTCATTCAACAATAAAACTTGAACGAACGCAACCATATTTCGCGCACCGCGTACGCAATTTTACACGTTTTTACATCCAGTTCCATCATGGGACCATTGTGGTTAGCGAATAGTGGTTACACGACAGGTTCAAATTCATTTTCGGCTAACTAGAAGAGTCAATAATGTAGATAATAATTTCCCCACAACACTGTTGATAAGCTTACGAAGTTGGACAGATCGGTCATTCCTTGTTGTTCAGTTCGGTGACGTGACCACAATCTGAACAAATTTGCAAACTGTTTACAGTTTTCAAAATTTGTGACTGGCGAATGAGTGAAGTATTTGGGACACTGCTAAAGTGCTAACCTAGGGCTGGATGGCTCAGTTGGTAGAGGGCCTGTACGGTATTCCGGGGGTCGCAGGTTTGAATCCCACTTCAATCAGTTCATTGTTCACTAACGTTAATAGGGCTCAGCGCTCATGACGTCACATTCAGATGTTCGGACCAACAAGTCGCACGCGGCCCCATTAACTTATACGGTAACGTTGCGAAGTTTGTCCGAACGTCCGGGTAACTATAGCTGTCGATATAAAGGGCGTACTCTATAAATAGCTCGACGCGGAGCCCTATTTAAATGAATGACGAATGAGAGAACATTGTTATTAAGTCGTCATTTACAAACTTATGCATTTAAACATTTCTTTTGAAAGTCAGACTGAACATTCCTGCAAATTTGTTCTAGTTTTAAATATTAATTTTACTAATCGTGCTCAAGTCAGTTTTCTCTGTTGACCTTTCTGTCGAATATAATGGTCGAAAAAATATGTGAATGTCTAATTACAATATTCACTGTTTGAATTCTTGTTTTCAGATCCATAGACAAAGTGACCATCGGAACGGTGCTCTGCCGCTACACAAGACTACATCATGTCTGATAGCGAGGCCAGTGCCTTTTCGGACGCTGAGAGCGAGGGCAGTTATCAAGCTAAAAGCGACGCTGAGGTAAGGATGGCTTTGTTTTCTTATACACCGATCCGATGGCATGAAATACCATCCGCCATTACTGCAGTGTCCCTGCCTGCATTTTTGTGTGTAATACACGAATCCAACTTGAGATTCATATAATTGGCCCAGCTGCGGTGTATCAGGGGACATACACCCTACAGTGTAGAGTGCGGCGGGGCGACAATTTTGAAGATCAACAATTCTGTGAAAAGATTTAAAGATATCATGGAGATTTTTCACTGTTAACTCAAAAAGTGGACATCGTATGGGACTGGGAATTTCACAGATGACTGTTAATATATGTATCTTTCTTGATATTTTTCTCCCTGAAACTGCATATTTCTCTGTCCAAAATTTAAGTATAAAATTACTTTCAATAGCGGAGGTTTTTTCGTAGCTGTTATTAACGGAACATTTTCCTTCCGCATTTGACTTCAGGAGGAAAGCCCTGCCGGTAGCGAGGCAGAAGAAGCTCCTAGCGATGAAGGAAGCGAGGCGGGGAGCGGCGTCGGAGGCAACGAAGAGGAAGAAGATGAGGAAGGAGTGGATCTCCTGATGCCAGAGGAAGATGAGGAGTACGACTCTGAGGAGGACGAGGCCGTCGCGAATCGGAAGAAAGCTCGCTTCAGGGAGTTCATCTTGGACGAGGCCGGTGAGTTTTGAGGACAGCGTCAGTAAAATCCTAATACCGTCCTCCTCCATTCTGTACATATAAGGCATTTTCACACGACCAGACGATGCAAAAAAAAAATCTCAACCATTGAGAAATGTTTACAAAAAGTGTCATCGTGTGAAAAGACACCAATGCTTGAGTGACCAACGTCCCTGGTGAATCCTTGAAAGATTTTGACCGAGGTCCGGACCTACAACAACATTTCTCAAGGGACTCTTGCGAAGTGCTTTACAATACGCATGCGTGTTTCCCCTGTGACATGGCTTTTGCGCTTTACGCGCAACCTCAGCGTCTTGTTGCTAGCAGCGTTTACATTCATAAAATGTATAGTTTACTGATTACCCGTGAAAAGAGTATTCGTGTCTCAAGCATGTCAAGGGAGGCTTGCGAAATGTTGCACTGTGCCGTGATTCGAACAAGCGACCTCCGGAATACTGTACCGGCACTCTACCAACTGAGCTACCCAGCCCTATGTTGGTGGTGTCCCTAATAGTCAATTATCTTTGTTCGTTTGGCAGTCAGAAGCCATGAAACCACTCACATACCGCCATATCCCAAGGATCATTTTATCAATGACTTCAGACAGTTTCCCTTGGGGTTTATTTGATCTCACCAATGTGGCCCGGGTTCGATCTCGGCTTGGGTCTTATGTGAGTAGAGTTGTGCGTTGGTTCTCTCCTATGCTACGAGGGTTTTTCTCCACGTTCTCCGGTTTTCCTCCCTCAATAAAACCTCAGGCTCCGTAATCATAATGGATTACCGGTATTGCTGGCAGCCGAGGGCACCGATGAATACTGGCAATCTGATTACGTTGTAGCCCGCGCTTTGTAACTTTAAGAAAAGGCGCGTAATAAATGTAATTATATTATTTATATTTATTCTGTCGTCCTTTTGTCGTACCCTTTGACAGATGTGGACAATGATTATGAGGATGATGAGGAGGGTGATTGGGAGGAAGGAGCCAAGGATCTGATCGATAAGACGAGCCGAGTGGAGCAGGATGAATCGGAACGACACGGAGCAAGAAGACTACAACAACTGCTCAGGTAAAACCCTTCATCGACCTTTGATGCGTACGCAATGAGTTCGGGGGGTGGGGAGGTAGGGGGGTTTGGACCACTGATCAATGAACTCTTAATTTCATATCCTTACAATAGCAGGTTTCTAAATTTATACAGGATGACTTGAAAGAATTATTTAATGAACATGATGAAACTCTTTTCCCATTTACAGCCACCAGAAAGAAGACGAAATCGAAGAGTACTACAAGAGGAAATATGCCGAGACCTCGTCCAGGAGTCGCTTTGCTGATGAAGACGAGCTACCAGACCAGATCACACAGCAGGGCCTACTGCCGGGAGTCAAGTAAGTAGGAGAATTCATATTGTCTAGGAAACAGGTTGAGAGTCAGGTTGGTGTAGCGGTTCTTTCCTCGCCTTTCATCTCTGGCGGACCAGGTTCAAGTCCGGCTCGGCCCACAAGTGGATTGGGTTTTCAGTCCCTACCTGATTCCGTGGGTTGTACCCAGAATATTACTCTGGGGTTTTCCTCCTACCTCTAAAACTGTATCTTCTTCTCATCATCTTTCCATAACAGGTTTCATAAAAGTTTTCATCAGGCTTTCAAGCTTCAGTGCCTAGGGCACTTTTGAGGAATCCTTGGTGTCATTACCAGAAAAATTAATAATAACACTTAGTAGCGACTGGAAGGGGTACCTAGTCCACAGCAAGGCAGCAATCAATGCCTCCACCCCTATGATGTGGAGAAACCAGTCCCTCACACTGAAACAAGACTGATGGTCTCTTCACAGTATAAATAAGACTGTATTCCAATGCTCACAGGTTCGAATCCCGCTCCAGTCAATTTGTCCTTATTCATCCTTCAATGACAGAAAATTAATCCAGTCGTTTTTGCCTCGGTGATTTTATCTTTTCTTCAGGGATCCTAATTTATGGATGGTGAAGTGTAAGATAGGAGAGGAGAAAGCGACAGCCATCCAGATGATGAGGAAATTCATTGCCTATCAGTATCAGGACGAGGTAAGCGAGATAAACTCAAGTTCTTGTCAGGCCTAGCCTCTGAAAAGCCTGGCCAGGCCTGAAATCCTCCTCCAGATGATGAGGAAATTCATTGCCTATCAGTATCAGGACGAGGTTAGCGAGATAAACTCAAGTTCTTGTCAGGCCTGGGGCCGATTTCATAAAATGTACGACGCGTCGCAGTTAAGACGCATCCTTTCTCTATGGACTCATCGCATAGATGTGACGCGTCGCAGCTAGGAAGCGTCGCAAATCACGTTGCGACGCGTCGCGGAGCTTTATGAAATCGACCTCTAGCCTCTGAAAACCCTCGCTAGACCTGGGCCTTCAGGCCTGAAATCCTCCTCTTGTCAGCCCTGAACTTCACTACAATAGACCTGCTTGAAATCAGCAGACACTGGATTCTGGATACTGTCCATGATCAATGTGGACTCAATCTGTCTATCAGCAGCCGATTTCACGAAACATTGCGTAACTTACACCACGTACAAATGTTGCGTAAGTTTTGTGAAACGGCCATAGCTTGTGCAACCAAGGCAGGAAAATGTTGCGTAAGTTACGCAACAAAATGTTGCGTACGCAACATTTGGAGTTTCGTGAAATCGGCTGCAGGTTTATAGTGCCAACTATGATCCAGGACACAGCAGGGGCTTGAAGTTGATTGTTCAGGGCTGGGGGTTATAGAAGCCCAAGAGCCCTGGCAAAGCCTTGGCCTGGCCACTGAAAAGCCAGGCCAGACAGAGGACCAATATCCTCCTCTTGTCAGGCCTGAACTTCACTACAATAGAGCTGCTATAATATTGGTATTATTATCGTGATCTATTTCTGACCCACAGCCGCTCCAGATCAAGTCGGTGGTGGCCGTGGAGGGACTGAAGGGTTACATTTACGTGGAGTCCTTCAAGCAGACCCACGTCAAGCACGCCATCCAGGGCGTAGGCAACCTAAGGATGGGCCTCTGGAATCAGCTCATGGTACCCATCAAGGAGATGACGGACGTCCTCAAGGTGGTCAAGGAGATCGTCTCGCTCAAGCCCAAGTCCTGGGTCCGTCTCAAGTAAGTTCTTCAAGTTGTGGTTGTTTTTTGGCGAGCTGCGAAGCAAAGCGAAGCCTATGTAGTAATAACCGTTCGTCCCGTCCGTCCGTTCGCGTGAAATGTTAAAGTTTTTTAGTATGTGCTTGAACCCCAATTTTTTTTTTTTTGATGAGTGCGTTGTCCAAAATAATGTTGTTATTATTGTAAATTATTAGAAATGTTGAAGTTTTTTCTATTGTTTCAAAATGTTGATTTTTTTTTTTAGATGGGTGTGTTGTCCGAGATAATGTTGTTATTATTGTAAATGAAAAATGTTGAAGTTTTTTCTATTGTTTCAAAATGTTGAATTTTTTTTTGGATGGGTGTGTGTGATAGATGGGTGTTTGCTAATATGTTTGTAACTGCACATACAAAGGCTGCAGCAAGCCATGACAGCTTTGCTGTTCTAGTTTGATGGTTATGTTGATTAAAACGCTGTATCCTCTTTGAGTGATCCCCATGTACTGTTTCTCAGGTTGCAGCATTGCTAATGTTGCGCGTATCTTCAATGATCCTTGGGATATTGCGGTATATGTGAGTGGCTTCATGGCTTCTGACTGCCAAACAAACAAAGATGATTACCTATTAGGAACTCCACCAACATAGGACTGGATAGCTCAATTGGTGCCAGTATGGTGTTCCGGGGATCGCTGGTTCGAATCCCGCTCATTGAGTGTATTAAATTACTCTTAAAATTGTGTCTTATTATCTATGGCGATTTGACCTCTAACCTTTGACCTGCAGGAGAGGCGTCTTCAAAGATGACCTGGCACAGGTGGACTACGTGGAGACGTCACAGAATCAGGTCACCCTGAAGCTGCTTCCTCGCATCGACTACACCAGGATGAGAGGAGCGATCCGCAGCACCAACAACACGGAGAAGAGGAAGAAGAAGCGACGCCCCACGCAGAAGCTCTTCGACGAGGAAGCAGTCAGGTGAGGGCGCCCTTCCCTAGGGGCTGTGATATAGGGGGTTTACGAAACGGCCGATTAGGCTCGGGCTCAAGCTCCAGTTCAGGCTCCAGCTCAGGCTCAGGCTTCAGCTCTGGCTCCAGCTCTGGCTCCAGCTCTGGTTCTGGCTCCGGCTCCAGCTCTGGCTCTGGCTCTGGCTCAGACTCATGCTCCAGCTTAGTCTTGGTTCATGATGTTACCGGAACGTACGAACCGATTCCCCTTACTGACCCGCACTTACGTACACGTACGTAAAGACCTCTCTATAATAACGTCTTAACAACCCAAATTTCCATGTGTTGTGTATCACTAGTGATTGTTCTTTGGCTGTTGTTCGCTGACCATGAATACCAAACAGAATTTTCAATGGTGGTTTGTTTTATTGGGCGAGACATTTTTGTGCTAAGCAAATTGTTGTGCTTAACAGTTTTATGAAATTGGCCCCTGCTCAACCGATTTTGTTTTTGTATTTTCAGAGCTATCGGCGGTGACGTCTCCAAAGACGGTGATTTTCTCATCTTTGAGGGCAATCGCTACAGCCGTAAAGGATTCCTCTATAAGACCTTTGCCATGAGTGCGATTGTAAGTTGAACATTTCAAGTTAATTGGAATATTGACCATATGGCTACTTCAAACATCTAAAACAGCAGAAAGTCTGGAACTAGTTTGTCATGTTGTGGTGCTCTTTAAAGTATTAAACAACTTCTTGGCAAAGCTAAAGTGGATCCATATTGTCTGGTTTTTAAGTATTAAAGGTACAGTACAGGATTGGTGGATTGGTAACATACCCAAACAGAAATGTTTACAGATTTACGTATAACGTTCAAGGTATGAAGATGGTGCTGGTAGAAACATACCGTTACAATATTTTCGCCTGAAATGGTGTATTTATCCAGAAATTAGTCTAACAAAGACCAAAAACAGTTTTGATCTCGGGTTAACATCAAAACATTCTTTACGTTTGATCTTTTAAAAGATCAACAATATTTTCGGTCATTGTTTTACTATTGTCTGGATAAATACACCATTTCAGGCGGAAACATTTTAACGGTAGGTTTCTACCAGCACCATCTTCATACCCTGTAAGTTAAACGTAAATCTGTGAACATTTCTGTTTTGGTTTCTTACCAAAGTAACACAAATACTACCTTTAAGGGTTGAACACTTCATTGATTGATTTTTTCTCTCCGTTTGATTTAGTTTCTCTTCTCAACTTGTTTCAGGTTGCGGAAGGCATCAAGCCGACATTGACAGAGCTGGAACGATTTGAGGACAGACCGGAGGGAATTGACGTACAACGTATCCTTCTCTATAATTTGCCATTAACTATGGGAGCCTAGAGACGATTTCACCAGACTCATCGTAACTTAAAAGCCCAAATCCATTGCTACACGGAAAATTGCTACGGAAACTAGCAATCGATTTTCCGTTTAGCGATGGATTTGGGCTTTTGCGATGATCGCAAAGCGTTTAGTGAAATCGACTCCTGAAGTCTTAGCCATTTTCTCCAACCCCTTCCCCCTTTTTTCTAGTTCCTTCCCATTTCTTTCGCGTCCCCATCTATTTGCTTCTCCGTCACC
This sequence comes from Astropecten irregularis, assembly GCA_963971285.1. Lineage (NCBI taxonomy): Eukaryota > Metazoa > Echinodermata > Asteroidea > Paxillosida > Astropectinidae > Astropecten > Astropecten irregularis. The sequence continues at coordinate 9,543,271 of OZ020265.1, read as the reverse complement.
ATTTTAGTCGTCCGAGCAGTCGTCGTGGCAAAAGGTAAAACTTCATTGAAAGTCCAAAGAGCCTTAACTCTATTTCAGTGGTTGCTGAAACCAAGAGCAGTCAGGAGCAAGCCCACAGCTTCGCTCCCGGTGACAACGTAGAGGTCATCGAGGGAGAGTTGATTCATCTCCAGGGGAAGGTCATCACCGTTGAGGGGAACACGATATCTGTTCTGCCTACGCATGAGGATCTAAAGGTATCACGTCATCCCGTTTTTTAGTAAAATGGATTCGTCCGCATTTTTAAAAGGTTATAGGGCGTTGGATTGATGTATTCTTATTATTAGGGGTGAGAAAACTTGGGTTCTTGTTGAAAAATGGCTCTGAGGATCTGCAAAGGTATCACGGTTTTTTTTAGTAAAAATGGATTCATCCGCGCTTTGAATCGGTAGGCCGTTGGATTTATATATTCTTATTTTTGGGGGTGAGCAAAAAACAAAATCCTGGGATGAAGGGATTAATATGTTCTTTCATATTTTTGTTCCTTCAGGATATTTTGGAGTTTCCGGCCGTTGAGCTGAGGAAACATTTCAAGATTGGTGATCACGTCAAGGTGATTGCTGGCCGGTATGAGGGAGACACGGGACTGGTCGTCAGGGTGGAGGAGAACATGGCCGTACTCTTCTCCGACCTCACCATGCACGAGGTATTTATCTTTCCGTTTATGTGCCTCACTGTGTGAGGTATTTTTCATTTTATAACCTCACAATGCATGAGGTATTTATCTTTCTGTTTTATCAGCCTCAGTGTGTGAGGTTTTTCATTTCATAGCCTCACAATGCACGAGGTATTGATCTTTCCGTTTATCAACCTCAATGTGTGAGGTATTTTCATTTCATAGCCTCACAATGCACGAGGTATTGATCTTTCCGTTTATCAACCTCAATGTGTGAGGTATTTTCATTTCATAGCCTCACAATGTACGAGGTATATTGATTTTTGTTCATCAACCTCAGGGATTTATCTTTTTGTTTATCAGTCTCACTGTGTGAGGTATCCATTTCATATTATCAACCTCACAATGCTTGAGGTACATAGATTTTGGTTTATCATCCTTGTGAGGAATTTCATACCTCACAATGCATGACATAGGCCTATTTATCTTTCCTTTATATAATATCAGACTCATTGTGTGAGGTTTTTTTTATTTCATAACCTCACAATGATTGAGGTACTTAGATTTCAATGTATTTGCCTCACACTGTATTTCATATCAACCTCACAATGCTTGTATTTATCTTTTCTTTTATCAACCTCACTGTGTGAGGTATTTTTTGGTTCATAATCTCGCAATATTTGAGGTTGTTAGAATTCAATATATCAACCTTAAACTGTACTTTATAACTTCACATTGATTTTTGTTCATCAACCTCACTGAGTTTTTTTCATTTCTTAACCTCACAATGCATGAGGTATTTATCTTTCCGTTTATCAGCCTCACTGTGTGAGGTTTCAATTTCTTATTTTTAACCTCACAATGCTTGAGGTACATCAATTTTGGTTTATCAACCTCATTTTGTGATTTTCTTTTCATTTCATAACCTCACAATGCATGAGGTACATGCACTTTTATTTATCAGCCTCATTGTGTGAGGTATTTCATTTCATAACCTCACAATGTGTCAGGTTCTTGGATTTCAAAATATTGACCTCAGATTGTGTAAGCTATTTCATTTCAACTTTAACCTCACAATGTGTGAGGTATTTCACTTACCTTTTTATCAACCTCACTGTATGAGGTTTTTCATTTCATATCCTCACAATGAATTAGGAGTTTATAATTCGATGCGTTTACCTTCATACACTGTTTCAGGTATTTAAGTTTAAATTTTACCTCACATTTCATGAGGTATTTTACTTTCCCCTTTTTCAGCCTCACTGTATGAGGTATTTCATTTCAAATTTAACCTCGCATGAGGTACTCATATATTTTGGTTTATTAACCTGTTTGGTGTAGAAAATTAAGGTTCATTACATAGTTGCCTTCTTAGTCTTTAGTAAATTTATTCCATTCCCAAGTTGTCTAAGAGCCTTTGTTGTTCTCCGGAAAACTCACGAATCCCCGACATTTGTGTTGCAAAATCCAAGGCCTCCAAATTCAATACGATCCGTCAGCAGCCATGGTACGATATCAATGTAGGCCTACGTGTACGGCACATGCGGTCGTCGTTGCGGTACTAGACTTCATCCCCATGCAAATTTTCTAAATATATTAATGCAAATAAGGCTACGTCATGATACGCCGACTTCGCGGGGGGTTATTGCCCGGAATTTTCCGGGCAGTTTGGAGTAAATGGACAAGACGGTATTACAGGCTTGTGTGTGTGGCGTAGACGTTATTTTGGGTCGTTTGTTGTGTTAACACGTACACGTACGTGCGATCTGTTGGCCAGGTACAACTACGTAATACCGTCTTGAACAAGACTATTGCCTTCTGGGCTCCGTTACCCAGCAGTGATTTTTGAATCACCTCTCTGATTCTTGAATCTTGTCTTCATCAGATGAAGGTTCTGCCGAAGGACATGCAGCTGTGCCAGGAGATGAGCTCTGGTGTGGATTCACTCGGTCAGTTCCAGCTGGGAGACCTGGTACAACTCGAGTAAGTAACCCTCCTCTCACAACAACATTTGTAAGATGCCTCAAAGAGCGAGAGTCTCTTGAAGTCAAAGATGGTCTCTGATTGTTCTTTTTCTTTCCCTCAGTGTCCAGACGGTTGGCGTCATCGTTCGACTGGAGAAGGAAACATTCCAAGTACTCAACATGCACAACAAGGTAAAGATGCCCAGTGGCACCATCTTCCCTGATCCTCTCATCCATTCATGTGTATCTTTACTTGCATGTTCTCGTCCTTTTGTCATTAAATTGTAGCCTTCAATATTAAAAGATCCTGCTAGGATTAAAATGTCAGGCCCTCCTAAATCTAAGCAGCCTTTGAGAAAGAGCATGCTAGGATCGAAATGCGTCTGACCCTTCTAACTCTGAGCAGCCTATGAGAAAGATCCTGCTAGGATCGAAATGCGTCTGACCCTTCTAACTCTGAGCAGACTTTGAGAAAGATCCTGCTAGGATCGATACGCGTCAGGCCCTCCTAACTCTAAGCAGCCTTTGAGAAAGATCCTGCTAGGATCGAAATGTCAGGCGTTCCTAACTCTGAGCAGCCTTTGAGAAAGATCCTGCGAAGATCGAAATGCGTCAGGCCATAAAACTATGAGCAGCCTTTGAGAAAGATCCTGCTAGAATTGAAACATCAGGCCCTCCTAACTCTAAGCAGCCTTTGAGAAAGATCCAAGATCACTATTTGTTTGTTTGTTGTTGCTATAGTTGGTTCATGTGAAAGCAGCTGCCATAACGAGGAAGAAAGATTCCCGTAACGCCATCGCGCTGGACGCTGAACAGAACAACATCCAGGTCAAGGACATAGTTAAAGTCATCGATGGACCACACTCGGTAAGACACAAAAAAAATTTAAACAAAAAAACCCCCAAAAATACTGGTCGGGCTCAGCCACAGAAAAGCCAGGCCAGGCCGAGGCCTGTAATCCTCCTCTTGTCAGCCCTGAACTTCACTACAATAGAGCTGCTTCAAATCAATCAAGCCTGGCCCCTGGATGGCCTAGCCTGACTGAAGTCCTACCCACATGATCTCCGAGATCAAAACCTTACAGTTACAATTACCTCACAATTTTGTGTAACAATTGCAACGGTTTTGCGTTGTTTTCTACTGTTTCCAATGATCAATTGAGCTGAAAATGTCACAGGTTTGTTTTTATTCCATGACAAATCAAATTATGAACAGACCGCAGCTGTTCTATCAACTTTACCAAAGTATGATAGTTCCTTTAAAGGTATAATACATGATTGGTAAAGATTACAGAACAGCACTCACACTTTGTCTGATCAAACGTGTACATGAAATAATAAACCTGTGAAAATTTGAGCTCAATCTGACATCTGAGTCACGAGAAAATAGCGAAAACCCAACACAGTTTTTCTATTAAAACATAAAGAATGGTTTTGATCTTATCCCAAGTTTAAAACTGTTTTCAGTCTTTGTTTGAGTAATTTCTGGATAAATACACAATTTCAGGCTGAAATATTGTAACTGTGTGTTTCTACCAGTACCATCTTCATACTTTAAATCTTAAAAGTTATACGTAAATCTGTGAATATTTCTGTTTGGGTATGTTACCAATCCTGTACTGTACCTTTATAAGGCATACATACACTGTAATATGCAAAGTAATGTAAAAGTGTAAAATATGGTAAATCAAGTCATTGTCTGTTATATGTTTTTTGTCCTCTTCTATTTGTAGGGACGGCAAGGCGAGATTAAGCACATCTTCCGCAGCTTCGCTTTCCTGCATTCCCGGCTCATGACGGAAAACGGTGGAATCTTTGTCTGTCGGACGAGACACATTGTCCTGGCGGGTGGCTCTAGGGTAAGTCACAGGCAGCGGGTTCTATTCCTGAAAGGGGGTGCTGGGCAAGTTTCCCTGTGGTTGATGACATTGCTTTGAAAGTCTGGAGGGGCGCCAAGGCAATTGGCCACAGGAAGCAAGGCAATGATAAGGAGCTCAAAGGCAATGACCATCCTGGGGCACCAAGACAATGACCAGGCGTCGATTTCACGAAGCCCTACGATCGAACGTAACTCAAATTACAAAGGATAACCCATTGAGGGAGCCTATCCTACGTAGGGCTGCAATGTATCATAAGTCCTATAGTTGATAGTAGATTACGATGAGTTTTAGTGGAATCAACCCCAGGGGCACCTAGGCAATGAACAGCGACACCAAGGCAATGAACAGCGACACCAAGGCAATGGCCAGGGGCACCAAGGCAATGACCAGGGGCAGCAAGGCAATGGCCATGGGCACCAAGGCAATGACCAGGGGCACCAAGGCAATGAACAGTGACACCAAGGCAATGACCAGGACCACCAAGGCAATTTTGCATGCAGTTAATATTTCTCCTGCAAATTCAGCCCGCTTGGTCAGTTAATAGGCCTTGTGCAAAGGACAAAAATGCTGATTTTTTCTGGTTCCTCATTAATGAAGAACTTGACCGCCTCAGACTCTTTTAAAGACTGAATAATTTTTCTTGTTTTTAAAATTTTTGTCAGCAATTGGACTCTGGATTTGGAATGGGTTACACGCCAATGTCGCCGAGAATAACCAGTCCAGCTCATCCCAGCAGTGGAGGTAGGAAACAAACTTGTTTAAACCTGTTCAAACTGGATCAGACTGGTTCCCCCTTGCTTAATCTGGTTCAAAAGTGGTTCAGACTGGTTCTTACTAGTCCGGTCCCAACTGGTTCTATCTGGTTCTCTGTTGTCACATCTCTTTCCTCCTGATTCTTAATTGCTCTGATACTGATTTGGACTGGCTTTAACTTGAACTGGTCAGAGCCAGTTCCAACCGGTCTGCACCAGTTCCAGCCTGTTTCTGCAGCGGTTTCTCTTAGTGGTGGTTTGTTGCATCACACTTTGCCTCACTGGTCCAGTCCTAACCGGTGCTGGCTGGTTCTCTGTGGTCCCATCTGCTTCTCAGTTGTTCTTTATATTAAACTGGCTGTAACTTGTACCGGACTGCACCAGTCCCAACCGGACGTCACCGGTTCCAACCAGTTCTTGCAATAGTTTCTCACATTGATGATTTGCAATACATCATCGGTTGGGTCCTAACTGGTGCAAGCTGGTTCTCTGTGGTCCCATCTGCTTCTCAGTTGTTCTTTATAATAAACTGGCTGTAACGTGCACCGGTCTGCACCAGTCCTAACCGGTTCCAACTGGTTCGTGCTGTAGTTCCTCACAGTGATGCTTTTTGTCTCTCTTGTTGTAGGTGTGGGTGGCGGGGCACCGGCGGGCCGTGGACGTGGCCGAATGAGCCGAGACACGGAGCTGATCGGACAGACCGTCCGAATTTCCCAAGGACCGTACAAAGGTAACAAGACCTTCTTTCCTTCTATCCAAGCACCAACATTTCCTTAAAGAGGATGTTCAACACTCAACAAACCTTGCTTTATTTTTTAGACTTATAATCATTAAATTACTTGACATGAGAAAAAAATATATTTATCTCACACTGAACACAGAAAGAGAGTCTTTTTGATAATTTTTCTGTCACCATGCTCAACCCGCAAGCTACCCCAAAATTGAAACTGTCTGAATTTCATCAATGGGGGCAGCAGACATTTTATAATGAAAAGGCTCCGTAATGTGACTTAATGAGCCTTTTCATTTAATGAAAAGCCTCCGTAATGTGACGTCACAAAATCACACAGATTTGTCTGCTGCCCCCATTGACAACATTCTGACAGTTTCAATTTTGGGGTAGCTTGCGGGTTGAGCATGTTATAAAACAAGAAAAACTAATTGACCATTTGGAACTCCACTGAATAGCTTGTAGAGAGGGCTGGTATTGTATTCTGGAGGTCGCAGGTTCGAATCCCACTCAAGTCAATTTTCTTTTGTATAAATATATATCAACAGGTCATATTGGCATTGTAAAGGACGCCACCGACTCTACAGCGAGAGTTGAACTCCACGCCATGTTCAGAACCATCAGCGTGGACAAAAATAGGCTCAACAAAGTCGGGTGAGTCAACAAGATTTTTCTAAAGGTGTCGTTCCACTAAAAGTATGCAGGCCTTTTGAAGACTCGATGTTTAATCTTAAATTCTTGTGCATTATTATTTGTATTAGTTAACTTATTAGCATGGATTGGTGATAGAAACTTAAATGCTGGTTTGGGCCAATGAAAAGCCAGGCCAGGCCTGGCGAGTGATCCTGCCAGGCGGATTCTCTCTTCGAGAGAACCTACTGGTAGGACTCGCCCCGGTGGGGCGTCCACATGACACAAGGTTGCGTCGTGTGGCTGCCTGGGGGATGGCCATCAGAAGACCGAAGGAGTACCGCTCGAAGGTAGATGCGGCAACATGCTGCCACGGTGCATGCTCCCACTGATTGATTGATTGATTCGATGTTGAAGAAGCAGAATTCTCATTTCCTCTCCGACATTTTGCCTCCTCTCAGTGGTCAGATCAGAACGGGTGCCACCACGGCCTACGGACGCACCCCCATGTATGGTTCCCAGACTCCCATGTACGGCTCTGGATCCAAGACACCAGTCTACGGCTCGCAGACTCCACTCCATGACGGTAAGTCTCCTGACTAAAACTTAAATTTGTTAATATTAACCCTAAACCCGTCTCCATGTACCACAGTTAACCACACATGTATGGTTTTTCCTGTGGTAAGTGTGGTATCCTGAATACCACAATACACCACAGTGTGTTTTGTGTGATAATGCATGGTTTATGATCCACTTCCCCTGTGAAGAATGTGGTAGTGTGTGGTAAGCAGCTCTTGTCTTGTGTGGTAGATGCAGAGGGTTAGAGTTAATATCCAGTCCCCTGTGGAGACTGTGGTAGTGTGTGGTAAGCAGCTCTTGTCTTGTATGGTAGGTGCAGAGGGTTAGGGTTAATATCCAGTCCCCCTGTGGAGACTGTGGTAGAGTGTGGTAAGCAGCTCTTGTCTTGTGTGGTAGGTTCTTAGGGTTAGGGTTAAAGAACTATTTAGAAATCAGCACAAAATTGATAACAGTTTCATCTCTGTGATAAATATATAAACTTCAGATGAGATTTAAAAAAGTTTAACATCCATTTATTAATTTTTTTACCGTTAAACCACAGGGAGCAGAACGCCTCACTATGGTTCACAGACCCCATTGCATGATGGGAGTCAAACCCCTGGACGATCTGGCGCCTGGGATCCGAACATCACCAACACACCTAGCAGGTAAAGTCATGAATTAATTTTTATAAATAAATACTATTTTACGCACACAGAGTTCCTTTTCAACAATGTTTATGAACCAAATTTTACGGGGATTGATATATTCAATCTTATTGTCGTTTTTTTTTTAACCACCAGGTCCAGCGATTACGATTTCAGCTACGACGAGGCCTCGCCCTCTCCCCAGAACTACGGTGCCACGCCCAACCCAGCCACGCCCGGCTACGGCTCGGAGACTCCGCCCAGCAACGGCCCGTACACACCTGCGACGCCCGGCAGTTCGTCGGGGATGTACGGCAGTGAATCCACCTACTCCCCGTATCAGCCCACGCCCTCTCCGGGAAACTACCAACGTAAGGATCAAACCTTTTCAGTCTTACCAGTTTTTTTTGGTGTAGAGCGTAGAGCTATATTAAAATTACTAGAGCTCTGACTTGTGTACAGATTAATGCCTGCTGGGCGCATCCATGTTTGTGCACAAACCTATGGAAAACACACAATTTTGTACGCTTTTGTACGTCTATTTGCATATCAGCGTTTGTGTTCTATACAGGTGCGTCATCGAAGCCCAGTACGCCCAAAATCCGACGCACATTACATGGTGTTTCCGGAAACCGATCCAAGTCTGATTTCATCGGTTGATTTTTTGTTTTGCCTTCCCGACAGCTACGCCTAGTCCCTCTTCAGCATCCTTCCAACAAGCCCCTAGTCCCGGCAGCTACCAACCGACCCCATCCCCGGCCAGCTACCAGCCCACGCCCTCCCCGGGTAGCTACCAGGCCACGCCTAGCCCAGTGGGGTTCCCCATGACTCCCGGCGCCCACTCACCTCTGGGGTTCAACCCCCAGACCCCTGGGATGATGAGCGGGTTGGATGGGAGCGGGACCAACGAGTGGCACACCACGGACATTGAGGTCATTATTCAGTCCCATGAGGATCAGGGGCTTGTACAGAAGACAGGTGTCATCCGTAACGTAACGGTGAGTCCTTTCGTCTCATAAAAGCTTGTTTAATAACCTAAAGTGGATCAGATAATTAACGACTTTCATCCCATTCCTGCTTGCTCTTCCCAAGAAGAGTTCTTCACATGGTGCACCATAAACCCTGATTTAATACCTCCGGTTTCTTTCAGATTCACCTCTTTTCCCAAGAAGAGTTATTCGCATTTTTGTTTGAAACCCGTTCTTTCCTTTGCACCTCCAGGGAAGGATGTGTTCGGTGTATCTGCCCGACGAAGAACGAGTGGTCAACGTGGAGAGCGCCCATCTCAAACCGGTCACTCCGGCCAAGATGGACAGAGTAAGCTATTAAACAGTTGCCCCAATCCACTCTGAATTGTTCGCCACAAGAGGGCGCCACACAGTTGTCAACTACACAAGTTGTCAACAATATCCACAGCATCTATACTTGGCCCAATTTTCCGTCACCGTTACCAACAATTCTTCGCTTACGTTAGCTGACATTCAAGCGCTTATTATAACAATCGCGTAAGCCGCGCTGTACGCAGTGCTGGCTGTTACGCGTACGCGGTACGCGATGCACCAGAAACATGATGGAACGCCGCAGCTATATTCGGTGGCTTAGATTGTTTGTCGGTAATTTCATCAATTAATTTGCAAATTTCATCATTTTAATTGCCGTTTTGTCATTCCGGTCGCTAATTCCATCATTCAGTTTGTAATTCTGTCATTCTGTTCGCAAATTCTGGCAAAATGAGTGATGGAATTACCGAAGCAAACAATCTAAAGAAGATAGCTACGGCGTTCCATAAAAACGGATTTGAATTACCGTTTACAAATGGCCCCGTGAAAGACGTGTCCACGAGCAGACAATGCGTCATCTAGTTTTTTTTATATATCTATGTCTATAACTGTCAAACTGTAACTCATGCAGGCTGCCATCTTGGAACTCTTTTCTTTATTCAGCGTGTAGTTCATGTCATTCAGTCACCTTTCATTTATTCGCCGTTTCATTGAATCTCAGGTGAAAGTGATCGATGGTGACGACCGAGACAAGGTCGGCGTACTCATCAGCATCGACAACGAAGACGGCATCGTCAAGATGGACTCGGACTTCAAGATCCTCAATCTCCACATGCTGGCCAAGCTGCACAAGGACTAATCAACCCAAACCATAGAACAAGATTCGAACCCTGAACCGCCAGCTATCTAGTGCAAGTGGTGCACCCAGTAAATTCCTTGGAAGTCGTGTTTAAAACAGGTATAGTTATCCCAAATTTTGTTTTTACTTAGAAAGGTTTCAGTCACACATGGATAGTGCATAATACGTATATGTCGCTAACGTACTGCTCAGGGAGCCAATTTCATGGCGCTGCTAAGCACACTAATTTGCTTAGCACAAAAATGTCTTGCCCAATAAAACAAAACCAGTTAAAAATTCCATATTGATATTCATGGTCAGTGAACAACAGCCAAAGAACAATCACAAGTGATACACAACACATGGAAATTTGGTTGTTAACCCTGTTTTTATTATTAAGACTGAAATGTCATGCTTACAAAATTTTTTTGCTAAGCAGCGCCGTGAAATTGGCCCCTGTTGGCCCTCTGTTTTGACTGTAGTTGCGGCCATTATCCATGTTGACAATAGGTTCAAACAATACAAATGAATATCCCATAAAAATGCAATGAGCTACACAGATGTCAGGCTGTGTCCCAATTCTCTGGCTGCGGCTGCAAATTACGCACGCACCTATGGCAGCCACTAGCCAGTGACTGCAGCCATTTCCATAGACTTGTGTGTTCTTTGTGGTCACAGCCAGAGAATTGGGACACGGCCTTAAATCGGAGCTAATCTAAGCTGACTTGGATTAATTTGTAAGCTAACTACACTTTTTATCATTTGCTAATCTGTTTTTATTTTCTTGTTTTGTTTTTTTTTGTCCGGAAAGTTCTGTTTTAAAAGTTTAATGATGCGCATAAAATCAGAGGAATAAAAAGTACTGAGAATTATTTTGGTTTTTGAATTGTGGTAGCAAGAATTGTAAGAAGCTGTTTTTCTTTTAATAAAGGGAACATTATAGGACTTTACAAGGCCTCAAAAAAACAATTATTGAGTTTGAGACAGAAAATGGACACAACAGATCGTAAACAGTGCAAAACAGTCACCATGGGAAATCTTGGTTCATCAGATGCTGGGTTTTTCAAGCAAATCAAGATTTAGTGTCCTTTCCAAAGATCGTTCATCCGAACGATTTTTGGAACAAACATAAAGTAAACTATTCTTCGTGTTTTATAAGAAAAATCGAGTCGGGTTTTCGCTATTTTCTCGTGACTCAGATGTCCGATTGAGCTCAAATTTTCACAGGTTTATTATTTCATGTACATGTTTGATCAGACAAAGTATGAATGCTGTCCCGTGACCTTTACCAATCATGTATTATACCTTTAACAGCTTCCATCCTCAATGTAAGTGTCGCTCCATTTGGGTCCAGTAAACTGTACAGTGAATTGTGCACTAGTTTTGCTCCTCTCACTATCGTCCCATGCGTTCGGTCCAGGAAACCATTGCTACTTGCAGTGGCTTATAAATAGTTTTGTAATATATTATGGAGTTTAAATATACATGTCTCTTTGAGTAAAGAAATCCCTCCTGACAAAGAAATTTCAACCATACTATTTCACATGACAGTGTAAACTGGTAGTGCACTTGTTGTATGTTACTTCTCTTTAATATTAAAATCAAACATGTACAAATTACCGATAAGACATGTGGGGTCGATTTCACCAATCTCATTTTAACTTACTATCAATCGTAGGACTTATGATGCATTGCAGCCCTATATGTAGGATACGATGGGTTATCCTTCGTAACTCGAGATATGATCGATCGTAGGGCTTCGTGAAATCGACCCCTGGAACAATTTCATATACAGTTGTTGTTTGACTAGTGTATTTGAACAGTTATCACTGTATACATGTATGTGTCTTTGTGTTTATAAACGCTGACATTTAAAAACTACGTACAACCAACAATTTCACACAAGAAGCTCGTCTCCAGCTCAGGCTCCGGCTCCGCCTCCATTTCTTGAATCCATTCTTAAATAACAGGTATCTATTAAATAGAGGCTTTTGGCTGCAGTTCTGAAGTAGATTCTCTGGTTTGAAAAGGAAAACAGAGCTTCAGCTTCAACGAAAACCACAACCTATATTTTCAGCATATGGATGACAGAGACGAAGCTGGAGCCTGAGCCGGAGCCGAGGTTTGGAAAAGGGCCTATTTATAAACCGATTGCGCGACCAATGTTTACATGCCATCATGTCACTTATAGTGGGTATTTTCCCATCTTATTTAGTGCAGAACAGCAGTAGAAACAAGCTAAGAAGACTATTATATCATCCACATTCTCCTTTGCACGTTTTCACTGCTGCTCTGTGCCAAATGAGATGTCAAAATAAACCCACTAATATTGTAAAGTCTACTATTAGTCCCACAATTGGTTCATTAATATCTTTTGCGTACTAGCATTACCACACATGTTTGGTTTAAAAAATTCTCCTTCTTTTTAATTTTTATTTCTTTGATTTACTTATTGTCTTAATCATTATGAGAATAACCCTTTCTTCTCTTTCTGTTGTTTAATAGAGAAGACGGAGAAGATGAAAGCTTTTGGAAAATAAAAATACATTGTCACATTGTACATTATGTCCACCTTGAATTGTTTCGTTGCACTTGCTAGTACCCCTTGCTGTATTCGTCATTTTTGACCAAAAATTGGCATTTTCATTAATTGGTTTAGAATGTCCGAAAAGCTGCCCTAGAGTAAGAGGAAGCCATTTTTGATATCATACAGTGAAAATAAATTATTTGAATTTTAGCCCCAAAATGATCACCCTTGCCGTTTTGGTCATTTTTGACCCAAAATTGGCATTTTCTAAAATTGGTTCAGAATGTCCCAAAAGCTGCCCCAGAGTAAGAGGAAGCCATTTTTGATATCATAGAGTGAAAATAAATGACTTGAATTTTGGCCCCAAAATGATAAAAATGGCAAGGGGTACCCCTTGCCATTTTTATCATTTTTGACCCAAAATTGGCATTTTCTAAAATTGGTTTAGAATGTCCAAAAAGCAGCCCCAGAGTAAGAGGAAGCCATTTTTTATATCATACAGTGAAAATAAATGACTTGAATTTTGGCCCAAAAATGATAAAAATGGCAAGGGGTACCCCTTGCCGTTTTGGTAATTTTTGACCCAAAATTGGCATTTTCTAAAACAGGTTCAGAATGTCCCAAAAGCTGCACTAGAGTAAGAGGAAGCCATTTTTGATATCATGGAGTGAAAATAAATGACTTGAATTTTGGCCAAAAAATGATAAAAATGGCAAGGGGTACCCCTTGCCGTTTTCGTCATTTTCTACCCAAAATTGGCATTTTCTAAAATTGGTTTAGAATGTCCCAAAAGCTGCCCCAGAGTAAGAGGAAGCCATTTTTTATATCATAGAGTGAAAATAAATGACTTAAATTTTGGCCCAAAAATGATAAAAATGGCAAGGGGTACCCCTTGCCGTTTTCGTAATTTTTTACCCAAAATTGGCATTTTCTAAAATTGGTTTAGAATGTCCCAAAAGCTGCCCCAGAGTAAGAGAAAGCCATTTTTGATGTCATAGAGTGAAAATAAATGACTTGAATTTTGGCCCAAAAATGATAAAAATGGCAAGGGGTACCCCTTGCCGTTTTCGTAATTTTTGACCCAAAATTGGCATTTTCTAACATTGGTTCAGAATGTCCAAAAAGCTGCCCTAGAGTAAGAGGAAGCCATTTTTTATATCATAGAGTGAAAATAAATTACTTAAATTTTGGCCCAAAAATGATAAAAATGGCAAGGGGTACCCCTTGCCGTTTTCGTCATTTTTGACTAAAAATTGGCATATTCTAAAATTGATTCAGAATGTCAAGGGGTACCCCTTGCCGTTTTCGTCATTTTTGACCAAAAATTGGCATTTTCTAAAATTGGTTCAGAATGTCCCAAAAGCTGCAATAGAGTAAGAGGAAGCCATTTTTGATATCATACAGTGAAAATAAATGACTTAAATTTTGGCCCAAAAATGATAAAAATGGCAAGGGGTACCCCTTGCCATTTTCGTCATTTTTGACCCAAAATTGGCATTTTCTAAAATTGGTTCAGAATGTCCCAAAAGCTGCCCTAGAGTAAGAGGAAGCCATAATATTTTGTTTATATTAGAACAGATAAAGAATGAGACAAATTGATATTATTTTCTAGATTATCACATCTATTATTCATCATTAAAATCTCTACCACAAAGAGAGGGTACACAGGAATAAACTATAATCTTATAAAAATAAAAATTGCTCTGAAGTAATAAGCTCTACTTGTTAAAAAAAACTGTTACAAAAGCAAAACAAATTATGGCAAGATTAGATTTTCTTTAAATACAATAATTATTATAATTGGTGACTCATGTATAAGTTATCATACAAAAAATAGTCAAGTTGCTTAAAGGTAGTATCATACTTTGGTAAGAAACCAAAACAGAAATGTTGACAGATTTACATATAACTTACAGGGTATGAAGATGGTGGTGGTAGAAACATACCGTTCAAATTGTTCCGCCTGAAATGGTGTATTTATCCAGAAAAGAGTAAAACAACGACCAAAAATCTGTTTGATCTTTTAAAAGATCAAAAATAAAAGAGAAAAGACTTAAGAAATACTGTGGCAGTTTTTCACTGTTTTCTCAAAAAATGGGCACCGTATGGGACTGAAATTTTCCCAGATGACTGTTACTGTATCTGTCTATGTATTTTTGCCCCAAAACCAAAAGTATGATACTACCTTAAATGCATGGTTTACGATCCAGTTTCCCCAGTGGAGACTGTGATTATGTGTGGTAAGCAGCTCTCATCTTGCAGAGGGTTAGGATTAAAATAAAAAAATTATCAAAAGAATTGATACAAATAATACACAGAGGTCATTGAAAAGAATTTAAAAAAAACGGTCAATCTTGGATTGTGAAATAGGTTCTGTACTGGAGGTTTGGTAACATACCCAAATAGAAATGTTCACAGATTAAGTATAACTTTCAGGGTATGAAGATGGTGCTGTTAGAAACATACCGCTAAGGGTACAGCACAGGATTGGTAACATACCCAAAACAGAAATGTTCACAGATTTACGTATAACTTTCAGGGTATGAAGATGGTGCTGTTAGAAACATACCGTTAAAATATTTGTGCCTGAAATAATGTATTTATCAAAAAATTAGTCAAACAAAGACCGAAAACAGTTTTGATCTTGGGGTAAGATCAAAACCATTCTTTATGTTTTACAAGAGAAATTGAGTCGGGTTTTTGCTATTTTCTCGTGACTCAGATGTCCGATTGAGCTCACATTTTCACAGGTTTATCATTTCATGCGCATGCTGGATCAGACAAAGTGTAAGTGCTGTTATGTGACCTTTACCAATCATGTACTATACCTTAAAAAAATGTATTTAAGATGACACATTTTTATCCAAAGATTGCGATAACAAGGTTCAACAGCTTTCAACAACTCAGGAGAAGAAAAAAAATAACCAGAAATCAACACAGCGGAATAACAATGTTTCAAAAATTTAAAATTAATACAGAGTTAACAATACGTAGTATCAAAGTTACAAAGAATGTACAAAAATATGTTTTTGGCATGCTGTTTTAAAAAGAAAATAATAAAGTTTTAAAATATTGTTATCGCGTCTAACACACACTAATGAAAACCACAGGAAAGGACCTGACTTTCTTGACAAAAAAAAACGAACACAAATAAAACTTATTGTCAAACTATAAAAAGGATCACTATAACCAAATTAGGGTCAACTCATTATAAAAAAATGTAAACATAGTACTAAACAATATAAATATATAATACCAAAAATTATCAAAAATATACAAACTATATTATTTTTAAAAAGATGAAGCTGAGATATATGCTGTAGTCAAAATATATGAAAAAAAACTAATTGGGAAATATAGAAAAAATTTAGTTTTTGAGAAGGCATTTATTAGCCGCAGCCTGGTTTTAAATGCCCTGCCATGAGATGTCAACAAAAAATATCAACAAGATATCAAGAAGGTATCAACAGCATATCAAGAAGATATCAACAGGATATCAAGAAGATATTAAAAAGATATCAAAATAATGTCAGCAAGATATCAAGAAGATACTTACAGGATATCAAGAAGATATGGACAACATATCAAGAAGATATGAACAGAATATCAAAGAGATATCAACAAGATATTGCTAAAATATCAACTAGATATCAAGAAGATACAAACAGGATATCAAGAATATGGACAACATATCAAGAAGATATCAACAGAATATCAAAGAGATATCAACAAGATATTGCTAAAATATCAACTAGATATCAAGAAGATACCAACAGCATACCAAGAAGGTATCAGAGAATATCAAACAGATATCAATAGGATATCAAGATGAGATCGACTGGGTATCAAACAGATATCAACAAGATATCAACAGGATATTAACAAGATATCAACATATAAATAATTTAAGATATCAAGAAGATATTAATAAGATATTGACAGGTAATCGACAGGCAATCGATACTGCAAGATAAGCCTAAAATACTATCCTGGAATCCTTAAGAAGAGGTCAGTTTTACCTTGGTTTGGTCATGATTTTGGAGACATCATGGAATGGAACGACCGGACAAAGCAGTGCCCGGTCAACACTTGGTGACCACCTCCTTGACCATCTTGGTGAGGGGGAATTCCGAGTCACTGAAGGTCGGGATGGGGTTGAACTCCACCTCCCTGGACCGCCGTCTCCGGACAAGGATGATGACGATGATGACTGCCAAGATGGCCACGGTCAGCACACTGACCACTAGTATCCATTTCCAAATATCTGTCCACAGAGAGTAAGAACAAGACATGGTCAGCGAACAACAGTCAGAGAATAATCACAAGTGATACACAACACATGGACATTTGGTTGTTAATCCTGTTTTTATTAAGACAGACATTTCATGGTTAGCAAATGTTTGTGCTAAGCAGGCTGTGAAATTGGCCCCTGGCCAGCTTTTCAGTGGCTAGGCCCGACTAGTAAACTAATTTCCTCTCTCTTACCGGATTTGCTTTCATACTGTTGAACGTCATTATCACTGTTGTTGTCCGGTCTAACGCTGGTTGGATGGTCAGCTGCCTTGCCTGGGATGACGTTGGACTCCACACACAGTCCTGTCGTGCCATCCACCATGTACCCTGACCTGCAGGTGCACTGACCGACGGCATCGCAGACGGTGTGAGGTAGTGGACAGTGGTCATCGGTCACACATCCGCTGACCGGGTAGCATGTCAGACCATCACCTACAGTCACCAGAAAAAATGATTTGAGACTTTGAAGGCGACAATTGGTATGTGGATCGGTTTGCAGAAACACCATGTAGGAATCGTTCTACTTTCGCACTTCTTATTTTGTTGCACTTCTTGTAAGGTCTCAACATTTCGACTAGCCTGCTCTAGTCATCATCAGGAGACTCAAGAGATGACTAGAGCAGGCTAGTTGAAATGTTGAGACCTTACGAGAAGTGCAACGAAATAAGAAGTGCAAAAGTACAAACAATTCCTACACGGTTTTTCAGCAAATCGATCCACAATCCAATAAACCAGAAGGCAAACTGACTGGATAAAATCAAGTCATGGAAAGGTGAACAAAGAAAATTTAATGGAGTGGGATTCGAACCCGCAATCCATGGAATCCCATATCAGCACTCTACCAACTGGGCTATCTTGGGAGCTTACAATTATTTTATTATAAAAACAATTTGGGACATCACCATCATAGGGCTGGATAGCTTAGTTGGTAGAGCACTGGTGCGGTATTCCATGGATTGCAGGTTTGAATCCCGCTCCACTCAATTTTTCTTTGTCGCAGGTTCCAATCCAATCTAATCAATTTTCTTTGTTCAATCAATTTTCAGAGTGGTTCCTTTTTTTTTTTACTACCAAACCATTCTGATCAAGTTTGTCTTTTCGTCTCAAAATTTTGGACGGGGTTCTAAACAGAATTATAAAAAATGATTTGGACAACAAACGACGCATCAGTTTATTTTCAATGAAAATGTAATCGATGACAAATATCCGTGGAGACGTACCTTCAAATCCTACATCGCAACGGCATCTCCCGGTATCGCAGACGGCTCCGAGGGCAGTGCATTCTGGGATACAATCCAATCTAAATGAGGGACGCAGCGCATCCACACAGCCTCCAGTAACGTTCAGGACCGTGCCACGATCTGTCGCACAAAAGAAAGGTTCGTGAATATTCATGTTTTTTTGGTGGGGAGATAGAAATATGCAAATTAGGCTTGCCCTTCACCGATGAGCACTGCGTATTAAGTGTTTGAGTGCACATGAGACTTTTTCATTTAAAGATAGAAACTTACCTTCGATCTCACACCACACATCCCTGATTCTTGAGATGGCATCAAAGGGACTGGTCTGCCAGATGAAGGGGGGACATACTGATTGCTCTGCTGGACAGGATCTAAGAGGCAAGCACACAGGAAGGTAAATCAACCCAGTCCAGTCTAGCCCAGCTCTGTCCAGCCCAGTCCAGCCCAGCCCAGCTCTGTCCAGCCCAGCCCATGCCAGGTCAACCCAGCCCAGCCCAGTTCTATCAAGCCCAGCCCAGCACAGCCCAGCCCAGCAGTTACACCAAGCAAAGCCTCAAACCTCCATCATCAACAAAAACCTCACAAAAAATAACCAAATTACCACAAAAACCCACCAAATAATTATTTCGAACACTAGAAGTACCAGTATTACCTTTGGTCAATGAGATTGTCTGGACAGGCAACACTGCCTGGCTTGGCAGGTCTGGTCACCGCCCTTGACCGGGTCGTGTAGGCCGGATCATCATGGGAATAACAAGATGAGAAGCAGGACGTCACAGGACTCCATGATGATACCTGGAATATCAAACACACACAACCATTATAGCAAGACATCAGAGAAAGAACATCAATCATATTAGGGAGAGAGGCTTTAATGCTGGTTGGGCCCAGTCACTGAAAAGCCTGGCCAGTCTTGGGCTTTGCCTGGGGTCTTGGGCTTCTATAATCCCCAGCCTTGAACTATCAACTTCCCCCTTCCTCAGCCCCTGCTGTGTCCTGGATCATAGTTGGAAAGCCTGGCCAGGCCATGCTGTTGCCTGGGCTCTTGGGCTTCTATAATCCCCAGTCTTGTCAACCCTGGACTTCACAAGAGAACAAGAGTTGAGAGACACGGAAGGATTGAATGATTCGAACCCAGGCCACATTGGTGAGAGGCAAGTGCCTAACGCACTTGCCACCTATGTCCCCAATATTAAATTGACACTCAGTCTAGAAGCCCCGTTGTTGAAAATCGGCAAGCTTTATAGGAATGCTGGACAAACAAGATGGGGACACAGCAGAGAGGGAGGACTCACCAAGCAGTCTCCTGGGCAGGGTTTCTCGCAGCGCTGTGACGTCTCGATGTCTAACTCCGTCTCATTCATGCCAGAAAGGATCTGGTTCAGGAAGTCTGAGCCCTTTGCATCCGGATTTTCTAAACACAAACCAATAAAGAAAATCAAATTTATGCTTTGAGTTAGGAAGGCCTGGCAGTTCAATCCTAGCAGGATTTTTCTCAAAGGCTGCTTAAAGTTGGGAGGGCCTGATATGCGTTTCGATCCTAGCAGGATCTTTCTCAAAGGAGTTAGGAGGGCCTGACGCATTTCGATCAAAGCAATGTCATTTAAATTCTCATCATGCCTACCTTGAAGTATGCAGTACTCGTGATCAACCGTGAGCCCATCGTTCCGTCGACACTCGACCAGTCTGCGACGCTCGCCAAAGCCACATCCTCTCTCGGTCTCAAACTTACATTCACTCCATAGGCTACGCTCCCACGTGTAGACATGACAGGGCACCGAGTTGCATGGCATTGTCTGCATGCAAAAAGATGCATATCAGAGTCTGGGTACTAGACACTTTCCAACACTTTGGGCATTTGCGAAACGGAGGCTCAGGCTCCGTTTCAGGCTCCGCCTCTATTTTGTGTATCCATTCTAAAATAACGGGTAGAAGTATTCTCTAGTTTAAAAGGGAAAAAGAGCTTCATCTTCAATGAAAAACTGCAACCTATATTTTCAGTATATGGATGTCAGAGCTGCATGGAGCCTACATGTAAGCCGGAGCCTGAGCCTCTGTTTCGTAAACGCCCTTTCTAATAATGGAACCATTTCATGGATGGGCAGGAAGTGTGCAGTGAAGGTATATAAGAAATGCATTGTGGGATACTTAAAGCGCTCAAATTGTTTGTGTACAAAAAATTCCATTATGCCCATAGTCGGACTAGTTTTGCAAATTTTTATACCTGTCTCAGCGTGAATCTCTCGGAGCATTTCTTCCCGGCATAACCCTCCACGACCCTCGACCTTTCCCTGACCCCGTCCAGTCCACAGGTCGCGTTACACATCGACCAGTCCGAATAACGTCTGGGCTCGCAGCTGACCGGGCAGGGTATGTTGCAAGGCTGGCTAGTGGTGGTGTTCTCAGTGGGACAATGATGCATGGCCACGGGGAAGCCCCTAGAATTGATGCAGTTGACTGTTCGATGCATCATGCCTAAATGAGGAGGGTCAGGATTTAAACCGATCAGCAATCATGTCAGTGCTTGAAGCTCTGTATGGTGGATAGGCAATGAGTTTAGGAGTTTGTGGCGACACCAGCAGCCTCCTGATTACGGATAGCACATACAGGTACTGTGCACAATCATTTCTGCATAGATACAGCATTTCAGGTGGAAATATTTTAACAGTATATTTTTAACAGAACCCTTCATACCCTGAAAAATCTGTGAACATTTCCGTTTTAGGTATGTGACCAATCCTGTACTGTACTTTGTCTAATCCAGTATGTACATGAAATAATAAACCAGTGAAAATTTGAGCTCAATCGGACGAGAAACTAGCGAAAACCCGACTCGATTTTTCTTTTAAAACACAAAGAATAGTTAATACTTTATGTTTGTTCCAAAAATCGTTCGGATGAACGATCTTTTGAAAAAGACACCGACGTGGACAGACAGAAACAGACATGATTCCTATGTACCTGCTCCACATTCCCCGCTGACTGCCTCACATCGACTCCACTCCCCGGTAACCAACCGGTACCCGTCTCCGTCACAGTCCGCCTCGGTACACAGCACAGCCTGTGTCAGGTCGCCGCACTGTTCACCGGTAACCGTCGGGTGGCGGATGACCGACCGAATCTGGGACTTGCTGCTGTTCTGCTGGCAAGGGGAGGGGCAGGCCGATGTATCCGACCAATTGGTCATCACGCAATCACCTGGAGCATGAATAATTCATGAACATGATGAATATGTAAATTTTGATTTGTTTTTTAAAATTGTATAGTCTTTGCAACAGTTACAAAATTACAAAATATAATAATGCTTAAAATAACTCAAGTATTTAATAAATTTCAGGTCATTAGGCCGGAAAAAAAAAATTGTTGTGCTGCCCTCAAGTGGAAAAATTTAAATTTTGGGTCAGTCAGTCGATTTTTTTTTTGTTTTGTTTTTTTGCCGACTTTCAAACATCAAGAATAAATACTGTGTCGTTCATATACATATATAAAATATATATATGACACAACATTGAAAGAGAACCTGGAGTAAACAGTTCTTTCAGTATATCCAATATGACTGCTTAATCTTACATTTTCTGTCAAAAATGGTGAGTTTTTATACTTTAGGACTCAGGAAAAAAAAATTAAAAATCCCGACCCAAAGTTTAGCCATTTTACGGTCGGTCGCTGAGGGCAACACAACAATTTTTTTTTTTGGCCTTATTTTGGTTGACGAGCACTTTGCAGCAATTATTACTTATGTTGATTAAAATAAGGTGATAAAAAGGATTGAAAATATTTTCTTCCGAAGATCAAAATTGCTTTTGGTAATTGCTTTTAATCTTTTCTGGATAAATACAGCATTTCAGGTAGATTAGAAATTTAAGGTATGTTTCTACCATCACCATCTTTATACCCTGCAAGTTATAGGTGAATCTGCGAAGATTTCTGTTTCGGTATGCTACCACAGTGGGATAGTACCTTTAAGCCTCATTTTGATGGAGTTGATAACAAAAAGAAAATTCCTATCTTTCATCACCTGGGCATGGTAACACGCATCCCCGACTGCCGCTGGGCTTGGGGAAACGCCTGTTGCATTCCGGCTCCTGACTATGGCCAGTCTTGCAGGTGACGGTACGAGTCTGAGCACCACTGCCACAGTTGCTCCGTGGGTCGATGAGACTACAGGGACCCCACTGTGAAAAAACAAGAACACACAGGGTGTGATTGATCATGGACAGTATCCAGAAGCCAGGCTTGATTGATTTGAAGCAGCTCTATTATAATGAAATTCAGGGCTTACAAGAGGAGGATTTCAGACCTGAAGGCCCAGGCCTAGCCAGGCTTTTCAGTGTCAGTTCATCACAGAACATCCCTTCATGAATAATCATAAAGGTCATTCAAACTTCATGAATATGCATTACCTGAGACACCTCCCACTCCAGTTCATCACAGGACATCTCTGTGCAGATCATGCTGTCAATTAGAGGCGGACAGCTCCGCCCACCGTGGACACTTCCCTGCTGAATATTCCTCATTCTTGTCTTGACCCCTGACCCAAACATGAATATGCATGAGCAAAAAACACAAGATCATTAAACACATTAAATCACTTAAAGCTGTTGAAAGGCGAACAAAGTTAAACTGACTGGAATGGGATTTGAACCAGCGACCTCCAGAATGGACCCTTCCGGCTTGTCAATCAAACTGTGTGCATTGACCAATGGAAGACTTTTGAAGAGTCGGTCTTGAGTCAACAGCGCACGCGCAAACCATGTTTGTGCAATTGTGAGCATGCGCACGGGCGTGCGTGCGCAGGTACTGTTGACTTGAAGACCGATTCTCCAAAGTCTCCCATTGGAGTCGTTTTCGTCCATTACCTCGGTCAAACTCAGTCACATGAAATGCATTGAATGAGGGCATTGTCTGGAACAAGAGGTTCTGGAAACCTTTATTGTCCACAAAAATCCACTCATTGTAGTACATTCACCTCCATAATTTGCATTTGAAAAGATCTGCATTTTCAAGTGGATGGCAATCTGAGGTGCGAACATCTGGGCGTGAATGGATTAGAGTACGCCTTGAATACGATCTATTATACGTGCCATTCAACCAATACGTGCCTGCATTGTTTACGCCCAGCATCTGCAAACAAAGCCGGGCCAGCTGACCTCTATTGTGACCGTTGGCTGTTAATGAGGTCGGAACAAGCTGAAAATAATCCTGGTATGTGGTCACTACATACCTTGACCGCAAACTTGCGTGCACGGTGACCAGTCCATCCAGTCGGACACAATACAGTCTACTGGACAAGGGACGTCACATGACTGCTGGACAGCGGGATGGACGTCCGAAGTCTCGCAGAAGTGATCTGGGACGAATGTGCCGTCGCTGCGCCGACATAGAACACTGCGATGCATGGTGCCTGGTCCACACTCCGCATCTGTAACGGTTTCAAGAACATCAACATGAACGGTCATTTCTGCCAGGTTTTAATAATAATAATAAGGCCAACAAAAAAACTGTTGTGTTGCCCTCAAGTGGAAAAAATTTTGGGTCGGTCAGTCGGTCAATTTTTTTTTTTGCTGACTTTCAAACATTTAAGAATAAATACAGGATGTATGGTCACCAGGGCTTATAAATCAACGGTCTTGGGTCGTTTTGAGGAGACACGCTTTTTTACTGCTAAATCTTACATTTTCTGTCAAAAATGGTGAGTTTTTATACTTTAGGACTCGGAGAAAAAAAAGAAAGAAAATTCCAACCCAAAGTTTTGGCATTTTACAGTCGGTCGCTGAGGGCAACACAACAATTTTTTTTTTCCGGCCTTATTGTTAATAGCGAGAGAGACCCTTCCTCTGAGTGATATAAGAATAAAATCAGGGAAATAAACTTGATTTAAGTGTACTCTGGTGTCAGCAAGCGTCAATGGTTTTGTGTCCCTGTCCAGTGGTGCGTTCAAACCAAATGATACAATGTCCGATGGAGACCCAATGGGCTATGTGGTCAAGTTGTTGCATTCTCTTATACACACCTGCAATAAGGAGGCAGCTCTGCCATGCCCCGTACTGCCACTCGTAGGTCATTGTGACATCATCACATGGGACGTAGCTCCTCAAGTCAGAGTTGGTGATGTGGGGACACAAATCCTGAGCATTATCGGTGGCTGGATCTGATGATGGAGGAATAAAAAACCTTGAAATATTGCAAATCTGTTTAAAGGTAATATCATACTTTGGTTTTTATCAAAGAAATACAGATTCATGGGCAAACATATCAAGACAGATACAGTAACAGTCATCTGTGAAAATTTCAGTCCCATACGGTGCCCACTTTTTGAGAAAACAGTGAAAAAGAGCCACAGTATTTCTGAAGTCTTTTCTCTTTTATTTTTGATCTTTTAAAAGATCAAAAAGATCAATCAGGTTTATAGTGCCCACTATGATCCAGGACACAGCAGGGGCTTGACGTTGATAGTTCAAGGCTGGTGATTATAGAAGCCCAAGAGCCCAGGCAAAGCCCAGGCCTGGCCAGGCTTTTCAACTATGATCCAGGACACAGCAGGGGCTTGAAGTTGATAGTTCAAGGCTGGGGATTATAGAAGCCGAAGAGCCCAGGCAAAGCCCAGGCCTGGCCAGGCTTTTCAACTATGATCCAGGACACAGCAGGGGCTTGAAGTTTATAGTTCAAGGCTGGGGATTATAGAAGCCCAAGAGCCCAGGCAAAGCCCAGGCCTGGCCAGGCTTTTCAACTATGATCCAGGACACAGCAGGGGCTTGAAGTTGATAGTTCAAGGCTGGGGATTATAGAAGCCCAAGAGCCCAGGCAAAGCCCAGGCCTGGCCAGGCTTTTCAACTATGATCCAGGACACAGCAGGGGCTTGAAGTTTATAGTTCAAGGCTGGGGATTATAGAAGCCGAAGAGCCCAGGCAAAGCCCAGGCCTGACCAGGCTTTTCAACTATGATCCAGGACACAGCAGGGGCTTGAAGTTTATAGTTCAAGGCTGGGGGTTATAGAAGCCCAAGGGCCCAGGCAAAGCCCAGGCCTTAACTGGTTTTCCACTAGCTCAGCCCAACCAGCACTTAAGTTTCTCTCCCTATATAAAGTGAATCAAGTAGAAGCTGTGAGGTTGTAAAGACCGGCCGTACATACCAATGCTTATGATGGTCCTGGATCGCATTCTGCAATATCCGCCGTGGGCCGTATCACCGCAGTCGTGGATGCAGGGCCCCAAGGCCGACCAGTCAGACAGGAGACAGTCCCCAGCACAAGGGACCAGACATTGCTGGTGGGATGGCGGTGGGCTGGACAACAACTTACGTAGGCAGACACCTGTTGCAGCTAGGGTACAATTCATTAGACAGGTGATTAAAGGTAATATCATATTTTGGTTTTTGTCAAGGAAATGCAGATTCATGGGCAACGATATCAAGGAAGATACAGTAACAGTCATCTGTGAAATTCCTGGTCTCATAAGGTGCCCACTTTTTGAGAAAACAGTGACAAACACTCACAATATTTTAAAAAAACCTTTCACAGGATTTTTGATCTTCCAAAGATCTGGAAAGACTTCTGTTTCGGTATGCTACCAAAGTATGATAGTACCTTTAAACTCACATGTTCAATGACAAAAAAAGCAAGTTCCTGTCATTGACGTTAAAAAAAAAAAAAAGGGAAGTGCACCTTTGACGAAAATGTCAAAAATATGACCAATTGAAAGAGTACTACTTAAAAACAAATTTGCAAGGATAACACGCACAGTGCTCAATACACGCATAATATGTATGAAAGAAAGATGAACATCGGGTTTTGAGGTTGGGTAGTTCAGTCTTAGTTTTTTCACTCAATTTTAGTCGAATTTTGCTCAAATTCTATATGGTGATAGCTTCATAGCTTCATTACATATCTGAATCTTGAAGTGATAAACAGTTTCATTTTCATATAATAGTTCTCGACACAAGTGTTGCGTTTTGTTTTGTTTTGGGACACCCTGTATTATTATTATTATGATTACCTGCTTGAAATGTATCTCCAGTGCTCATTGAGCAGTCCACCTGCCTGGTCTGAAGTCCTTTACCGCAGTCAGTGCCAACCACCTTACAATCATTCCACCATCCTTCCTCCCACAGGTAGGTGTAGCACGGTGGAAGATTATTGCAGGCTTCAAAGCGGGTAATCAGCCCTGCGGATAACACAAACATCCTTCAGAATTCAAAATCTTTCACCAAATCGTAACTTTACTATTGTTACGGTCGAGACTTATACCTTTAAATACCTTACTTTGTTATGCTTAGCCGGGCGTAGCCAGCCCCAGGGCCCTTAATTTATTCCTTGATATGTTCCCTTTTGTAAACCTCAACCATGAGTGAACCGATGGAATTCACCGGACTTGTATAAATTGGAATAGAACCCCCCGTGAAGGTCTCTGTTAGCCAAACCACCTTACGCCAGTGCAAACTGTATCTCCTCCAATCTCAGAAGCTACGTTGATTCCCTTCTTAATTGCAAAGAATAGACTTCCTGTCGTGTTAATTGCTGGTTACTTTGCTTGTCTGTTCGTTATTTATTTGCATATCATCACATAATTATTAGGTTCCATTACTTGCTGGCGTGTGACGCGCCGTGCTTCACGGTTCGGCGCTCATCATACGTAACACTATTAATCGTAGGACTTATGATGCATTGCAGCCCTAGAACAAAGGATACAAGTAGGTCCCCTAGGATGGATTATCCGAGTTACGATCGACTGTAGGGCTTTGTGAAATCGACCCAAGGCCTGTGCTTTGCCTGGGCTTTTGGGCTTCTATAACCCCCGTCACTGAACCATCAACCAAAATGTTTTTGTGAATTCGACTACGGGAGAATAAGGCTCTGATTACCATCTTTGTTAGCTTCCTCGGGGCAAGGGGTCCCGCCGTGGGCCGGCAGACGAATCACGATCTGCATCTGAGCTCTCATTCCACCGGTGCCGCAGGTCTTGCTACACGTGGACAGAGCACTCCAAGCGGACAGCTTGCAGTCCACAGGGCAGGGAACGTCGCAGGCACGGTCCGTGTCAGGCTTGGAGGACGGGTCGCAGAGGCTCTGGTCCGAGGCAATACCTTAAAAAAAACAGAGATGAGATTGACCAATAATAACAAATATCTGAAAACAACTGACAGGGAGCATAAAAAATCTGAACTCTGAAAATCTCCTATACTTTTGTACACTGCCTGTGAGGAAGAACATATTTAAATCATTTGAAAAGAAAATCTGAGATCAGAAAAAAATCTGAGGAATCTCATGTCTGCAGAAAAAAATAATACTCAATATCAGCCTTCAGACTTTGCTGTGGCTTCTGTAATCCACCTTTGACCATGGCCATTCAACTGAATGCATTTTAAAGGTAGTATCATACTTTGGTTTTTGTCAAAGAAGTACAGATTCATGGGCAAAAATATTTTCTCTTTTATTTTTGATCTTTTAAAAGATCAAAAAGATTTTCAGTCGTTGTTTTACTAAATTCTAGATAAATACACCATTTAAGGCGGAAACATTTTAACGGTAGGTTTCTACTAGCATCATCTTTATTCCCTGAAGGTTATACATAAATCTGTGAACATTTCTGTTTTGGTCTCTTACCAAAGTATGATACCACCTTTAAGCTAAACAATAGCCATATACATGTATCAGATTTCATGTGGGAAGGGTTAATTCTGCACTGGTTGGTCTCATTCCATGGTGTAATGATTTCAAGCAGTTCTATTGCACTGTTAAGAGCTAGCAAAAGGCAATTAAAGGCCCAGGGGTCGATTTCACCGAACTCATCGTAGCTTACTATCAATCGTAGAACGCATGATGTATTGCAGCCCTATGTAGGATAAGATGGGTTATCCTTCGTAAGTCGAGTTACAAGCGATGGTAGGGCTTTGTGAAATGGACCTCAGGCCTGGCTAGGCTCAGCCCGATGAGTATCTAAACTTTATCTTACCTGTTTCCTTCTCGCAAGAGACCTCTCTCATTTGGACTCCCGCTCCTTCCCCGCATCCCACTTCTGACACCGATCCGTTCCTGACCGTCGAGCAGTCTCCCCAGGCATCCACCTGCCAGGTGTAGCTCTGACAGGACAGGTGCAGGTTGCAGGGCTTCACTTGGCTCAGTTCGCTCTCTGGGAGGCAGGCGTCCTGCTCAAGGTCCGAGAAGGCTGTTGACGGACAGACAAATAAGAACACACTGTAAGTTGAGGGAAAGATCTTTTAATAATGCATCATCCACTGTACTTCCGTCCAGGGATCAATTTCATAGAGCTGCTTAAGCACCAACATTTGCTTAAAGTAAGGTGACCAGACGTCCCCGATTTGACAGTGCCGTCCCCGATGAAAAATTGTCCCCGAAAATGTCCCTGATTCGACGAAATGCCCCCAAAAATTCTAGTGTCCTAAATGAAAAAAAATGAGCACAAATGCTGTGCTGAAGAAGATCCATTCTTCAGAGAAGTATGCGAAGACGACTGCCCATAGACAACCATTTTGCATGTATAGGCACCATCTGGATTAAAAACTAGAATAGCGAAGCTGTCATGGCTCGCTGCAGCCTTACGTGCAGTTACAAACATGATAGCAAACACCCATCCATCACACACACACATCCCCCAAAAAAATCAACATTTTGAAACAATAAAAAAAACTTTAACATTTTTCATTTACAATAATAACAACATTATTTTGGACAACACACCCATCAAAAAAAAAAAAATAAATAAATAAACATTTTGAAACAATAGAAAAAAATTCAACATTTTGAAACATGAGAAAAACTTCAACATTTTTCATTTACAATAATAACAACATTATTTTAGACAACAAACCCATCCAAAAAAAAATAATAATAATAAATCAACATTTTGAAACAATAAAAAAAAATTTAACATTCTCCATTTACAATAATAACAACATTATTTTGGACAACGCACCCATCAAAAAAAAAAATTGGGGGTTCAAGCACATACTAAAAAAATTTAAAATTTCACGCGGACGGACAGAAGGGACGAACAGTACTACTACATAGGCTTCACTTTGCTTCGCAGCTCGCCAAAAACAATTTGAAATCCTCACCAAGGATCTGTCTGGTCCTCATCTGGATACCGCCCTTCTTCCCGCAGGTCTTGGAGCAAGGCCCCCATTCCGACCACTCGGAGATGACGCAGTCTGTCGGGCAGGGGATGCGGCACGAATCCCGCTGGGAGGGCAATGACCCCTGACACTGATCGTCATCCAGCAGCTCATCGAGGGCGCTCATGCAGTAGGCCACGCGGACGTGGAAGCCCGTGCCACAGTCGGTCTGTCGGTTGTTCAGGATGCAACTGCTCCATCGGGCTATTGGGACAAAAAGCGTGATCATCAAAGAATTTTCGACTAAACCAGGGGCCAATTTCACTAATGTTTTGCGATCATCGCTAAGCCCAAATCCATCGCTAAACGGAAAATTCCTACACAAAGTAGCAATCAATTTAGCGATGGATTTGGGCTTAGCGATGATCGCAAAGCGTTGGTGAAATCAGCCCCAGGGGTTGAACCAGAGCCAACTGGATTGCAATACCAGTTGCTCAACCATTCTCACAGTTTCCCATTTTTTTCCTGAGAAACAAGAAAATGAAAGGGGATCTGCAAAAGCACCGTGACTGGACCAGGGGTTGAACCCAAGCCTCCTGGATAGAAATACCAGTTGCTCAACCATTCTCACAGTTTCTCATTTGAGGGATCTGCAAAGAAACTTTGAATGGACCAGGTGATGAACCTTAGACAAATAGATTGCAATACCAGTTGCTCAACCATTCTAAAAGTTTTCAGTTTGTTTTTTCATTCTTAACTTACTTAGGCATTAAAGTAATTTTAGTTGCTGTAGTTTACACATGAAATAATTATCACTACAAGTAATAAACTGCTGCAAACTGCTCATCAGTAAAAAAAAAAATGACCTGAGATTTACAAAACTCTTGGAATTGGGAGGGCCTAACGTGCATCGATCCTTCTCAAAGAAAGATCCTGCTGAGAAAGATCCAGCTAGGATCGAAACACTTCAGGCTCCAAGGCTTCCTAACTCCAAGCATGAAATAATGATCTTACTTGTATACCACCAGGAGCATTCCACGTATTCGCACTCCTTCGCCTCGGCCAGAGGCCCGCACTCTACCCCACCGAAGGCCGGTTGGACCAGGACCTCCCTGACTCGCACCTGTATGCCCTCCTCGCAGCTCTGGGAACAGGGTGACCAGTTCTGCCACTCGCCCAGCTGGCAGTCCACTGGACAGTCCAGCCAGCAGGCCCTCTTCATCGGAGGCTCTAGGCTGGTCGAGTTGACCGCTGATGGACAGAGAGAATCAGGGATCGATTTCACCAAACGTAACTTACTTTCAATCGTAGGACTTATGATACATTGCAGCCCAACTTAGAAGTCGAAGGATACGATGGGTTATATACGTCGTATCTCGAGTTACCATTGATCGTATTGCTTTGTGAAATTGACCACTGGGCTCTATTTCATTGGAACGCTGTTTATAATACATGTATAACATGTGGGGTGCTGTGGCCTAGTGGCCTGGCGTTTTGTTCTCAAGATATTTTGGTCAATCTACAGATTGTGGGTTCAAATCCAGCCATGGGCTAGTGGTGCTTGCATCCTTGGGCAAGATGCTTTGTCACATATTGCTCCTCTTCACCCAGGTGTAAATGGGCACCTGTGAAGGTAGAGATGGCTTTGTGTGCTTGATTAGTCTTTGTACGCTTTACAGTAGCTGGGGCTGTATACTCCCCAGGGAGTAATTGAGATGGTTTCAGGAATGTAAGTGGGGTCCAATGACCAGGGATAATAATAGTACTTAGCGCCTTGAGCAACCTCTGGGTGGACATGGTGGATATGTTGCACATTATTAATGTCTATATTATAATTTTTATTACCAAACACCACTTTAATACCAGAAAATGAACTTGAACAAATCTTGAAGCCTTGATATCGTCCAAGACAGAGAGACTTACGAGTGTTGATGCACTTGTCCCGAATGACAGGGATGCGATCAGTGTCCCCCTCCTGGATGCAATACACCTGTCGCTTCTGTCGTCCAGCTCCACAGGTCCCATCGTTGTCCGGAGACAGTCTGCAAGGATACCACTCCTGCAAGCAAGGCAAACATCACAGACATTACAGAGTGCCAGTACATTAATCCTGGGATCTCAGACTCGAACACAGCTCTAGAAAATTTTCTTCGTTCACCTTTCAATGACTTGCTCATTATTACAAAAAAAAATAAAACATTAAAAACCAACAGAGTTTGCATAAAATGAAAACACTGACCTCGGCGATCCATTCGAATCGGGGGCACTCTGGCAAAACTTCCCCCTCGCAAGCTCTCCGCTCGGACAGGCTCGGGCACGGCAGGCCGCCGTTCTCCGGCAGCGTCACAATCTCCCTGGTCCTGGTCTGTAAAGGACCGCCAGACTGGGACGGCCGGACTCTGTCCTGGCAGGTCTGGGAGCAAGGACCCCAGGCCGACCACTGAGATGTCTGGCAGTCACACGGAATGGAACAGGTTTCAACGGTCGGTGGCGACATTTTTCTATTCTGCGGGTCTTTACAAAAGACAATTAGGGCTGTAAGTATACAAATAATTTTGTAACCAATTACCCGTTTCGAATCCAGCCATGGGCTAGTGGTGCTTGAGTCCTTACATGGGCAAGACACTTCATCACATGTTGCTTCTCTTCACCCAGGAGTAAATGGGTACAAAAATATCTTGACCTCCAGCCTAGTTTGTTCAAGGAGTGCAGTTGACCAAAGGTCAAGTCATTAGACTCAGACCAACGGGAGGGGGGCTTTGAAGGTTTGGCCGGATCCAAATCACAAAGAAAAGTTACAGCTAGTGACTATGGCTAACTGTTATAAAGTGTTCTTCTACTGAATCCCTTTCAGTGCACAATGATGCACTGTTGCCTTAGTAACAGCCGTAGCAACAGCTCTCAACTTCAATTCAGCCTAAAATTACATTCTTTGCATTGCAAGACCATGCGTTATTATTTACTTTACAAATATTGTACAAATAATCTGATGGCGATATGGTTAATGAAATTCGACACCAACCTTGGTTGTCATGGTTACACCGACTGTTTTCAACCACATCTCCTTGGGAGTCCACACAGGAAATGGACCGGTAACGCTGTCCGAGGCCACAGGATACTGTAGCATTCTGGGATACCTATATGTACAGGCAGACAATCACAAAAATCAATGTATCCATTGTGTAGTGTGAACGGTTCATACATGTATATATGTACAGATTGTGCATACAGTAAGGTGACCAGACGTCCCCGATTTCCGGAGACAGTCCCCGATTTGACAGGGCCGTCCCCGATGAAAAATTGTCCCCGAAAATGTCCCCGATTCGACGAAATGCCCCCGAAAATTCAAATAAAACACAAACTGAACACAAATGCTGTGCTGAGATCCATTCTTCAGAGAAGTATACGAAGACAACCGCCTAAGACATGCAAGTATGTAACCTACTCATGTCAACTGGACAAGATGTCCATAGATGCCACCATTTTGCATAGTACAGGCACTATCTGGATTCAAAAATTTTCAAAATTATACCCCTCCCCCAGGACACGGATCACTGTCCCCGGATCATCTCAACAAAATATGGTCATCTTAGCATACAGTACAGTACATGTAGTCCCCTTTGTACAGATTTTGGAAGGACATTATTTCCTTCAATTCGAAATAATATTGAGGACAAAAACAATAACCAATTTGAGAGAAGTGGAGCTTGAAATTTACAAATTTTCACAAACTATCTCAAAAATACAAATTTGGAGCCTAGAAAAAAATTGGTATCAAGTTGTTTCAAATGGTTAAATTAGGCCCGGTGTTCCAGAAGTACAGTGTATTTGCCAAAAGAAGTTGCAGTTTATTTTATAACAGACTAAAAAGTACAGTTTAACACTTCAAGCATATGAACATGATGAAGTGGTGAGCACTGTTAAAAAACAATCTAACAATCTAACAATCAGTATTTATAAACTGCTTCAAATGGTCTGTCATGATCACAGCGTATTATTATAATCCCAGGCTCCCAGTTTGACTTTTAACAAACCCACAAGCGGTGTTTTTATTCAAAACCAGTGATTAAACTTTCGGGAATTGAAAAAACGAATAAGCACTCATCCAAATCCAATCCCATCTCCGATACAACCTATAGAATAACCAGTCCACCGGCAATTCCCAAGACCTCTGCCTTTTCAGGGGCCTCGACGCAATTGATTCTCGACTTGTCTGTTCTGTTTTGGAGGCAGGTGCATTCCGTGTAGGCTTAAGGGGCCAGGGGCTTATAAGGGGCTTTTGGACTGAGCGGCTGAGCTTGTCTCCATTGACACAATATTGGATTGCAGTGATTTACGAAGTATTGGGTGTGATCACTGAGGCGTGAAAGCTCAGCCGACTGTTTGTCCCTTCTTACAAGTCTTAGCTGGAACGTGTATTCAAGGCTGTTTTGGAAAGAAACAGACCTTTTCTTATCTCGTGTGTACACAAAGGTGATTATGGAAGAGATACTGTTGGTGTACACTATAGTACGTACACTGCATACTGCATGTATGATGTGTACAGTGTTGATAGAATGTTTGAAACATCATGTCATGATGTTGAAATTGTACTATAATGCATGATCGGTAAAGGTGACAGAACAGCACTCACACTTTTGTCTAATCCAGCATGTATGAAATAATAAACCTGTGAAAATTTGAGCTCAATCGGACATGAGTCACGAGAAAAAAGTGAAAACCCAGGACTCAATTTTTCTTATATGTAAAACATAAAGAATGGTTTAATTTGATCTTATCCCGAGATCAAAACTATTTTCGGCCTTTGTTTTACTAATTTCTGTCTAATTTTGAAGTCATGTACATGTAATCATGGTGATTGATGCCACCCAAATTGTGATTCAATTCAGCAGAATTCAGTGTTTACGCCGCTTATCCTCATCATTCTCTGCTTAGTGCTTACAGGGCTAGCACCGAATTTCTGCTTAGAACCATCATTACCATGGACCATATTACAATTACCAGTACTTATAGTATTACAACCACGCATTCATGCGTGAAATCTTTAGTTACTGCACACGTACTGAACTATGCACACAACTAAAAGTTCCTTAAAAAAAACATGAACAAGCACCTCTGACATAAAGCTGTAAAGTGCAGAATTTTCTACTGTCACAAGCGCAGATTCTACGCTTAAATGCTTGCGGTTCACAGAGCCATGAAATTGGGCCGGCGTACGTATGTAAGTTTTAATATATATGCCTCTGTATGGATCTCCAATCAATGTTTCATCACATCATGTAGCTCTTTCCTACATATTTTTGCTAGTGCTCAGCTATTTCCTGTGCATACAGAGAGCACTCCCAATGGAATTTAGATGGCTTCAGGAATTCATGAGAAGCCTTATTATGACCAGCCTGAGTTACCTAGCTACAAGTCCATGCAGCCTGGGCTCTCAGTTACATGTACATATGTACATGTGTACTGTAGCTTAGTTTTTCTCATAGTTAGTCTTCAAGTGCTACCATAATTTTCTTTATTATGTGTACTGTACAATATGTATCACAATAGACCATCACATGACAACAGTGCAACTTGAGATTCCATTTGGCATGTTTGGTTAGAAAATCAGATTTTTAATAAGTACTAGGGACTTTGCATTTTTTTGCAAACATGTTGTACACTAGCAGTTAGATTACCCTGCACTAAACTTCCTCCATTTAAAGCATTTGAAAGAACGTAATACATAGAGGAAAACTCCACATGGGATGAAAATAATGTTCTTTGGACAAGCCATGATTGGAAAGTGATTTAACATACAATGTCTGGTCTCAGAACTTTACAATTTGAATATATTTTGGCAGACCATGGACATGATGGAGTAAAGGAAGAGACCTTTGTCCATGGAACAGACATAGTCTGGAACAAACACAGGAAATCATTCAGAACAAATTTCCTGTCATCCCATTGTCAGATTGTTGCAATGAAATTACTCAGCAGACCTTGGCTCTTGCTAGACTAGCGTGTTTCATTTTGCACATTACATGTACATTATGTGACATAGTACACGTATTCATTTCATTAATTAAATAAATAAATATCAATTCAAAATACTGTACCTGGTTTGGGCTACATGAGGTTGAGTTACTTAAAAAGTTTAAAACTAGTGAAAAAGGAAAAAAACATTGTATATTCTTAAAAAGTTTATCGTTTATAAAATATTTATTTTATAAAGGCACACATTTTTGCCCTGGGCAGCCAGCCCAGGGGCTGGGAGCCTTAGAGGTGTCTGTTTTTTTTTAAAGATGGGATAAAAAACATTAATAAATAAATAACATAAATAAATTAATAAATAAATGAAAACAAAATTCTAAAATCTTATAAACATGACTGAAGTAAAAAAGCTTGAGTTAAATACAGAAATAGCTAGCACTCAGCATGCTCAGTCATTCTATTAACCATGCTGTTGAATGTTCCGCATCTAGGCCTGTCTTAAACAAGTCTATAGCATCCATGTACGTGCAGACAAAATTATTCATCATCTCAAAAACCTTCCGCTGTTTACATTGGCCGCAGAGTTTTCATGTTCAATTACACGTTCATTGGGGCAGAGTGCTGGGCTTAGCCAAGCCCGAGAATTGACATTTTACAAGAAATGTCATGTGACTCACAAATCCGTCATCGTTGCCATCAATGACAGGTGTATTAACCTGTGGATGGATGGATGTGTATGACAAGGAATTTGTTCGAACACAAATTTCGAACAACCAGGATTTTCATCTGGAATATGGCAGTTATGGGAGAATTTTGAGAACCGGTCTTCGAGTCAACAGTGCACGCGCACTCACAACAGCGCACACGCAAAACAAAGCGCACATATGCCCATATTTCCCTATTCTATGGAATAATTCGAGTGATATTAATACTGACAACCAATGAAGAATTACACAATATAGAAGGAGGTAGTTACATGAAGGGGGCCTGACATTTTTTATCCTAGCAGGATCATTTCCCAGAGGCCTTTGAGAAAGATCCTGCTATGATTTTAAACATCAGACCCTCTCTGTCATGTCTGTGTAAAAGTAAAACATGGTATATAAAGGTAATATCATACCCTGAATGTTATACGTAAATCTGTGAACATTTCTGTTTTCGTTTCTTACCAAAGTATGATACTACCTTTAAACAAAAACATGTTCAATACAAGTGGCCCAATTTGGTAGAGTGACCCTAGGGCTGATTTCATTAACGCTTTGCGATCACCGCTAAAGCCCAAATCCATCGCTAAACGGAAAATCGCTATGCAAAGTAATGATCGATTATCCGTTTTAGCGATGGATTTTGGCTTTCGCGATGATCGCAAAGAGTTAGTAAAATCAACCCCTGGTTTTAGGCCTACCTCCCAAAAGTTTCTGGTATCATAGAAGATCTTACCTGTCTACAGCTGCTCCAAGCCCCAAGCTTCCAAGTATAAATTGGAATGAAAACCACGATCTCGCAATCTCCCACATCCGGGCATGATTCCCTCTCAGCCAGATCCCCACACTCCGCACCGCCGTGCCTCGCTGCAGTCACAACCCGCCTCGTTCTGAACCGTGTCGCAGGTGCGCACGTCGAGCTGCATTCCGACCACGCCGACCAAACGGTCAAGGCACAGTCCTCGGGGCAGGCATCGCAGGGCTGGAATGTTGACAAGGATGCCGCTGACCCGGCGCAGAAATGCATCGGAACTCGCCGGCCGTCAGCGACATAAACACAGGTGAGATTTTTAAGAGTCCGTCCGCAAGACGTCTTGTTCCTTCTTTCGCACATACTCCATCCTTCATGAGACAAACTGAACAGGTTCTGATCCGACGTGGCTGGGGTCACACCCCCTTCCGGATGCGTCCTGTCACCCTTTCCAGTTTCCTGAGGTCCAAGCTCGTTCTGATGATTGCCATTTGGAAATTTTGGAAGGCTGTCATCGGACCCACACAGTACTGTTCTGGTCAGCACGAAGCCAATCAGTAAGAGTGATGCCAGTTTTTTGTCAAAATTTCCCATGGTGATTGCAGAAATGATGATATGGAAAACAATCAGCGCGAAAATAGTTTCTGCCAAGAAGAAAAGGGCAAACTGATGGCACACTCTCCCAACAAAAGAGGAGATGATGTCAGCGTTGAACAGATCCAATCAATTTGAAGGATGCAAAATTCCTTGATCAGAATGCTCTAGATAGCTTTTACTTCTAGAGCACATCTTGCCTCGGATGGATCTTCATTTGGAATTTGACTTGGGCTCCTGCTTCGTATCCATTTTTGACATCCATTTTAAAGTAACAGATATCAAAATAGAGGATTGGGGGTACGGTTTCGAAGTAGATACTGTGCTTCGAACAAGAAAACGGAGCTATAACCTCAGGGAAAATTCACAACCTGTATTTTCAGCTTTTAGATGACGGAGCCTAAGCCCAAGCTGCAGCTAAGCCACTAAGCCACTTTATGAGATTTGCTGCCCATGCCAAACCATCCAACGAACAACATCTCTCAGTTATCTGCATAACATGTAAATAAAACAATTAAAGGTAATATCATACTTTGGTATCATACTTCTGGGGGAACCTTGATAATTTTCTGCTAACGCGCTGTCGTATGCATTCTGCACAAATTCCTTGCTTACCATTACCAAAAAGGAAACTCTTCCGTGAAATACGCTAACCGTAACCAAACAAATTCTGCTACCGTAAGCGTAGAATTTTTGCTTACGGTAACGTATTCCATGAAAACATGATGAAATTGGGCCCAGGTCCCGCATGGGTGCCCACTACTAAAACTAGTATTAAAAGCTCTGGGCACTACTGTCAATATCATGATCGACTGACTGTCTACACAGAGTTCAACACAAACGGTGCACAGCCTGCAGCTAGCCCACATGGCCCACGCACATGTATTCAACAGATTACAAATTACAAATTACATTGTAAAGGGACACTTTGTTTGCTATTTTGAACTTGGCCTTGGCTTGGGCTTCTAAAATTAGTCATCTATATTTGCTGTGACTAATGCCCAGCGCATGTAGGGCGTGCATCATTACACACAAACATTATTAGGCTACTTAGTTGTGAAGAAAAATATCAATCAAGTCAAACTCAAAGAAGACAATACACCAGGGGCCAATTTCATAAAACTGTAAAATTTTTACAGTTTTACTAAAATGTGACATGATCAAGGGGAATGAGTCACATGTCGGGGAATCCCGAATGGAGATAACGGTTATTTTAGTATGAGGGGTGGTTTTTCAAGTTTTGGGATTACTGAATAATTTGGTTGTTTAAATCCTTATTTATCACATGTGTTAACTTAATTTTACAGAACTGCATCAAAAGTTGCTTAAAAATGTGATTTTCTGAAGCCTTGCATATCTTGGATTCATTAAAAAGCGTTTTTCCCCAAAAATAAACCAAAACTTTAAAGGCGTTTTTCTCAGAACTGTAGTTTTCTTCGTCATTTGCATAATTTTCCGTAACTTCGGAACAAAAAGTCATATCAACATGTAGTTTTCAGTTAATGAAAGCTCTAATTGCCCTCTTTAACACTGTATATAAAACTAAAATTTGACTAGGGTCGACATGTGACTCATTCCCCTTGATCATGTCACAAATACTGTAGTGTTAAGCACAAACATTTGCTAAGCATGACATTCAGTGACATTACTCATTTACTGTCTTAATAAAAACAGGGTTAACCAGTTAACAACCAAATTTCCATGTGTTGTGTATCATTTGTAATTGTTCTTTGGCTGTTGTTCGCTGACCATGAATATGAAATGGAATTTTCAATGGTAGTTTGTTTTATTGGGCGAGACATTTTTGTGCTAAGCAAGAGATTTATGAAATTGTATTGGCCCCATGCATGACGCACACTTGGCCGCAGACCTTTTAGGCCACTGAAAACTGTCAAAGAAACCTTTGCATTTTACGTTTCAAATCTTGAAAACGCCTCCTAAGGCTCTTCAAAAACAATATTTCCAGTACCCAAAAGCTAGTTTGAAGTGACACAAAATTTGCAAAAAAAGAGAACATTTTGAGAACTTGCCTTCGAAGTCCAAAACAGCACGTCAACCTTCCGTTATTCCTCGATGTCGTCTGCTTTACTTGCTTATTTTTTTTAGCCACCTGCGAGCATGTCAAATGTAAACACTTCGCCGGTACTTTGCGCTCAACG
This sequence comes from Astropecten irregularis, assembly GCA_963971285.1. NCBI lineage: Eukaryota > Metazoa > Echinodermata > Asteroidea > Paxillosida > Astropectinidae > Astropecten > Astropecten irregularis. The sequence continues at coordinate 9,504,026 of OZ020265.1, read as the reverse complement.
ATAAAATGCACGCTATTATCGATAGGAACCAGTTAAAAAGAGGCGGTCCTATTATAAACAAATAGGGGGGTCTTATCTATCTCAAAAGCTGTCACCTATGAGGGTGAAAAAATATTCAGAATCAAATCGACATCAAATATAATATTCTTCAACAGAATTGTCAAAATGGATTCCAAATAAGATATGAGTTATGGGAATTTGCAGGAAAGATAATTCAACTTGCATCTGGTGTCTTAATTGAAATTATGTCGGAAGTTCGGAATAAAAAGTTAATTGGTACTTCCCTTTTGTAGAATGTCTGTGTGTGAATCCGACAAAACTAGATCATAAACGCCCTCTATCCAGTTCCCAATGTCAAACTTTGGTAAGAGACCAAAACAGAAATGTTCACAGATTTACGTATAACTTTCAGGGTATGAACTATGAAGATGATGCTGGTAGAAACCTACCGTTAAAATGTTTCCGCCTGAAATGGTGTATTTATCCAGAAATTAATAAAACAACGACCGAAAATCTTTTTGATCTTTTAAAAGATCAAAAATAAAAGAGAAAAGACTTAAGAAATACTGTGGCCGTTTTTCACTGTTTTCTCAAAAAGTCGGAACCGTATGGGACTGAATTTTTCAAAGATTACTTTCACTGTATCTTCCGTGATATTTTTGCCCATAAATCTGTATTTCTTTGACAAAAACCAAAGTATAATGTTACCTTTAAGCTAAGAGTGCACCAAAGTAAATCGTCCCAAAATCCGTCCGCCGAGGTCATTAATAAAAGTTACACTCAATGTATTTTAAATAAGAGAGTTCTGAGAGCTACCAGAAAATGGTGGATTGAGGAAATATGGCACTGGACCTCCTGTCTGGATTCTGGGCTTCCATTTGTGACCAGTGTGATGCAATAGTGTGAGAAAGTGGGTCTATTTCAGCCGCTTTGCAGAGGGATTTTTTTTAAATGCCTTCTTTGACTGGAGTGATCCATATACCTTGTTTTTAGGGGTGGTCAGCTGAGAATGAGTATATCTCAAAAATTCAATGGTCAACCCACCATAAAATGAAAAGAAAATGAAAGGTGACATGTTCATCATCATTTTTCTGTGCAACTTGCTCATTGAACAACTATGAGAGTTCTGTATATTTTCAAATGATTTTTGGAATTCTCAGCATTTAACACTGTTGTCTATGGGCATGGGTGTCGATCCAGGGTTGGGGGGGGGGGATGGAGGGGATATGATGGAGGGGATATATCCCCCCCCCCCCAATATTTGAGGTTGGGGTATGGCGGCGTGCATTATCACCCCCCGCCCCCCCAAAAAAAAGAATTCGAGGTTGAATGTCATTTAAAACGGACAAATTATCTTAAGTACCAACAAAATAATGAAAAAAAATAGCATAATTATTTCGTTTTTAAATGCACTCAGTAAAATGTGAATGTTCAACTTTTTTTTGTGTCCCTGCGGTGTGGGAGGGGGTATCAATCCCTCGCGCAGGACACCAAATCACCATTCACACCCCCCCCCCCCCCCCCCCCCCAATCATGAAAATAAATCGACACCCATGTCTATGGGAGTTTATTTACTTGGGTGCAACCCTAACGCGGGCGATCGGCGAGCCTCGGCATCGCCGTCCATACGCCGACCAACTCGTAGGCCCGAACTCGTACGCCGACCGACTCGTACTCCAACCAACTCGTACGACGACCAACTCGTACGCCACCAGCACATTACGATTGTAGTTTGTATTAACAAAATAAAGAAGCACTGAGTGTGTGGTGCTCGTCAACGTCGGTGGGGGGGGGGGGGGGGGCAAACCTTTGAATATAATCTTGATATAATAATGTCTCACACTACAACGTGCACTGTGTTCATCAGTCTAATTAGCTTCGCTCTGTTGAGCTGACAAATTCATTTCAATGTACACAAGGCAAAAGCAAGGGAATTATATCCTATGGTTACTGAAAAAGTACAATACACACTGGCATAAGAACAGCTTAAAACGACGTACGTCACATTCCTTAGCCAATCAGAGTAGGGAAAGTTAAAAATGTATTTCCAAACATTATTAATGGCCAATCACGTTTATTCCAATTTCCAGGCTCTTCCAACGCCAGCAGGGTTGTCATGTTTCTGGATTAATCAGGAAAGTTAAACTTTCTCTTATGTTTCCTCCTCAATGTATTTTAAATAAGAGAGTTCTGAGAGCTATCAGAAAATGATGGATTGAGGAAATATGGCACTGGACCTCCTGCCTGGACTCTGGGCTTCCATTTGTGACAATTTGTGATGCAATTGGGTGAGAAAGTGGGTTTATTTCAGCCGCTTTGCAGAGGGATGTTTTTTTTTTAATGCCTTCTTTGACTGGAGTGATCCATATACATGTACCTTGTTTTTAGGGGTGGTCAGCTGAGAATGAGTATATCTCAAAAATTCAATGGTCAACCCACCATAAAATGAAAAGAAAATGAAAGGTGACATGTTTCATCATCAATTTTGTCTGTGCAACTTGATCAGCTATGAGAGTCCTGTATATTTTTAAATGATTTTTGAAGTATAAGGATTTAACACTGTTGACTATGGGCATGGGTGTCAATCCCGGGGGGGGGGATGGAGGGGATATATCTCAAAAATTAAATGGTCAACCCACCTGTCACCGTGTATGCAGCAAAAAAGAGGCTGGAGGACTCCTTGTGGCGTGTTTTTCCCATTTATTTTGCTCTAGAAACATGTTAAGTACATGAAGCATGAAGCAGATGAAACTAAGGATAGAATTACAAATATAACGAATTTATGAAGAAAATTTGTAAATTAACATTCAATATATGGTGGTCGGGTTCCGACCAAGGTGAACAAGACACATAATTGTTTAAACACGATTAAAGGTAATATCATACATTTGTTTTTGCCAAAGAAATACAGATTCATGGGCGAAAATACCCAGACAGATACAGTAAGAGTCATCTGTGAAAATTTCAGTCCCATACGGTGCCCACTTTTTGAGAAAACAGTGAAAAACAGCCACAGTATTTCTTAAGTCTTTTCTCTTTTATTTTTGATCTTTTAAAAGATCAAAAAGATTTTTTGTCGTTGTTTTACTAATTCCTGGATAAATACACCATTTGAGGCCGAAAAATGTTAACGATATGTTTCTACCACCACCATCTTCATACCCTGTAAGTTATAGGTAAATCTGTGAACATTGCTGTTTTAGTTTCTTACCAAAGTATGATACTACCTTTAATCACAGCCAAAAGTAAGAAAACTGAAATATATATGACTTACAAATCGTTAATACGGGAAATAGTGCCACAATACACACACAGTGTAGTATTTTGGATTTAAAGGCGGTTTTCTGGGTTAGGCTGACTACGAATAAAACAAAACACACGCAACACGGACAGGAACTAAAAATAATGAAGGTTCTATACCCGCACGCTATAGCCTGCCTGCCAGCCGCGCCCTACCCGGGTGCACCGAAGCATAGGCCTATACCATATAAGGCTGAATACACACAAGAATGTAACTATTTGAGGACATGCAAATTAGGAACAGGGTCTGAATAATGAATATATTAACGATGTCGACAAAAATTTGATGGATGACTTTAAAACTGTATCTGTCTGGATATTTTTCACATGAATCTGTTTTTATTACCTTTAAAGGGTCTATGCAATATGAATATTATGGCTTGAACATGTGCCAAAAATCAATTGTTACATGGGCCTTTGATTTCACCCACTTCCTCACACTGTTTCAGGGTTAACAACAGGTTTTTTGGTTTGTATGCTAATTAGAATTTCCATATTCATGAGCAAAACTGTGATGTCATCTGAGTAACTGAGAGCAGCTATCCAATTGCTTTGTGCACACACATTTGGGGTTGTTTTATAGGTTTTCTGACAAACCTTTCCCCCTCAATGGGTTTTATTGTGCTGAATATGTTCCTTTCACTCAATTGGTGGTGTAATTTTTTTGACCAACCATTTCTGTGGGTCATGTTTGCCTCTTTATTTGTTTACGTTTTTTCCTTGTAATTATTTTGGCTGTTGGTTCCCTACATGAGTATGCATGAAAATCCCCCATTTTGCAAAGCCCTTCAAAAGAAAACCAAATGCTGGTTTGAAACCAAAATAAGACTTGCCATTCATTATCTGTCGGTATATTCTCTGTATAAATGCAATAAAATAACCTGACTGAAAAAAGCACTGCAGGAACCCTTTAAAGTTTTATAATACACGATTGGTAAAGGTCACAGAGCAGCACTCAAACTACCTTGTCGGCTCCAGCACTACATGAAATAATGAGCCAGTGAAAAATTGAGCTCAATCGGACATTATTTTGAGTCACGAGAAAATAGCGAAAACGCGACTCAATTTTTCTTATAAAACATAAAGGATGGCTTTGAATACCCCCGAGATCAAACCTGTTTTCGGTCTTTGTTTTACAAATTTCTGGATAAAAACACAATTTCAGGCGAACATATTTTAACGGTTTGTTTCTACCAGCATCATATTCATAGTTTTACTATGAAAGTTACACGTAAATCTGTGCACATTTTCTGTTTGGATATGTTACAAATCCTGTACTGTAACCTTAAAAACTAACAAAACCAACGGACAAAATAATGATTAAACAAAATTGGTGTTTTTTTGCATGCCGACAGTATTTTAATCAACTTGTGTAGATGTTTACGAATTACATTCCAAATCATTACCGAAATAAATAATACAACATTATTTATCAAATAGTCCCTCATTTAGGTTTTCAGTATAAAGTGCGGTATCATCATTCTTGAGAAAACTGCCAAAATTTACCCAAATGAAAAAAACACACGATTTTTCAGTTGCAGTATCAAAGCAGACTGTTATTAATTTTGATATTAACGCCAATCTTCCTGTAAACTATATTCTATCGATCGAAATACTATTATGGTCGAGAAAGCAGTATTTGAAAACGGGTGATTCCAAATAGTGCGCCATCAAGAGTTTGCAACGCGTTTGGCCAATCACAACCAACCCTTCCCAGACGAGCTTTGGATTGACAAATCTTTGTATTTTGATTGGCCAACTCTTTTCAATCTCTTGGTGGCGCACTAAGAGATTTTATTCAAAAAGATTGTCGTGATATCAGCAATGAAATTATAATCGATAGAAACCAAAATGTCTCATAAAAAAACACAAGTTACATTTTTCAGGAGAGATCGAAAAATAAGTCGCAAACGCACCAATTTGAACAAGATTTTCAAAGGTTAGGTTTTGAAAAGTAGATGCAAATGTAATGAATAATTATTCCTCTACCTAAGAACAACTATGATATGATTAACCTTTCAAAAAGAAAATTCTATAAAATAGAGACATTGTAAATGAAGCAATTTGAATTTAATACTGTAGTATACTATTCCCAAAACAAGATCTAATAATACCAATAGCGCCCCCTGTTGGTGATTATTGCGGGGGGGGGGGGAACGACACGGGGTGCACCACACTAAATAAACTCCATTGACCTTGGTGTAAAAATACCTCAACTTCACAGTTCAAAAAACTCATCTAGGAGTCTCTCAGTTTTTGGTGCAATACTGTAAATGGTAGTTTGAACCCTCATCTACCCAATTCTTTTCAATTTTTGGTTTGTTAGCTGAGTAATTTTTTTGATAATTGCCCCAAGAAAAAAACACCCCCGAAATGCCCTTTTTCCGTAGCAGATTTGCTACCGGTTTTCATGAAGCAACCCTCCACGTTCAAAAACAGTGTAGGGCAAGATTTTAAACCAAAATGTCTCAAGTCTCCACAACAGGCTGAAGCACTGAACCCCCAGGTTGTGATAACCCGTCATAATTTAAACAATAATATTAATGGGAGACTTTTGAGAATCGGTCTTCAAGTCAACAACAGCGCATGCTCACAATTGCGTGCGCGTGCGCTGTTGACATGAAGACCGATTCTCAAAGTCTCCCATTACCGCCCAAATTGCTTATTTGAAAAAAACATTTGAGGGTACATAGAATTTATGCACGGCGCATTGATTTTTGAGCTATTTAGTGTGGTGCACCCCTCCGTGTCGAAATTCTAGCCGATTCGCTATACATTTTGTACTCGACTCATTCTTAGACAAAAGGATGACGGAGATCCCCAGATCAACCTTGGCCATACGGAGGGTTTTGCCGCGGGCAGAGGCGAAAGCTTCGTTGTTAGCCGGTACGCCCATCATCCGGTAAGTGACGCCCTCAGCGGCCACGCCGTTCGCGGTAAAGGAATTGTAGCGATCGGACGCAAATGCACTCGCGATGATGGCCATCTCCGTTCCCGTGAGCTTCAGAGCGAAGTCGGTGCCGGTGGACGACACGGCTCTGCCGTTGGAACCGATGACAATCCCACGGAGGACAGTGTATCCAGCAAGGCCGGCGTTGATCTTTTGCGTACTCAGAAGGGCATCGGCATAAGCCTAAAACAAAATAAAAACGAAACAAAACCAATTCAATCATAAACAACAAAAACTTATGTCAAAACTGACTAGGGGGCTTATTTCATAGAGCTCCTAAAAGGTAGTATCATACTTTGGTTTTTGTCGAAGCAGATTCATGGGCAAAAATATCAAGGAAGATACAGTAACAGTCATCTGTGAAAATTTCAGTTCCATGCGGTGCCCACTTTTTGAGAAAACAGTGAAAAACGGCCACAGTATTTCTTGAGTCTTTTTCTCTTTTATTTTTGATCTTTTAAAAGATCAAAAAGATTTTCGGTCGTTGTTTCACTAATTTCTGAAAAGATAAATACATCATTTCAGGCGGAAAAATGTTAACGGAAGGTTTCTACAAGCATCATCTTCATACCCTGAAAATTATAATGTAAATCTGTGAACATTTCTGTTTTGGTCTCTTACCAAAGTATGATACTACCTTTAAGCATCTCAAATTGCTTCAGCACCCAAAACCCTGTTAAATGAAAACTAGTATACCAGCTAAAACTCCTTGTGAATGTTATGCTCAGCAAACAATGGCCGGATACAAGTCAAAAGCAGTAAACATCACATGAAAATTTGGTTGGTAATCCTGTTTGATCAAGGAAGACTTTTCATGCTTATAAGGTAGTATAACAAAATTATGAGGCACAGCCACAGCCACAACCATAGTCACAGCCACAGCCACAGTCAGTGCCACAGTCATAAACACAGCCACAGCCTGAACCTCACCTTGGTTTGATCCAATTGACTGAGCACGCGCTTCAGAAGTTCTTCCAGGGATTCGCTACCGGCATCGGCACGCACAAACATAAAGCCGGCAACCAGCGTGATGAGAAACAGTGACTTGAACTCCATTGTGGTGGTATTCTGATATCAACCTACGAATGGATGTAATGATAACGAAAAGACAATATTATCAGTCTGTTAATTGGGTTTAGTAAGTAATACTGACCAATCAGATGACGGTATTTGGCCCTATGTGATGATAATAATAGGTGCATTCGTTTAGCGACCCCGGGTCGACACCAGTCAACTTCGTCCCCATTCTCTCGCTTGTTTTGTGCAGTATAACACGACCATGCCCAGTGAGGGCTGACCCGTGTGAGCTAAACGAATGCACCCAATAATGTAACCAACTGAATGGGAGACTTTTGAAGAGTCAGTCTTGAGTCAACAGCGCACGCGCACGCACGCGCAATACAACGTATGGTTTGCGCGTGCGCTGTTGACTCAAGACCGACTCTCCAAAAGTCTCCCATTATTAAACGTACCGCTACTTCATTCGGCTACTTAATAGTAAGGGGACACGTAAATTAACTTTTGTGTAACTGAATTTGCATATGATACAACCACCCTACTGGGTATTAACTTAATTTGTACGCTGCCTATTCACTTGCATTGGCTAGTATGTGAGCCAGCGCCTGTGTGCAGCCAAGCATGGTTACGATGTAGGGCGTAGCCCATGGGCATAGGCATATACATGTAGTGTGGTTTCGTACCCAGTGCGAGATGCGGTGGTCGCCATGATGCATGACACTTGGGGCGCGCATTACATTACTCACAGTGTGAAATTAACTATGAATATCATGCGCAAGACGGCAAAGAATTGTGGCGCAGGAACATCGAACATCAGAAATATCTTCCCACGTACTTGTGATGTTTGGTACATCGTACATCACAAATTCACACATATCTGCGTTGTTGTTTTGTTATGCGATGTTTGCACATGTATTATAATGACGTATTATACATCGTACATCACGAATCTGCGCACATTTTTCTTTGTTTTTATAGTGGCATGATTTTTTTCTGAATAATCTTTGTTTGCTTAAGTTTACGATAATTAAACATCAATTAATTGAAATGTACACAAACAGTTTTTAAACAGCGGTCAGCTGCCGCAAAAAGCGCAATAACCGTATGCAGTTAGTGGTTGTTATTCACCCATAATGTCATATGTCATGGCGGCCACACAAATCCGTAAGGACACTATTGTTACTGTTATATCCCTAAAATGGATTCAATATCTTGAGCGACCTGTAAAATGTTGGTGTCCTGGCCTTTTCTGTTCGCTTGGTTACAATAATAATAATGATAATAATACAACATTTTATAATGCGCACAGTTTCTGGAGAATACCATTCAAAGGCGCAGGTCTGGGAAGGTTAAAGATGGAAAGCAAGATTGAAAAGATGTGTCTAAAAATCTTCTATTATTGTAGGCCAATTCGCTGTTCATTAAAAGGTAGCGTTCAGGATTTGCAAGGCCTCCAAAAAAAATTATTGAGTTCGAGACAGAAAATGGACTCGGAAAGAATTCCACTGACGGCCATCACTTGTGCACAAACCTATGGGACCAACAGAGGGCGTTTTGATAAAAATGGCTACCGTTGCATTCGAAGTGTATAATTGTAGGTAAAAAAAACCCTGAAAATCTCACTTTTAAGATAAGCTACACCAGTTTTCACTCCTGAGATTGAAGTTCATTATGACTTGCATCAAATAAGTTAACTCTTGGAGGAAATAACCCTGTTTCCGTCATGGCCTTCATTGGAATTCTTTCCATGGACTCAACAGTTCGTAAACAGTGCAAACAGTCACCATAGGAAATCTTGGTTCTTTAAATGTCGAGTTTTTTTTCAAGGAAAGCAAGATTCAGTGTCTTTTAAAAGATCGTTCGGTCTTTTTAGCATTTCGAAAGCGTAGTGTAACCATGAAGGATTCGGAGGGGGGGGGGGGGATGATTATTTCGGCCGTATTTCTGCTATCCAGATGAATAAAGCATAAAAAAGGTATATGAAACAACGTCTGTAAGGAAGTTTAAGACCTTCACTTCTGTTTAAAAGGTAGTATCATACTTTGGTAAGAAACCAAACGGAAATGTTCATAGATTTACGTATAACTTACGGGGTATGAAGATGGTGGTAGTAGAAACATACCGTTAAAATCTTTCCGCCTGAAATGGTATATTTATCCAGAAATTAGTAAAACAACGACCGAAAATATTTTTGATCTTTTAAAAGATCAAAAATAAAAGAAAAAAGACTTAAGAAATACTTTGGCTGTTTTTCACTGTTTTCTCAAAAATGGGCAACGTATGGGACTGAAATTTTCACAGATGAATGTTACTGTATCTGTCTTGATATTTTTGACCATGAATCTGTACTTCTTTGACAAAAACCAAAGTATGATACTACCTTTAAGTTGCATAAGTTTATGTGAATGATCGAGAAGTAAATGTGTTATAATAATGTCTTACCTTTGGTGTTGGTGGAAGAGAAGTTAACTCAGTGATGTTTTACTCTCTACGTGTTTTACTCGTCAACTGACTGAGTGTCGTTCTGTGGAGCCTGATATAAGTGGACTCAATTTGCCACGCCCTAATTTGGCCAATACCTCCAATCACCATGACAATAGGTTGTTAGTTTGCCACAGGAACACTGATATTGTTGTACTCGTCCCAAGCTCCCACGCACCATTGTTGCGGTATCTCCAGCTCTGGATCAAACATTATGTAATAACTTGAAAGTCCCTTTCACCAAAATTCACAATCCGGGGTATAAGGCCTTTTCAATTTACACGATGATAGAAAAAAATCTCAAGGCTTGCGAATTTTTCTCATGCTTGGGAAATTTCTCAAGGATTGGACAAGGACGTCAGTCACTCCCAAGCATTGAGGTCCTTTCACACGATGACACTTTCGGGAGATTTCTCAAGCATGAGAAAAAACTGGCAAGCTTTTGGAGTTTGTTTTTATTGTAGTATCGTGTGAAAAGGCCCTATGGATAAACCCACACTGTTACGTGATTTTCTATGTGGCTTTAAAGCTTTGATTCTGGTGATTTTGGTTGGCTCTGCATTAGTGCCCAACGAAATTACTCTTTACTGCAGGGGTCGGTTGTAGGGGCAATTGTAGCTGTCTTATTCATGGGTCAATTTTACAGAGCTGCTTAAGGACCAAACAATGGCCGAATACAAGTCAAAAGCAGTAAATACCACTTGAAAATTTGGTTAGTAATCCTGTTTGATCGAGGAAGAATGTTCATGCTTAAAGGTAATATCATACTTTGGTTTTTGTCAAAGAAATACAGATTCTTAGGCAAACATATCAAGACTAATTAGGTGAAAATCATCTGTGAAAATTTCAGTCCCATATACGGTGCCCACTATTTGAGAAAACAGTGAAAAACAGCCACAGTATTTCTTAAGTCTTTTCTCTTTTATTTTTGATCTTTTAAAAGATCGATCAAAAAGATTTTCGGTCGTTGTTTTACTAATTTCTGGATAAATACATCATTTCAGGCGGAAAAAATGTAACGGTATATCCTACCACCACCATCTTCATACCCTAGCTGTATTAAGTTATACGTAAATCTGTATTTTTTTGGGGGGGGTGTGGGGGGGGGGGGGGCTACACAAATTATTTTTTGGGGTGGCTGCCCCCCCCCCCCCCCCCCCCCCCCCCGTAGAACCGCGCCTGCTTAAATGGTTTAGGCATTTTTCCGCCTGAAATGGTGTATTATCCAGAAATAAGTAAAACAACAACGACCGAAAATCTTGTTGATCTTTTAAAAGATCAAAAATAAAAGAGAAAAGTCTTAAAATATACTGTGGCTGTTTTTCACTGTTTTCTCAAAAAGTGGGCAACGTATGGGACTGAAATTTTCACAGATGACTGTTACTGTATCTGTCTTGATATGTATGCCCATGAATCTGTATTTCTTTGATAAAAACCAAAGTATGATATTACCTTTAACAATCCTCGGATTCACCGGGTGCACCCACTGAAAGTCTCGCTGTTGTAAATTAAAGGGGTATGATGCTATAATAGTAATATCTTACCTTTTGGTATCAGTAGCAGAGAATTGAACTCAGAGACGGTGTGCCCTCTACGTACTTCACTCGTCAACTGACTGTGGGTCGCGGTGGAGCCTTTGGGCTCAATGCCACTCCCACCAGCCCATACCTATTACCATGGAAATGTGTCGTTTGTGCATGCGCACACAGGGGCACTGATATTGATGATAGGGCGTTTATGAAACGGAGGCCCAGACTCAGGCTCAGACTCAGGCTCAGGCTCAGGCTCAGGCTCAGGCTCAGGCTCAGGCTCAGGCTCAGGCTCAGGCTCAGGCTCAGGCTCAGGCTCAGGCTCAGGCTCAGGCTCAGGCTCAGGCTCAGGCTCAGGCTCAGGCTCAGGCTCAGGCTCCAGCTCTGTCATCCATATGCTGAAATCAGAGGTTGTGGTTTTTCATTGAAGCTGAAGCTCTGTTTTCCTTTTCAAACCAGAGAATCTTCGTCCGAACCGCAGCCAAAAGCCTCTCATTTTGATACCCGTTATTTCAGAATGGAATCACGAAATGGAGCCGGAGCCTGAGACGAAGCCCGAGCCTCCGTTTCGTAAACGCCCTTAGGTTCGTACAATTATACTCGGCTCCCGTATTTATTTCAACAAAGAACGCAAATATCTCTAAATCACCCCTGACTGTATAAAAATAGTTATCTGTTCACTATAAAAAAAAATCATTATTTTAACATGAATTCCCGCTAAAATCAGAATTATCAGTGAAATTCTTGTGGAAGACAAAGTCATGAATATTCATTAGTAGCGCGTGCTGCAGAATCGCGTAGCAAATCAACTGAACAGCTGTTTACAAACACCGCGGACTGGGTTATAGTAATCACAAAAAATTATGGACATTTAACATTTAAGAAAAAAAAAACTCACTGAAAACCGAAAGACAAACGGTGATTCAAACAAAGTTGTGTTTTTGCAATGCTGAAATAATTTTAATTAATTTTTGTAGATGTTAATGGATATGATCCAAACTTACAGAAAATGCTTGACTTTAACTACGTTTCAAACCATTACCCAAATATTATACGAAATTATTGTTAAAGGGATGGTACAGAATTAGTGAGACAAAATACACTTCAAGATCACAGATTCACATAAAACTTACACAGTATAATGGTGATGATAGGAGAAAACATCCCATGAAATGTTTTTGTCTGAAATGCCATATTCGCTGAGAAATAAATGAAACTATTTTCCGATTGGAATAAACCACTTCGAAGCGTTTTATTATGAACGCATAAAATCGTTGAAATGTGTAAACGGGTTTTTCACTATTTTCTCGTGACCCAGATGGCTGACCTCGTGACCTCAAACTTCTACAGGTTTGTCAGTTAAGGTATATGATGGATTACATGATGTGCTTTCACTGTCAGCAAAGTTTTGTCGCAAAACCAAGTTTTGTACCATCCATAACAAAAAAGGCGCGAAATTAATTTGGACGACATTTTCAAGGGTCTGGATTGTTAAAATGCCTTTTGAAAAGTAGATGAATTGTTATGGGTACCCTTTACCTAAAAGCAACATGCCCAATGATGTAAGAAAATACTATTTAATAAAGCAATATGCATTAATACTAATTAATGCATTTCTCTACTGGTTCCATGAATCAAGATCTGGTAATAGCGCCCCCTGTTGGTGATTATTACGGCAAAACGGCACAGGGGTCGATTTCACCAAACCCTTCGTAACTTACTATCAATCGTAGGACGTACGGGCAATTCCGAATAGTGCGCCATGGTGTAAATCCGTGTATTGGTAGGGACAAATTCCTTGAACTATGTGGTTGGCCAATGCTTTACAAACTCTTGGTGGCGCACTATTAACGGAATCGCCCGATTTACTCGAAATCATAATTATTTCGTCTTTAAATTCACTCAGTCAAATGTGAATTTTCGACTGTTTTTTTCTGTCCCTGCGGTGTGGGACACTCCCTCGCGCAGGACACCAAATCACCATTCAACCCCCCCCCCCCCCCCCCCAATCATGAAAAGAAATCGACACCCATGTCTATGGGATGTTTATTAACTTGGGTGCAACCCTAACGCGGGCGATCGGCGAGCCTCGGCATCGCCGTCCATACGCCGACCAACTCGTAGGCCCGAACTCGTACGCCGACCGACTCGTACGCCAACCAACTCGTACGACGACCAACTCGTACGCCACCAGCACATTACGATTGTAGTTTGTATCAATAACAAAATAAACAAGCACTGAGTGTGCCGTGCTCGTCCACGTCGGTGGGGGGCAAACCTAATTTGAATATAATCTTGATATAATAATGTCTCACACTACAACGTGCACTGTGTTCATCAGTCTAATTAGCTTCGCTCTGTTGAGCTGACAAATTCATTTCAATGTACACAAGGCAAAAGCAAGGGAATAATATCCTATGGTTACTGAAAAAGTACAATACACACTGGCATAAGAACAGCTTAAAACGACGTACGTCACATTCCTTAGCCAATCAGAGTAGGGAAAGTTAAAAATGTATTTCCAAACATTATTAATGGCCAATCACGGTTATTCCAATTTCCAGGCTCTTCCAACGCCAGCAGGGTTGTAATGTTTCTGGATTAATCAGGAAAGTTAAACTTTCTCTTATGTTTCCTCCTCAATGTATTTTAAATAAGAGAGTTCTGAGAGCTATCAGAAAATGATGGACTGAGGAAATATGGCACTGGACTTCCTGCCTGGATTCTGGGCTTCCATTTGTGACCAGTGTGATGCAATTGGGTGAGAAAGTGGGTCTATTTCAGCCGCTTTGCAGAGGGATTTTTTTTAATGCCTTCTTTGACTGGAGTAATCCATTTACCTTGTTTTTAGTGGTGGTCAGCTAAAAATGAGTATATCTAAAAAATTCAATGGCCAACCCACCTTTTACCGTGTATGCAGCAAGAAAAAGGCCGGGGACTCCTTGTGGCGTGTTATTTCCCATTTATTTTGCTCTCGAAACATGTAAAGTACATGAAGCAAGAAGCAGTTGAAACTAAGGATAGAATTACAAATACTGTATAACGAATTTATAAAGAAAAAGAGTAAAATTAACATTCAATATATGGTGGTCGCATTCCGACCAAGGTGGGCGGAACATAACAAGACACATAATTATTTAAACACGATTAAAGGTAATATCATACATCGGTTTTTACCCAAGAAATACAGATTCATGGGCAAAAACACCAAGACAGATACAGTAGCGGTCGTCTGTGAGAATTTCAGCTCAAAACGGTGCCCTCTTTTTGAGAAAACAGTGAAAAACAGACACAGTATTTCTTAAGTGTTTTCTCTTTTATTTTTGATCTTTTAAAAGATCAAAAAGATTTTCGGTTGTTGTTTTTCTAATTTCTGGATAAATACACCATTTCATGCGGAAAATGTTAACGGTATGTTTTTTACCACCACCATCTTCATACCCTGTAAGTTATAGGTAAATCTTTGAACATTTCTGTTTTAGTTTCTTACCAAAGTGTGATACTATACCTTTAATCAAACAATTTCACAGCCAAAAGTAAGAAAACTGAAATATATATGACTTACAAATCGTTTACGGGTAAAAGTGCCACAATACACACACAGTGTAGTATTCTGGGTTTATCGGCGGTTTTCTGGGTTAGGCTGACTACGGATAAAACGAAACACACGCAGCACGGACAGGAACTAAAAATAATGAAGGCTCTACACCCGTACGCTAAAGGCTGCCAGCCGCGCCCTACCCGGGTGCACCGAAGCATAGGCCTATACCATATAAGGCTGAATACACACAAGAATGTAACTATTTGCGGACATGCGAATTAGGAACAGGGTCTGAATAATGAATATATTAACGATGTCGACAAAAATTTCATAGATGACTTTAATACTATATCTGTCTGGATATTCTGCACATGAATCTGTATTTATTACCTTTAAAGGGTCTATGCAATAGGAATATAAATATAAACAAAAATAAATTGTTACATGGGCCTTTGATTTTACCCACTTCCTCACACTGTTTCAAGGTTAACAACAGGTTTTTTGGTTTGTATGCTAATTAGAATTTCCATATTCATGAGCAAAACTGTGATTTCATCTGGGTAACCGAGAGCAGTTATCCAATTGCTTTGTGCACAACAAGTTGGGGTTGTTTTATAGGTTTCCTGACAAACCTTTCCCCCTCAATGGGTTTTATTGTGCTGAATATGTTCCTTTCACACAACTGGTGGTGTAATTTTTTTTGACCAACCATTTCTGTGGGTCATGTTTGCCTCGTCATTTGTTTATGTTTTTCATTATATTTTGGCTGTTGGTTCCCTACATGAGTATGCATGAAAATCCCCCATTTTGCAAAGCCGTTCAAAAGAAAAAAATGCTGGTTTGAAACCAAAATAAGACTTGCCATTCATTATCTGTCAGTATATTCTCTGTATGAATGCAATAAAATAACCTGACTGAAAAAAGCATTGCATGAACCCTTAAAAGTTATATAATACACGATTGGTAAAGGTCACAGAGCAGCACTCAAACTACCTTGTCGGCTCCAGCACTACATGAAATAATGAGCCAGTGAAAAATTGAGCTCAATCGGACATTATTTTTAGTCACGAGAAAAAAGCGAAACATATAGAATGGTTTTGAATACCCCGGGATCAAACCTGTTTTCGGTCTTTGTTTTACAAATTTCTGGATAAAAAACACAACTTCAGGCGAACATATTTTAACGGTTTGTTTCTACCAGCATCGTATTCATAGTTTTACTATGAAAGTTACACGTAAATTTGTGTACATTTCCGTTTGGATATGTTACCAATCCTGTACTGTAACCTTAAAAACTGACAAAACCAACGGACAAATAATGATTCAAACAAATTGGTGTTTTTGCATGCCGACAGTATTTTAATTAACTTGTGTAGATGTTTACGAATTACATTCCAAATCATTACCGAAATATATAATAGAAATACGAAATTATTTATAAAATAGGCCCTTATTTAGGTTTTTAGTAAGTGCGTTGTTGTTATAAACTCGAGAAAACTGCCAAAATTGACCCAAATGAAAAAAAGACAACGATTTTTTAGTTGCAGTATCAAAGCAGACTGTTAATAATTTTGATATTAACGCATATCTTCCTGTAAAATATATTCTATCGAAATGCTATTATGGTCGAGAAAGCAGTATTTGAAAACGGGTGATTCCAAATAGTGCGCCATCAAGAGTTTGCAACGCGTTGGCCAATCACAACCAACCCTTCCCAGACGAGCTTTGGATTGACAAATCTTTGTATTTTGATTGGCCAACTCTTTTCAATCTCTTGGTGGCGCACTAAGAGATTTATTCAAAAAGATTGTTGTGATGTCAGTAATGAAATTATAAACAATAGAAACCAAAATGTCTCATAAAAAAAAACACAAGTTACATTTTCAGGAGAGATCGAGAAATAAGTCGCAAACGCACCAATTTGGACGAAATTTTCAAAGGTTAGGTTTTGAAAAGTAGATGAAAGTGTAATGAATAATTATTCCCCTACCTAAGAACAACTATGATATGATTAACCTTTCAAAAAGGGAAAATTTCATAAAATAGAGACAACGTAAATGAAGCAATTTGAATTTAATACTCTAGTACTATATTCCCCAAGAAGATCTTCTAATACCAATAGCGCCCCCTGTTGGTGATTATGGGGGGGGAACGACACGGGGTGCACCACACTAAACAAACTCCATTGACCTTAGTGTAAAAATACCTCAACTTCACAGTTAAACAAAAACTCATCTAGGAATCTCTCTGTTGTTGGTGCAATACTGTAAATGGTAGTTTGAACCCTCATCTACCCAATTCTTTTCAATGTTTTGTTTGTTAGCCGATTAAATTTTTTGATAATTGCCCCAAGAAAAAAACACCCCCGAAATGCCCTTTTCCGTAGCTGATTTGCTACCAGTTTTCATTAAGCATCCCTCCACGTTGAAAAACAATGTAGGGCCAGATTTTAAACCAAAATGTCTCAAGTCTCCAAACAGGCTGAAGCACTGAACCCCCCTGGTTGTGATAACCCGTCATAATTAAACAATAATATTACTATGGGAGACTTTTGAGAATCGGTCTTCAAATCAACAACAGCGCATGCTCACAATTGCGTGCGCGTGCGCTGTTGACATGAAGACCGATTCTCAAAAGTCTCCCATTAATTGCATGACCGCCCAAATTGCTTATTTGAAAAACATTTGAGGGTACATAGAATTTATGCACGGCGCATTGATTTTTGAGCTATTTAGTGTGGTGCACCCCTTGTGTCGAAATTCTAGCCGATCGCTATGCTATACATTTTGTACTCTACACATTCTTAGACAAAAGGACGACGGAGATTCCAAGATCAACATGGGCCATACGGAGGGTTTGGCCGTTGGCAGTGGCGAAAGCTTCGTTGTTTGCCGGTACGCCCATCATCCGGTAAGTGACGCCCTCAGCGGCCACGCCGTTCGCGATAAAGGAATCGTAGCGATCTGAGGCAAATGCACTCGCGATGGCAGCCATTTCCGTCCCCGTGAGCTTCAGAGCGAAGTCGGTGCCGGTGGATGACATGGCTTGGCCGTTGGAACCGATGACAATCCCACGGAGGAGAGTGTATCCAGCAAGGCCGGCGTTGATCTTTTGCGTAATCAGGAAAGCATCAGCATCAGCCTAAAACAAATTACAAATGAAACAAAACCAACTCAATCATAGTATCAAAAAGCAAAATGCGAAACTGACTAGGGCATATTTCATAGAGCTGCTTAAAGGGTACAGTACAGGCAGGCGCGGTTCTACGGGGGGGCTGTAGCCCCCCAAACATTTTGTCTAGCCCCCCCCAAAAAAAAAATGCAAGTGAAAAAAAAATTCTTGAAAATACTGGATTTTGTTTTAGTTATATGGCGGTTAACAACGCCAATACATAAAAAACGCGTTGTGTCGGTGTGGTGTGGCCTATAATGTGCATGTTTTTCGACCCCTAATAAGACATAGCAGAAGCGAGTGTTAGAAGAACCCAAAATATTGGGTCTTCTAGCCCCCCCAAAGAAATAATGGCTCTTCTAGCCCCCCCCCCCCCCAAAAAAAAAAAATGTTGGCTCTAGAACCGCGCCTGAGTACAGGATTGGTAACATAAATTATACCCAAACAGAAATATTCACAGATTTACGTATAACTTTCAGGGTATGAAGATGGTGCTGGTAGAAACATACCGTTGAAATATTTCCACCTGAAATGGTGAATTTATCCAGAAATTTGTAAAACAAAGACCAAAAACAGTTTTGATCGCTCCGGGTAAAATCAAATCATTCTTTGTTTCATATAAAGAAACATCGAGTCGACTTTTCGCTATTTTCTTGTGACCCAGATGTCCGATTGAGCTCAAATTTTCACAGGTTTATTTTTCATGTACGTAGTGTGAGTGCTGTTCTGTGACCTTTACCAATCATGCATTGTACCTTTAAGCACCACAATTTGCTTCAGCACCCAAAACCTTGTAATTAAATGAAACAAAAAATGCCAGCCAAAACTCCTTGTGAATGTTATTCTCAGCAAACAATGGCCGAATACACGTCAAAAGCAGTAAACATCACATGAAAATTTGGTTGGCAATCCTGTTTGATCAAGGAAGACTTTTCATGCTTTAGGTAGTACAGTGTATAACAAATTATGAGGCACAGCCACAGCCACATGTCACAACCATAACCATAGTCACAGCCAGTGCCATAGCCAGTGCCACAGTCATAAACACAGCCACAGCCACAGCCAGAACCTCACCTTGGTTTGATCCAATTGACTGAGAACGCGCTTCAGAAGTTCTTCCAGGGATTCGCTACCAGCATCGGCACGCACAAACATAAATCCGGCAACCAGCGTGATGAGAAACAGTGACTTGAACGCCATTGTGGTGGTATTCTGATGATCAACCTACGAATGGATGTAATGATAAAGAAAAAACAATAAATATTATCAGTCTGTTAATTGGGTTTAGTTATTGGTACTGACCAATAAGATGACGGGATTTGGCCCTATGTGATAATAATAGGGGCATTCGTTTAGCGACCCCGGGGGCGACACCAGTCAACCTTGTCCCCATTCTCTCGTTTGTTTTGTGCAGTGAAACATGACCATTCCCAGTAAGGGCTGACCCGTGTGAGCTTAACGAATGCACCCAATAATATAACCAACTGAATGGGGGGTGCACCCAAGTAAATAGGGCCAAAATCCGTCCGCCGAGCTCATTAATAAAAGTTAAGCACTCAATATATTTTAAAAAAGAGAGTTGTGAGAGCTATGAAAATGATGGATTGAAGAAATATGGCACTGGACCTCCTGCCTGGACTCTGGGCTTCCATTTGTGAACATTTTTGATGCAATTGGGTGAGAAAGTGGGTCTATTTCAGCCGCTTTGCAGAGGGATGTTTTTTTGAAAATGGCTTCTTTGATTGGAGTGATCCATACCTTGTTTTAGGGGTGGTCAGCTGAGAATGAGTATATCTCAAAAATTCAATGGTCACCCTACCATAAAATGAAAAGAAAATGAAAGGTGACATGTTCCTCATCATTTTTCTGTGTAACTTGAACAGCTGTGAGAGTTCTGTATATTTTTAAATGATTTTTGAAGTTCGATGATTTATCACTGTTGTCTATGGGAGTTTATTTACTTGGGTACACCCATGGGAGACTTTTGGAGAGTCCGTCTTGAGTCAACAGCGCACGCACGCGCAATACAACGTATGGTTTGCGCGTGCGCTGTTGACTCAAGACCGACTCTCCAAAAGTCTCCAATTAACGTACCGCTACTTTAAGGGGACACGTAATTGAACTTTTGTGTAACTGAATTTGCATATGATACAACCACCCTACTTAATTTGTACGCTGCCTATTCACTTGCATTGGCTAGTATGTGAGCTAGCGCCTGTGTGCAGCCAAGCATGGGTCATGATGTATAGGGCGTAGCCCATGGGCAGACATCTGTGTAACTAGGAAGGATGTCATCTTTGTTTGCGTTCCCCGAGTTTGCTATTAAAGGGTTAAGGTTGCACCCAAGTAAATAAACTCCCATAGACAACAGTGATAAATCCTCCAACTTCAAAAATTTAAAAATATACAGAACTCTCACAGCTGTTCAAGTTGCACAGAAAAATGATGATGAACATGTCACCTTTCATTGTCTTTTCATTTTATGGTTGGGTGAGCATTGAATTTTTGAGATATACTCATTCTCAGCTGACCATCCCTAAAACAAGGTATGGATCACTCCAGTCAAAGAAGCCATTTAAAAAAAAAACATTTCTCTGCAAAGCGGCTGAAATAGACCCACTTTCTCACCCAATTGCATCAAATATGGTCACAAAATGAAATCCCAGAGGATCTTTATTGAAATCTAAAAGATCCTGCTAGGACCGAAACTAGTCAGGCCCTCCTAACTCCAAGCATTTTAAAACAAACTGTCAAGTACAAAATAATGGTAATAAAGTCGTAAAGCATTGTGGACAAGTTGTTCCCAAAACTATAAAGGAAAGGACAAGTGGTTTCTAAAACTAATAACTAAAGTTTTAGGAAAGGAAAGCAACTTTTTATAGCTTCTACTGCTTCCAAACGATATTTGTGACTTTCAGCTAAATGTTCACGAGTCCTTAAAACCCTAGATTGAAGAAATTTCTCTAATATTTCAGTTAAAAAAGTACAATTTTCTTACCTGCTTGGTGCTATAGTTTTAGGAAACACTTCTTCACAATTACCAAAATGTTCTATCATTGTAAGCCAATAAGGGGTTCATGAAAGACAGCGTACAGGATTTGCAAGGCCTCCAAACACATTATTGAGTTTGAGACAGAAAATGGACTCAACAGTTCGTAAACATTGCAAACGGTCACCATGGGAAATCTTGGTTCATCAGATGCTGGGTTTTTCAAGGAAATCAAGATTCAGTGTCTTTTAAAAAGATCTTTCTTTCGAAAGCGTGGTGTAACCGTGAAGGATTCGGAGGGGGCAAGATTATTTCACCCGTATTTCTGCTAGCCAGATGAACATAGCATAAAAAGGTACATGAAACGGCGTTACCTCAGTAATTAGTACACTCAGGTTAGCTGGTACCGAGACCCAGTCGTATAATAGGTAAGGTAATTTGTTTTGTAGAAGCTGGGTACCAGCTACCCTGAGTGTACTAAACTGAGGTAACCCCCATGAGGCAACGTCTGTAAGGAAGTTTAAGACCTTCACTTCTGTTTAAGTACCAATTTCAGCCAAAACACACATCTTTGCAAATCCTATGCTCCCTTTAAGTTGCATAAGTTTTATGTGGATGATCAAGAAGTGAATATAATAATGCCTTACCTTTGCTGATAGTGGAAGAGGTGCTTACTCAGTGATGGTCTGCTCTGTACGTGCTTTACTTGTCAACTGACTGTGTGTCGCTCTGTAGAGCCTGATATAAGTAGACTCAATGCCACGCCTTAATTCAGCCCATACCTCAAATCACAATGACAATAGGTTGTTATTTTGCCACAGGAGCACTCATATTATTGTACCCATCCCAAGCTCCCACGCACCATTGTTGCGGTATCTCCAGGTCTGGATCAAACATTATGCAATGACTTGAAAGTCCCTTTCACCAACATTCACAATCCGGGGTATAAGGCCTTTTCAATTTACACGACGATAGAAAAACAATCTCAAGGCTTGCGAATTTTTCTCATGCTTGAGAATTTTCTCAAGGATTCAACAGGGACGTCTGTCACTCTCAAACTTTAGTGTGCTTTCACACGATGATACTATTCGTGAGATTTCTCAAGCATGAGGAAAAACTGACAAGCTTTGCAATTTCTTTTATAGCATTGTGTGAAAAGGCCCTATGGATAAACCCATACACAGGTTTATACGTGATATTATGCAGCTTTGATTCTGGTGTTTTGTTGGCTCTGTATATTAAGTACCCAACGAAATTACGCTTTAATTGCTAAGGCATGGAAATTCTTCCTCCCCTAAGCAGGATTACCAACCGAGACCCCGAGAAAATAACAAGTTATCCTCTTAAGTTATACGAAGAATTTACTAAGCTGCCATTGTGCGTCCAAGCAAGGCAACGCCATTCATTTAATTACATTGTTCCAGACATTCTATTCAAGCCATCCGTGGGGTCTATTTCACCAAACACAATCGTAACTTACTATAGGACTTAAAGGTAGTATCATACTTTGGTAAGAAACCAAAACAGAAATGTTCACAGATTTACGTATAACTTACAGGGCATGAAGATGGGGTTGGTAGAAACATACCGTCAAAGATTTTCCGCCTTTTAAAAGATCAAAAATGAAAGAGAAAAGACTTACTGTGGCTGTTTTTCACACTGTTTTCTCAAAAAGTGGGCAACGAATCGGACTGAAAGTTTCACAGATGACTGTTACTGTATCCGTTTTGGTATTTTTGCCCATGAATCTGTATTTCTTTGATAAAAACCAAAGTATGATACTACCTTTAATAACTCCTTAAAAGACAAACAGTGATTCTAACAGTTATGTTTTTCAATGCTGACAGTATTTTTAATTAACTTGTGTAGATGTTCACGAATCCCAACTTTCAGAAAAAGGTAGACTTAAACTACATTTCAAAACATAACCGAAATAGAATTATACCAATACAAAGTTATTTTTCATATGGGTTTTTTAGTATAGAGCGTTGTTTCTTGCTATCTTTTCCGAGGGTGGCTAACAGCGCCACCTACTGGCCAAAAAGAAAATAATTATGATTGTTCATTTTCCGTGTCAAAGCTGTTAATATTTCTGATATTGACACCAATATTCCTGTAAAATATGTTCTATGTTCTATATGTTCGAGAAAGCAACGTTTGAATAATGGTCGATTCCAAATAGTGCGCCACCAAGAGTTTGCAAGGCGTTGGCCAATCACAATACGCGGAATCTTTCCAGACGCGCATTTTGATTGGTTGGACAAATTCCTTCAATTGTGGTTGGCCAATGCTATACAAACTCTTGGTGGCGCACTATTAACCGAATCGCCCGAATTACTCGAAATCTGTATCAACTAAATGCGATTTTGGCAATCAAATTCTAAACAATAGGAACCAAATTTCCCATAAAATCATAAATTGCGGTTTTCTTAGGAGATCAATAACAAAAAAGCGGGAACATACCAATTCGGACGAAATTGTCAAACATTAAATTGTGATTATGAATTTTGAAAACTATGGATGAATATAAGTTCTCTCCATTAATAAAAAAAACCCATAACCAATGATGTAATTTACCTTTTAAAGGGAAAATTCTATAAGATCAAGACTATAATAAAGCAATATGTTGTATTTAATGTTAATAAATTTCTCGACTACTATTCTTAAAACAAGATCTGATTAGTAGCGCCCTCTGTTGGTGATTATAATGGAAAAAAAACCATGACACAGGTACTGGCAATTCCTAATAGTGCGCCTCCAAGAGTCTACAACGCGTTGGCCAATCACAATGCGTGGGAACTGCAATGTGATTGGCCCACGGACGTCATAATAGAAAAATCTGGACTTACAACGCAATTTGTATCGACTGAAGCCACCAGCGGCCATCTTACCGTGCCAAATACAATGTGATAACTATTGCCAGATGGATTTAACTAATAATGGTGAGCCCGTCTTTGTATTACCTTTGTATTCAGCCCTCCAAGATGGATACTTGTGGTTTCAGTGACAATGTGGGTTCATATGGGGTATTGAGAGTCCAGATTTTTTGTATTATGACGTCCGTGGTTGGAAGCTAGCTAATTTTGCTACTAATTTTTCTCCAAGAGGAGGACGGCATATCCAAATGGGACCTCGCGCATGAAGAGGAATAGGCCGTTAGCAATGGCGGTGGCTGTACCGTCACCACGGTCCGGCAGCATTTGGTAATTAACGCCCTCAGCGTTCACGCCGGTCGCGTTAAAGGAATCAAAGCTGCCTGACTCAAAGGCATCGGCGATGGCGGCCATCTCAGTCACCGTCAGTTTCAGAGCGAAGTCGGTGTCGGTGGATGACACGGCTTGGCCGTTGGAGTCGATGACAAGCGCTCTGTGGAGAGTGTAGCCAGCTTGGACGGCTTGGGCCGAAAAATTTTGCAGCAAGGCATCGGCCTAAAACAAAATACAAACGAAACAAAACTAATTCCTAAAATAGTAATGTGTACAGATCGACAGAGGCACAGCCAGTGGCTCAGGCAGTGCCACAGACACAGCCAAAACCGCAGCCAAAGCCGCAGCCAAAGCCACAGCCACAGCCACAGCCACAGCCACAGCCACAGCCACAGCCACAGCCACAGCCACAGCCACAGCCACAGCCAAAACCTCACCTGGGTTTGATTCGTTTCAGTGACCGTCACGGATGCCGTCGTCGGATCTCCCTGGTCGGAGACAGTGGACGACTCATCAGCACTCGCAAGCACGAAGCCGGCAACCAGCGTGATGAGAACCAGTGACTTCAACCCCATCGTGATGATTGTGAGTCTGATGATGATCGACCTGTGCATGGATTATGGCAAAGACCTATCAGTCAGTTCACTTGATTTATAGCACTAAGCTAGCCGTGTCCCAATTCTCTGGCTGCGGCTGCAAATTACGCATGCACCTATGGCAGCCACTAGCCAGTGACTGCAGCCGTATCCATAGACTTGTGTGTTATTTGCGGTCGCAGCCAGAGAATTGGGACATCTGCCAATTAGTCTGCTCATTTAACTTGGTGCTGCCCATTTTGCAAGGCTTCTTGACCAATCGGATGGCCCGATTTGGCCCTAGGTGACCTCATTAGCATAAAATATGGAAAGGGAATGACGGTTTACCATTGAGTGCTGGGGTATTAATTCTTATGTGAGGAGGGGGGGGGGGGCACGTAAATACTTCGAGGTTTATACACAGGTTAAACTTTCATGAAGTAAGAAGTGTATGGTACGTCTCATTAAGAATATTAGCATGATTAAAGGTAATACATGTACCATACTTTGGTTTTTGTCAAAGAAATGCAGATTCATGGATAAAAATACCAAGGAAGATACAGTAACAGTCATCTGTGAAAACTGCAAAACGCATTACATTACATAACATTGTTTTTGGAATGATATTCCTTATATAAAATTCGTTATGCTAATTATCTCGCTCAATTCAAAACATCACTCCAAACTCGCTTAGTCTTTTGTTGTGTAGCTTTGTTATTAACTTATCTTGTTTTCTAGTCAGTGAAAAGCGTTGCGATACCACCTGTGTAAAAACGCCATTATGAGTGCCTTAAGTTATTATTATTATTTTTGTAGTTTTTTTTATATTATTATTAATAAAACCGGCCGGCTGTAACGTACCTGTTAGCAGCTGTGCAGGCATATTCAGCAGCTGGGCAGGCTACTCCTCCAAGATTTTGTAATTTTGGTTATTTTTTAATAATGTGAGGATTGTGAGCAGTTGGGAACAATGGATTAAAAACTTGGAAGAGCAAAAAATACATGTAGCCGTGGAAAACAAGTCAAGAAAAAACACACAATAGCCTGACCACAAAGCAATTTAAGAGTTTGAGGGACATGTTACTATGGAAATACCTGACTATACGCTCTGAAATGTATTGGTAAAGGCCACAGAACAGCACTCACACTTTGTCTGATCCAAACATGTACATGAAATAATATACCTGTGAAAATTTCAGCTCAATCGGACATCTGAGTCACGAGAAAACAGCGAAAACCCAACTCATTTTTTTCGAATAAAACATAACAAATTATTTTGATCTTACACCGAGATCAAAACTGTTTTCGCTCTTTGTTTTACTAATTTCTGGATAAATACACCATTTCTGGCGGAAATTATTTTAAGGTATGTTTCTACCAGCACCATATTCATATCCTGTAAGTCATACGTAAATCTGTGAACATTTCAGTTTGGGTATGTTACCAATCCTGTACTGTATCTTAAAACGTTTCTTTTCATATTATGTCTTTTAGCTCTTCTTAATAAAGGCCTACTCGTCTAATATTCCAAATGTTTGGGCAGAAATAATGAAAAGAAAGATTTAAGGGCGCAATCAGGTTATTTCATTTTTTTTCAGTGCTAAACAATACATAAGTATAACCAAGATGACTATCCATAGTTTACGGAGCTCCACGAGTGCCATTTCACTTATCCAGATAACCACATAATTCATCTCACCAATTCGACTTATTAAGCCCTAAAAGTCGACTTATCAAGATAATTTATTCGTACAAGATGACTTACTGAAAAAAGGAAGTCGACTTGTCCTGATAGTTTACCTTGACGACTTACTAAAACTGAGGTTATTTATCAGGATAGAAGACTTTTTAGATGCACTTCGTTGACTTGGCCAGATAAATTATCAGGATAAGTCATCAACTTTTCGTTTTCCCTAAAAGTCATCTTGTTGAGATAAATTATTTGGTTATCTGGATAAGTGGAATGGCACTTGTGGAGCTCCGTAATAGTTAAATGTCCCTCAAACTTTTAATTGCTTTGTGGTCAGGCTATTGGGTGTTTTTTTTACTTGTTTTCCACGGCTACATGTATATTTTGCTCTTCCCAGTTTATTATCCATTGTTCTCAACATAAACGAAGATTGCCAACCGCAACGAACCATTCTTCATATGCTCACAATCCACACATTATGACAAAATAACCAAAATTACAAAATTTTGGGAGTAGCCTGCCCAGCTGCTGAATAAGCCTTCCCAGCTGCTAACAGGTACGTCACAGCCGGCTGGTTTTATTATTAATTATTATATTATCATCCTTTAAAGGTAATATCATAATTTGTTTGTTTTTTTTATCAAAGAAATACAGATTCTTGGGCAAAAATATCAAGACAGATACAGTAAAATTTCAGTCCCGTACGGTGCCCACTTTTTGAGAAAGCAGTGAAAAACAGGCACAGTATTTCTTAAGTCTTTTCCCTTTTATTTTTTGATCTTTGAAAAGATCAAAAAGATTTTGGGTCGTTGTTTTACTAATTTCTGGATAAATACACCATTTCAGGCGGAAAAAATGTAACGGTATATCCTACCACCACCATCTTCATACCCTGTATTAAGTTATACGTAAATCTGTATTTTTTTGGGGGGTGGGGGGGGGGGGGCTACACAAATTATTTTTTGGGGTGGCTGCCCCCCCCCCCCCCCCCCCCCCCCGTAGAACCGCGCCTGCTTAAATGGTTTAGGCACTTTTCCGCCTGAAATGGTGTATTATCCAGAAATAAGTAAAACAACAACGACCGAAAATCTTGTTGATCTTTTAAAAGATAAAAAATAAAAGAGAAAAGTCTTAAAAAATACTGTGGCTGTTTTTCACTGTTTTCTCAAAAAGTGGGCAACGTATGGGTCTGAAATTTTCACAGATGACTGTTACTGTATCTGTCTTGATATGTGTGCCCATGAATCTGTATTTATTTGATAAAAACCAAAGTATGATACTACCTTTAAACTGTTAAATTGCTTTGTGGTCAGGCTATTGGGTCTATTGACTTGTTTTTTCACGGCTACATGTATATTTTGCTCTTCCCAGTTTATTATCCATTGTTCTCAACATAAACGAAGATTGCCAACCGCAACGAACCATTCTTCATATGCTCACAATCCTCACATTATACAAAATAACCAAAATTACACAATTTTGGGAGTAGCCTGCCCAGCTGCTGAATTAGCCTTCCCAGCTGCTAACAGGTACGTGAAAGCCGGCTGGTTTTACTATTAATAATGATAATATTATATTGATATGTTTACCCATGAATCTGTATTTCTTTGATAAAAACCAAAGTATGATATTATCTTTAACAATCCTCGGATTCACCGGGTGCACACACTGAAAATCTGCTATTGTGAATTAAAGGGGTATGATGCTATAATAGTAATATCTTACCTTTTGGTATCAGTAGCAGAGAATTGAACTCAGAGACGGTGTGCCCTCTACGTACTTCACTCGTCAACTGACTGTGGGTCGCGGTGGAGCCTTTGGGCTCAATGCCACTCCCACCAGCCCATACCTATTACCATGGAAATGTGTCGTTTGTGCATGCGCACACGGGGGCACTGATATTGATGATAGGCACGGACGTCATAATAAAAAACCTGGACTGGCAATACTCCCTATATAAGCCATGGTCACCGAAGCCACAAGCATCCGTCTTGGAGGGCCAAATGCAAAGGTAATACAAAGACGAGCTCACCATTGTTAGTTAAATCCGCCTGGCAACAATAATTACCGCATTGTATCTGGCACGGAAAGATGGTCGCCGGTGGCTTCAGTTGATACAAAAGCATTGCAAGTCCAGATTTTTTTATATACGTCCGTGATGATAGGGCGTTTACGAAACGGAGGCTCAGGCTCAGGCTCCAGCTCTGTCATCCATATGCAGCTGAAATCATAGGTTGTGGTTTTTCATTGAAGCTGAAACTCTTTTAAACCAGAGAATCTTCGTCCGAACCGCAGTCAAAAGCCTCTCATTTTGATACCCGTTATTTCAGAATGGAATCACGAAATGGAGCCGGAGCCTGAGACGAAGCCCGAGCCTCCGTTTCGTAAACGCCCTTTGGCTTGTACAATTATACTCGGCTCCCGTATTTAACCCAACAAAGAACGCAAATATCTCTAAATCACCTCTGACTGTATAAAAATACTTATCGGTTCACTATAACAAAAAACTCATTATTTTAACGTGAATTCCCGCTAAAATAAGACTTATCAGTGAAATTCTTGTCGAAGACAAAGTCATGAATATTCATTATTAGCGCGTACTGCAGAATCGCGTAGCAAATCAACTGAACAGCTGTTTACAAACACCGCGGACTGGTTATAGTAATCACAAAAATTTTTGGACATTTCACATTTAAGAAAAAAAAAACTCACAGAAAACCGAAAGACGAACAATGATTCAAACAAAGTTGTGTTTTTGCAATGCTGAAATAATTTTAATTAATTTTTGTAGATGTTAATGGATATGATCCAAACTTACAGAAAATGCTTGACTTTAACTACGTTTCAAACCATTACCCAAATATTATACGAAATTATTGTTAAAGGGATGGTACAGAATTAGTCAGACAATACACTTCAAGATCACACATTCACATAAAACTTACACAGTATAATGGTGATGATAGGAGAAAACATTCCATGAAATGTTTTTGTCTGAAATGCCATAATTCGTTGAGAAATAAATGAAACTATTTTCCGATTGGAATAAATCGCTTCGAAGCGTTTTATTATGAACGCATAATATCGTTGAAATGTGTAAAAGGGGTTTTTCACTATTTTCTCGTGACCCAGATGGCTGATTGACCTCAAACTTCTACAGGTTTGTCAGTTAAGGTATATGATGGATTACATAATGTGCTTTCAATGTCAGCAACGGTTTTGTCGCAAAAAGCAATTCTGTACCATCCCTTTAATACGTTTATAAGTAATATAGAAGGCGCGGAATTAATTTAGACGACATTTTCAAAGGTCTGGATTGTTAAAATGCCTGAAAAGTAGATGAATTGTAATGGGTACCCTTTACCTAAAAGCAACATGCCAAATGATGTAAGAACAGACTATTTAATAAATCAATATGCATTTAATACTAATGCATTTCTCTATTGGTGTTCCATAAAACAAGATCTGGTAATAGCGCCCCCTGTCGGTGATTATTACGGCAAAACGGCACAGGGGTCGATTTCACCAAACCCTTCGTAACTTACTATCAACCGTAGGACTTATGATGCATTACAGTCCTACGTAGGTTACGATGGATTATCCTTCGTAACTCGAGTTACGATCGATCGCAGGGCTTTGTGAAATCGACCACTGTACGGGCAATTCCGAATAGTGCGCCTCCAAGAGTTTACATAGCATTGACCAATCACAATGCGCAATATTGAGACCACGGACGTCATTTTGGGTGCATTCGTTTAGCTCCCCAGGGTCGACACCAGTCAACCTCGTCCCCATTCTCTCGCTTGTTTTGTGCAGTAAAACACGGCCATTCCCAGTAAGGGCTGACCCGTGTTAGCTGAACGAATGCACCCGTACAAAAATCTGGACTTGCAACGGTTTTGTATCGACTGAAGCCACCAGCGGCCATCTTACCACGCCAAATACAATGCGATAACTATTGTTGGTAGATGGATTTAACTAACAATAGTGAGCGCGTCTTTGTATTTAATACCTTTGTATTTGGCCCTCCAAGATGGATACTTGTGGTTTCAGTGACCATGTGGGCTCATAGGGCCTGTTGTTTAATGCACAGGATCACGGATTCTACTGATCCGGATCCCATTTTAGCGTACCCTGCATAGGAGATGGATTCCTAAATATGGGATCCTTGGCATTAAACAAACAGGCCCATAGGGAGTAGGCCTATTGCCAATTCAGTTTTTTTTTATATGACGTCCGTGGATTGGCCAGCACGATGCAGGATCTTGGGGGCGCACTAATATTTTGAAATCGCTTGTACCTGTTGGGAGCTACCTGATTCGCTACTCATTTTTCTCCAAGAGGAGAGCGGAGATTCCAAATGAGACCTCCAGCATGTGGAGGATTTTCCCGTTGGCAATAGCGGAGACCGCCCCGTTCTCATGCTTAGCCGCCATTTGGTAATTAACGCCCTCAGCGTCCACGCCGGTCGCGTTAAAGGAACCGAAGTTGTCGGACGCAAAGGCATCAGCGATGGCAGTCATCTCAGTCTCCGTGAGCTTCAGAGCGAAGTCGGTGTCGGTGGATGACACGGCTTGGCCGTTGGAGTCGATGATAAGCCCTCTGAGGAGAGTGTAGCCAGCAAGGGCGGCGTTGACCTTTTGAGTCTGCAGTAAGGCATCGGCATCATCCTAAAACAAAATACAAACGAAACAAAACTAATATCCTAAAATAGTCATGTGTACAGATCGACAGAGGCGCATAGATAGCCACAGCCACATCCACAGCCACAGCCAATGCCACTGACACTGCCACACGCACATGCACATGCACAGCTACAGCCACATCAACATCCACATCCTCAGCCACAGCCTCAGCCACAGCCACAGCCACAGCCACACGCACATGCACATGCACATGCACAGCCAGAGCCACAGCCACAGCCACAGCCACAGCCGCAGCCGCAGCCATTGCCGCAGCCACTGCCACAGCCACAGCCACAGCCGCAGCCACTGCCGCAGCCACAGCCACAGCCAGTGTCTCAGTCTCGCCAGAACCTCACCTTGGTTTGATCAGTGGAAGCAGTGGTCTGGGCACTCGTAAGCACGAAGCCGGCAACCAGCGTGATGAGAACCAGTGACTTCAACCCCATTGTGATGATTGTGTTCTGAATGATGATCAACCTGTACAGTGGATTATGGCAAAGATCGAAGAGCACTATCAATCAGTTAATTTGGTTTAGCACTGATCTGCCAAGTCCGTTCATTAATAACTTGGTGCTGCCCTTTTCTCAAGGCTTCTTGACCAATCAGATGGCAGGATTTGGCCCCAGGTGACCTCATTAGCATACAATGTGGAATGGAATGGAACGGTTTACCATCGAGTGTGTGGTTTTAATTTTCACATGAGGGAAGGGGCGCAAAAATGTTGGATGGTTCCCGGCTTCCACAGGTACTATTAAAAGTACAATTTGTGTAGCATACAGAAACAGAAATCTTCATAGATTTACCTAAAACGTACAAGATGGTGATGGTAACATCATACCGTTAAAATGTTTACACCTGAAATGCTGTATTTACCCAGAAAAGAGTACAACCAATTGACCCAATACAGTTTTGATCTTCGGAAGAAGTTTTCCAGTTTAAGCATTTTTTTACCAGTGTTTTACATGTGTAGGTTATTGTATTTTGTATCTACTCTTAACCAGGTGTTGCTGTTGCCTTTTTATGTCCCTTGTGCAATTTTCCTTTTTTTCATCATCTGTTTCATTTGTAAATTGCTGTTGTTATTTATTTTAAGTCTTTTTCCTTTGAAATCTTAAATTTCTTCAATCTTTATTATTGTAATTTTTACCGCAATTTGGCCCTTGGCCACGAGAGTAAAAAAATAAACCAAAATAATAATAATAATAATAAAAATCAAAAATCCTGTGAAACATAAATTTAAAATACCGTGGGCGTTTTCACTGTTTTCTCAAAAAAAGTGGGCACGGTGTGGAATTTACTGGAAATTTCACAGATGACTGTGGTTGTATTTTCCTTGATATTGTTGCCCATGAATCTGTATTTCTTTGATAAAAACCGAAGTATGATACTACATGTACCTTTAAACGTCACCGTTTCATACTTTATCATTCAGATTTACCTATTCGTAAATAATGTGATTTATTCACTTTTGCAAAATGCATTACATTACACTACATTGCTTTTGGAATGATATTCCTTATGAAATTCCTCATGCTAATTCAATTACTCAATTCAAAACATAACTCAAAAATCACTTTTCCAGCCTTCTTTGCGGCTTTGTTTGGTTTGGTTTTCGATCAATGTAAATTCGTCGTGACACCACCTGTGTAAGAACGCTATATAAATGCCTATAGTTATTATTATTTCATTGTTATTTATTTTTTTCTAAATTGCATGAAAGGAGACAGTTTAGCATCTGTAAGTTAACAATTGGGATTAATATCATTGTTATTATTTTTAATAATAAAATCAGCCGACTGTCAAATACCCGTTAGCAGCTGGGATGGCTTTTTCAGCTGCTGAGCAGACTACTCCCAAAATAGCTTATCCATTTAAATGATTATAATGTCATAATGTGAGGCCTGTGAGCAGTTTAATGATAATAATGATGATAATTTGGGAGGCTAATCATCCTTACTCGCGGCTGGGGTGCTGAATTGCGAAGGATGCGACTACAACGTGATCGAGTAGCAGACTTTCATGGGCGCCCTTGGCTGCCAGCCACATCAACCCATATAATGATCACGGATTAAAAAACCGTATCCTCTTATAAGTGATCCCCCATATACCGTTCCTAGGTTGCAGCATTGCTGCGCGTATCATTGAAATGATCCTTGGGATATGGCGGTGTGTGCGTGATTTCATGGCTTCTGACTGCCAAACGAACAAACGATACTGATTATTGGGACACCCTGCACCAACGTACGCGTAGGGCTCATAACACAGTTGATAGAGCGCTTGTACGGTGTTCAGCAGGTCACCGCGGTTCGTATCCCGCTTTAGTCAATTTTTCTTTGTTGCCACCACTGGGAATGGTCGTTTTTTACTGCACAAAACGACCGAGAGAATGGGGACGAGGTTGACTGGTGTCGACCCGGGGGGAGCTAAACGAATGCACCCTTAGTTGTGGAAGCATATGGATATGGAAGCTGCATGTCCCATAATTATGTTCCCTTCCCCAAACTGATCATGCTGAATTTATGATGCGAATACAGTCAAGGTTAAATTTATGCACGGAACATAAAAATATATTTTCCTGAATATTAAATGATTTTGGGCGGGAAATAGATAATATGCAAATTAGGCTTGCCCTTCACCGACGTGCATGAGGACTGTATACTCAGTGCTTGTGAGAGCACGTGAAAAAAAATCACGTGCTGGCTCAGGTGGGATTCGAACCCACTAGTGCACTAGTAAGCAGAAGGTCGTGGGTTCCAATCCCACCTGAGCAGGCACGTGATTAATTTCCACACGGTGCTCTTACAAACACTGAGTAAGTGAGTAGACAGTGCTCATCCACGTCGGTGAAGGGCAAGCCTAATTTGCATAATATATTTTCCAACAGTCATTATAAATCCCCAAAATAGACATTCACGTTACGCGCCAATGATTTTTATCAGCGTGCATTGTTTTTATCTTCAAAATAACATAATATTGCCGGTAAAGCATTAAATAAGAAAACATATGGAGATCACTGCCGTAATGGTCCCCCAGTTAGGTTTTCTGAAACGTTATTAAATTGTTCTGATGTAACGGTACTAAATTTTTAGTATCATTGCGCATGCCAAGGACAGATCATGCTGGTACGTTACATTGCAAGGCCATCAATATGGCAGTGTTTATGAGATATTTATTGGAAAAAAATCAAAAAGTGCAAGACGCCTACACACAAAACGAGGCCACAAGTTGAGTGCTGAATAATTTAAATTATAGCCATCAGCGTGCTGCAAGTTGTTGATAAGCAATGAACAAAAGCAAACAAATTTCAGCAAACCAACCAACCAACAAACAAACAAACACCCCCCCCCAACAAACAAACAAACATAACGGGGAGACAGACAGACAGACAAAAATAATTATAATATCAGAGCATTTATAATGCGCACAGTATTTGGAAAGTTCCATTCAAAGGCGCAGATTATCATTGTCCCTGGTCATTGGGCTACATTATTAAACATTCCTGAAACCATCTCAACTCCCTGGGGAGTATACAGCCCCTGCTGCTATAAGCGCACGAAGGTTAATCAAACCCACAACTTCTACCCTCACATGTACCCATTTACACCTGGGTGAAGAGGAGCAATATGTGACAAAGCGTCTTGCCTAAGGATGCAAGCACCACTAGCCAATGGCTGGATTCGAACCCACAATCTGTATATTGACCACAAGATCTTGAGTACGACACGCCAGACCACTAGCCAATGGCTGGATTCGAACCCACAATCCGTAGATTGACCACAAGATCTTGAGTACAACACGCCAGACCACTAGCCCATGGCTGGATTCGAACCCACAATCTGTATAGACTGACCACAAGATCTTGAGTACAACACACCAGACCACTATAGCCCATGGCTGGATTCGAACCCACAATATGTAGATTGACCACAAGACCTTGAGTACGACACGCCAGACCACTAGCCCATGGCTGGATTCGAACCCACAATCTGTAGATTAACCACAAGATCTTGAGTACGACACACCAGACCACTAACCCATGGCTGGATTCGAACCCAAAATCTGTAGATTGACCACAAGATCTTGAGTACGACACGCCACACCACAAGCCAATGGCTGGATTCGAACCCACAATCTGTAGATTGACCATAAGATCTTGAGTACGACACGCCACACCACAAGCCAATGGCTGGATTCGAACCCACAATCTGTAGATTGACCATAAGATCTTGAGTACGACACGCCAGACCACTAGGTCACGGCACCGAGCCCGACAAGCCTGCAACGCCACAGAAGAACAAACTGACAAACACCCCAACAAGAAACGAATAGTTGTTTCGGTAATTCGGTGACATCGTCCATCAATGCATCTCCCTTAAAGGTCATTATAATACTTTGGTTTTGTCCAAGAAATGCAAATTCATGGGCAAAAATATCACGGATGGTACAATGACAGTTATCTGTGAAATTTCCAGTCCCGTAGGGTGCCCACTTTTTGAGAAAACAGTGAAAAACGGCCACAGTATTTCTTAAGTCTTTTCTCTTTTATTTTTGATCTTTTAAAAGATCAAAAAGATTTTCGGGCGTTGTTTTACTAATTTCTGGATAAATACACCATTTCGGGCGGAAAATTGTTAAAGGGATGGTACAGAACTTTTTTTGCGACAAAACCGTTGCTGACAGTGAAAGCACATGATGTAATCCATCATATACCTTAACTGACAAACCTGTAGAAGTTTGAGGTCAATCAGCCATCTGTGTCACGAGAAAATAGTGAAAACTCGTTTGCACATTTCAACGAATGAATAAAGCGCTTCGAAGCGATTTATTCCAATCGGAAAATAGTTTCATTTGTTTCTCAACGAATATGACATTTTAAACAAAAACATTTCATGGGATGTTTTCTCCTATCATCACCATTATACTGTGTAAGTTGTATGTGAATCTGTGATCTTGAAGTGTATTTTATCAATACCAATTATGTACCGTCCCTTTAACGGTATGTTTCTACCAGCACCAACTTTATACCCTGTAAGTTATACGTAAATCTGTGAAGATTTCTGTTTCGGTATGATACCTATTAAAGTACATGATTTTTAAGTCTATCCTCTTTTATTTTTGATCTTTCAAAGATCAAAAATAATTTTTATCCGGACTGGTTTTACTCTTTTCTGGATAAATACATGCATTTCAGGCAGAACATTGTTAAATGTAATATCATACATTGGGTTTTGTCAAAGAAATACAGATTCATGGGCAAAAATATCAAGGAAGATACGATAACAGTCATCTGTGAAAATGTCAGTCCCATACGGTGGCAACGTTTTGAGAAAACAGTGAAAAACGGCGAGAGCATTTCTTAAGTCTTTTATCTTTTATTTTTGATCTTTTAAAAGATCAAAAAGATTTTCGGTCGTTGTTGTACTAATTTCTGGATAAATACAGCATTTCAGGCAGACAAAATTTTAACGGCATGTTTCTACCATCACCATCTTTATACCCTAGAAGTTATAGGTAAGTCAGTGAAGATTCCTGTTTCGGTATGCTACCAAAGTATGATACTTCTACCGGATTCACCGGGTGCACTCAGTGAAAATCTCACTATTGTGAAAGGGGTATCAGGTTATACTCTTACCTTTTGGTATCAGTAGCAGAGAATTGAACTCAGTGATGGTCTTCCCTCAATGTGCTTCACTCGTAAACTGACTGTGGGTCGCGGTGGAGCCTGTAATATATAAGTACTGGACTAAGTGCCACGCCCATTAGCCCCTCCCTATCACCATGGAAATAGGTTGTTTGTGCATGCGCACGTAGGGGCACTGATATTGATGTTAGGCTCCTACAATTATCGTGGTCACGTGTTTAACTCAGCAAAGAACGCAAATATCTCTAAATGACCCCTGAATGTATCAAAATAGTTATCTGTTCACTATAAAAAAAATCATTATTTTAACATGAGTTCCCGCTAAAATAAGAATTATCAGTGAAATTCTTATGGAAATCAAAGTCATGAATATTTATTAGTAGCGCATACTGCAGGACATGCATACGTGGCAAATAAACTGAGCCGCTTTTCACACACGCACCGCGGATTGGCAGTGGCTGACATTTCACTGAATACATGTAACGTATACTCTTTAAAGGTAGTATTATACTTTGGTTTTTGTTCAAGAAATCCAGATTAATGGGCAAAAATATCAAGGAAGATACCGAAACAGTCATCTGTAAAAAAAAAAAAAAAAAAAAAAAATCAGTCCCATATACATTGCCCATTTATTGAGAAAACAGTAAAAAACAAAAAAAAACAAAAAAAACGCCCATAGTATTTCTTAAGTCTTATTTCTTTTATTTTTGATCTTTAAAAGATCAAAAACAATTTTGGTCACTGGTTTTACTCTTTTCTGGATGAATACATAATTTCAGGCAGAAAAATTGTAACGGTTTAAAAATTATGTTTCTGCCAACACCATCTTGACTGTAAGTTATAGGTAAATCTGTGAAGATTTCTGTTTCGGTATGCTACCAAAGTATGATAAAAACCTCACTAAAAAAACCCAAATTATACAAACACTGATTCAAACACAGTTTTGTTTTTGCAATGCTGAAACTATTTTAATAAACTTGTGTAGATGTTTACGGATCCAAATTTACAGAAAAGGGTAGACTTAAACTACGTTAATTCAAACCATTACCGAAATTAATATTATACGAAATTGTTAATCATACGTTTCCAGTAAAAAGGCGCGAAATTAATTAGGAAATTTTCAGAGGTGTAGATTCTTTTATTTGCATTTTGAATACCCTCTACATAAAAGCAACATGCCTAATGATCTCCTAATTACCTTTTATTAGGGAAAATTCGATAAGAAAAAAACTATTTCAATAACGTAATTTGTATTTAATACTAATTGTCTACTGGTATTCCAAAACAAGATCTGGTTATAGCGCCCCCTGTTGGTGATTATTATGGAAAAATATTATAGCTCTATGATTTTACACACAATGGCAGCACAAATCTTGGAATTGTCATGTCAGTTGCAAAATAGGATGATCCAACAAGTCCAGTCGATCCACTCCAATAACATCCTTGGCACTTTAAATAAACCACATCACCCAAATTAGGCAACTCCTGCAGACCAGCTTATAATGGCTGATCATCTGGGGACAATATTTCATAGAGCTGCTTAGCACAACAATTCGCTAAGCATGACATTTCTGTCTTTAGTAACCAAATTTCCGTGTGTAAGTGTGTATGTATCACTAGCAATTGTTCTTTGGCTGTTGTTCGCTGACCATGAATATCAAATGGAATTGTCAGTGGGCAAGCTTTGTTTGTGCTAAGCAATTTTTTTGTGCTAAGCAGCTCTATGAAATTGGCCCCAGTCTGTGAAATCCTGCATGGAGAGTTTTTATGATTGATTTGCACGGTGCAATAATAGTTGTTTCATGTTAGGCATATGATTATTACTGAAAAGCAATATCATTTGGTACGTATAATAGCTGTCTATTCATTTAAAGATTCAGTACAGGGGCCGTATTAATTTCATAAAGCTGCTAAGCACAACAAATTCCTTAGCACTTGGGTGAAATGAGGCACGTTTTTATTTCGCTGACCATATAGCATTCTCAAAATGGACATTAATACTTTGGTTTTTGTCTAAGAAATGCAGATTCATGGACAAAAATATCAAGGAAGATACAATAACAGTCATCTGTGAAAATTTCAGTCACATATGATGCCCATTTTTTTTTTAGAAAACAGTGAAAACGGCCACACTATTTTTTAAGTCTTTTCTCGTTTATTTTTGATCTTCAAAAGATCAAAATAATTTTGGTCATTGGTTTTTACTTTTTGCTAGATGAATACAGCATTTAAGGCAGAAAACTTTCAATAGTATGTTTCTACCATCACCATCTTTATAACCTGTTAGTTATAGGTAAATGTGTGAACATTTCTGTGTGGGTATGCTACCAAAGTATCATAGTACTTTAAGCCCGCATGATTGGGTGAAATGAGGCACGTGACCAGAGCATTCTCAAAATGGACATTAAACTAATAAATCCTTAAAAAAAACACAAAACCAAAAAATATACATGGGTTCAAACGGCAAGCTATATAGCTTTTTTGTTTGCAATGCTGATTTTAATTAACTTGTTTACAGATTCAAACTTTCGGAGAAAAGTTACAATTTAACTACGAATTAAAACCATTACCGAAATTGTATACGAAATTATTGTAAATAATACGTTTAAAAAGTAAAAAGGCGCGAAATTAATTTGGACGAAATTGTCTGAGATTAGGATTCTTCGTAAGCAATTGTAATGAATAACCTTTACCCCAAAACAACATGACCAACAACCTTTCACCTTTTAAAAGGAAAATTCGATAAGATAAAGACTACTTAATAAAGCAATTTGTAATTTAATACTAAAACATTTCTCTACTGGTATTCCAAAATCAAGATCTGGTTTTAGCGCCCCCTGTTGGTGACTATTACGGAATAAGGGCACAGGGGTCGATACTCTACTGGTATTTAAAAAAAAACAAGATCTGCTTATAGATTATTATGGGAAAATGGCGCAGTACAGGCAATTCCGAATAGTGCGCCTCCAAGAGTTTGCAACGCGTTGGCCAATCACAATGCGCGGCCGGAAACTGCTGTATTGTGATTGGCCAGCGCTTTGGAAACTCTAGAGGGCGCACTGTTATTTTAAAATCGTTAGTGTTTGGAATTATACCCGATCGCTATTCATTTTTAGCCATACGGATGACGGAGATTCCAAGTTTGACCTTCTGCATGTGGAGGATTTCTCCGTTAGTATTCACAGCGTTGACTTTCCCGTCTTCAGGCACGTCCAACATCGAGTAATTGACGCCCTCAGCGTCCACGCCATTATTACGAAAGGAACCATAGAGATCACCGGACTCATAGGCTCCAAGGATGACACCCATCTCTGTCAACGTGAGTTCCAGCCTGAAGTTGGTGTCGATGGATGACACTGGATAGCCGTTTAAACCGATGACAATCCCTCGGAGGACAGTGTATCCAGCAAGGGCGGCGTTGACCTTTTGAGTCTCCAGAAGGGCATCGGCGTCAGCCTAAAACAAAATGAAAACGAGAATAAAACTAATGTCATCCTACAAATTATGTAATAGTAAATAGCATGGAGATCGATATAAAAATCAAAATATAACCACAGCCAGTCCCGATGCCAAAGCCGCAGCTTGTGCCACAGCCACAGGCAAAGCCACAGCCACAGTCATAGCCATATCCATAGCCATAGCCACAGCCACAGCCACAGCCACAGCCACAGCCACAGCCACAGCCACACTATGCCACAGCCACAGCCACAGCCACGGCCGGCCACAGTGTTAGAACCAGTGCCACAGCCACAGTAAGTGCCTGAGCCTCGCCAGAACCTCACCATGTCTTTTTTCTTCTGATTCAAGGACGCCAGACGATCCCTGAGGTCCAGGTAGGACGCATTGGTCGCATTCACAAGCATAAAGCCGGCAACCAGCGTAATGAGAACCAGTGACTTCAACCCCATTGTGGTGATGTTCTGATGATCAACCTGTGCAGTGGATTATGGCAAATATCGAAGAGCACTATCAATCAGTTAGTTATCAGCCCAGTCGGCTCATAAGTTAGCGGTGCTGCCCATTTTTCAAGGCTTCTTGACCAATCAGATGGCCGGATTTGGCATCAAGTGACCTCATTAGCATACAATGTGGAATGGGAATGACCGTCACGGTTTACTACCATTGAGTGTTGGGGTATTAATTCTTAACACTTAATTCATAACACTTTTGAAATTTAATAGCAGAAATTAAGGTTGGCTAGATAGTAGAAAGTTCTTTATACATGGTATTGACTTGCGTACAAGTTGAACGAGTTGACCAGGGGCCAATTTCATGGACTCTGCTAAGCACCAAAATTTGCTTAGCACAAGAATGTGTTGCCCAATAAAACAATTAAACCACTGTTAAAAATTCAATTTGATATTCCTGGTCAGCGCTAGCGAACAACATCCATAAAGAACAATCACAAGTGATACACAACACATGGACATTTGGTTGTTAATCCGGATTTTTATTATGACAGAAATCCCATGCTTAGCGATTTTTTGTGCTAAGCAGCGCCGTGAAATTGGCCCCTGATTCCAACTTGGTTTAATTGTATTGTCCGTCAGTGGGTATATCTTCCATTTATATTGTAACTGCAATGCCTTATCTATTTAAAAGTATGTGCACAATAGGTAAAGGAGACAGAGCAGCAGCTGCAGACTGCTCATAATTTGACTTGTCATGAAATTTAAACAAACCTGTGAAATTTTCAGCTCAATTGATCATTGGAAACAGTACAAAGCAGCGAAAAACTGCTGCAATTGTCGTGGCGCCAAAAAATGTTGTGGGAGTAGGCCTAGTTGTCTAAAAAAAAAACACATCTTTTCAAGATAAAAAAATATTGTTTTGGTGTTTGGTTTTACTCTTGTCTGGATGTAAATACAGCATTTCAGGCAGAATTTATAACAGTAGAAGTTATTAAAGGTAATATCATACTTGGTTTTTGTCAAAGAAATACAGATTCATGGGCAAAAATATGAAGAGTCATCTGTGAAACTTTCAGTCCCATACGTTGCCCACTTTTTGAGAAAACAATGAAAAACGGCCACAGTATTTCTTAAGTCTTTTCTCTTTTTTATCTTTAAAAGATCAAAAATATTTCTGGTCATTTACAGCATTCAAGGCAGAACAATTTTAACGGTATGTTTCTACCATCACCATCTTTATACCCTGTAAGTAATAGTAAAAACTGTGAAATTGTCTGTTTCGGTATGCTACCAAGGTATGATACTACGTACTCCCTTTATAGGTATAGTACCTTGTAGTACATCGTTACCAAATATTACAATAGTACATGTATTGTATTAAACTACAGTTTTATAGGCTATTTCTTACCTTTTGGTATCAGTAGCAGAGAATTGAACTCAGAGATGGTCTTCCCTCTATGTGCTTTACTCGTCAACTGACTGTGGGTCGCTGTAGAGTCTGTGATATAAGTGGACTTAATGCTACGGCTTAATTCATCCATACATCGAATCAAAATGACAATAGGTTGTTAGTGCGCCACAAGGGCACTGATATTGCTGAGCTCATCCCCGAAATCCCATACACCCATTGTTCCGTATGGTATATCCTGTTCTCTATCTAGATTTAATATACCGATGAAATTAATACTTGAAATTCCCTTTCACCAAAATCACAATTGGGTCTAAAAGAAATCCTCTTTAAGGATGAAACCCACACTGGTTATTACGTGAGAATCTTATGTGGCCTTGCTAGTGATTCGGGTGTCTTTTGTTCAAGATTGCCCATGCATTGAAATTACTCCAGCCAAGCCAGGGATAGCTTGAGTTGAACGTCCGGTGAAATGACCGTCCGGCCTCGATTGTACCATAGAGGTATAGCTCTATGATTGTACACACACAGTGGCTGCACAATTATTATTGAAATTGTCATGTCAGTTGCAAAATTAATAGGATGATCCAACGCAATCCAGTCATTCCACTCCAATGGCATTATAAATAAACCACATCGACCAAATTCGGGGCCGTCCATAAAGTACGTACGCACGAAATGCCACTTTTTTTGACCCCCTCCCCCTCTGTACGCATGGCGTAGGCCTACGCAGTGATCCCCCCTCCCCCCCCCCCCCCCCCCCCCCCGTGCGCATACGCATTCCACATTGAATAGGTTTTTCACTTCTTGTGGTCCCTTGCTTTAACATCATTAAAATGTCACCGTAATCCGGGCCGGTACCGTTATTGGGACGTCACTTTCAAATTCTGAAATGAATGACTAAAGTTTAACAGGTTTTTTTTTTTATACATTTACAAATGTATTTAACTATTTTTTATTATGTTGAATAAGAAAAAAAAAACAATACCGGTGTTTTGAAATGATGAAATTCATCTGAAATGAATGACTAAAGTTTAACAGGTTTTTTTTTTATACATTTACAAATGTATTTAACTATTTTTTATTATGTTGAATAAGAAAAAAAAAAAACAATCCCGGTGTTTTTTCACGTTTTTTACCTCTGCTATGCTTTTTTCGTTTGCGTACGGTACGCATTGGCCTGAACCCCCCCCCCCCCCCCCCCGTACGCATGGCGTACGCATCGATAACAACCCCCCTCCCCACTTGTGCGTACGTACTTTATGGACGGCCCCTTAATAGGCAACTCCTGCAGACCAGCTTATAATGTCTGATCATCTGGGGACAATTTCATTAAGCTGCTTAGCACAAAAATTCGCTAAGCATGACATTTCTATCTTAATAGTAAAAACAGGATTAACAACCAAATTTCTGTGTGTTGTGTATGTATCACTTGCAATTGTTCTTTGGCTGTTGTTCGCTGGCCATGAATATCAAATGGAATTTTCAATGGTGGCTTGTTTTATTGGGCAAGCTATTTTTGTGCTAAGCAATTGTTTGTGCCTTTACCAATCATGTGTTATACCTTTAAGCCTGCATGGTTGGGTGAAATGAGGAACTGTTTACCATAGCATTCTCAAAATGGACATTAAACAAATCCTTAAAAACCATACAAAACCAAAAAACATACAGCCATTCAAACAAATTGGTATAATTTATAGCTTTTTTGTTTGCAATGCTGATTTTAATTAGAAACTTGTTTACAGATCCAAACGTTCAGAAAAAAGTACACTTTAACTACGTTTGAAACCATTACCGAAATACTACACGAAATTATTGTTAATAATACGTTTCAAGTAAAAAGGCGCGAAATTTATTTGGACGAAATTTTCAGAG
Source organism: Astropecten irregularis (assembly GCA_963971285.1). NCBI lineage: Eukaryota > Metazoa > Echinodermata > Asteroidea > Paxillosida > Astropectinidae > Astropecten > Astropecten irregularis. Next base: position 9,460,057 of record OZ020265.1, on the reverse strand, counting down.
GTTTGGAATCTTAACAAAATGGCTTTTGAAAAGTAGATAAAATGTAAGGAATACCCTTTACTTAAAAGCTACATCACCAATGATGCAATTTACCGTTCACAGGGAAAACTCGATAAAGAAAAGACTGTTTAATAAGCAATTTGTATTTAAAACTAATGCATTTTTCTACTGGTATTCCAAAAACAAGATCTGATTTATAGCGCCCCCTGTCGGTGATTTTACGGGGAAAACGGCACAGTACAGGCAACACACGGGTTAACACCATGGCGGCCATCTTGGATTTTGATCGCAACTTCAAAACGAGGCACTTCCACGCGTGCGCACTTTTCTAAGTGTAAGCCCGTCCATTGTCGAAGACAATACATGGGTTTACACTTCGGCAGTTTTGATCGCGACTTCAAAATGAGGCACTATCACGCGTGCGCTTTTTTGGAAGTGTAAACCCGTGTATTCCGAATAGTCCGCCTCCAAGAGTTTGCAACGCGTTGGCCAATCACAATGCGCGACCGGAAACTGTAATGTTGTGATTGGCCAACGCATTGCAAACCCTAGGGGGCGTACTATCACTTGCCTGTGTTGGAAACTAGCCGATCGCGTCGCTATTCATTTTTAACCATAAGGATGGCAGAGACACCTAAAGTGACCTTCTGCATGTGGAGGATTTGGCCGTTAGCAATGGCGTTGGCTTTACCATCTACAGGCACGGCCAACATCCGGTAAGTGACGCCCTCAGCGGCCACGCCGTCCGCGGTAAAGGAATCGAAGCGATCGGACGCAAAGGCACTCGCGATGGCACCCATCTCCATCTCCGTGAGTTTCAGAGCGAAGTCGGTGCCGGTGGATGACACGGCTTGGCCGCTGGAACCGATGACAATCCCACGGAGGACAGTGTATCCAGCAAGGTCGGCTTTGGCCTTTTGAGTATTCAGAAGGGCATCGGCGTCAGCCTAAAACGAAATAAAAACAAAACAACTTGATCTAATATAATACTTAAAAATTAATAATAGTATCTCAATATAGTCACAGCCAGACAGTGCCACAGCCACAGCCACAGCCACAGCCTCGCCAGAACCTCACCTTGGTTTTTTCCATTTGTATAAGGATGAACGTCACAAGATCCCTGAGGTCCAGGTCGGGCACATTGGTCGCATTCACAAGCATAAAGCCGGCAACCAGCGTGATGAGAACCAGTGACTTTAACCCCATTGTGGTGGTGTTGTGATGATCAACCTGTACATGGATTATGGCAAATATCGAAGAGTTTGGTTTGACATTAATCAGCCCAGACGGCTCATAAGTTAGTGGTGCTGCCCATGATTTGGACCCAGGCAGTGTTGTAGTCGAGTACAAAAAATCGAGAACCGAGTTTTCCGAGTACACACAGTGCCGAGTACGGGGCGAGTCCGAGTACTATTTAATCAATCTACAGATTGTTGGTTCGAATCCAGCCATTGGCAAGTGGTGCTTGCGTCCTTGGGCAAGACGCTCTGTCACATATTGTTCCTCTTCACCCAGGTGAAAAATGGGTATCTGTGAGGGTAGAAATGGCTTTGTGGTTTGGTTGGCCTCTGTGCGCTGAATACGGCAGCCAGGGCTGTATACTCCCCAGGGAGTTGAGATGGTTTCAGGAATGTAATAATTGTAGCCCAATGACCAGGGATAATAGTAATACGCGCATAGAGACGTCATACGTTGATTGTGATATGCGCTATATAAAAACGGTTTATTATTATTATTATTATTATTATTAATCGAGTCCTGGGCCAAAAAACCGAGTTCGAGTTTTTCAGAGCCCGAGTACGGGCCAATTGTATTGTAACTATAGTCTTATAGGCTATTTCTTACCTTTTGGTATCAGTAGCAGAGAACTGAACTCAGACTGAGACGGTCTTCCCTCTATGTGCTTTACTCGTCAAGTGACCGTGGGTCGCTCTGTGGAGTCTGTGATGGTAAGTGGACTCAATGCAACGCCCTTATTCATCCAAACATTGAATCAAAATGACAATAGGTTGTCAGTGCGCCATTGGAGTACTGATTATTGTTGTACTCGTCCACGAAATCCCATACACCCATTGTTGTATATCTCCTCGGGTCTATTTCACCAAACTCGTCATAACTTACCATCAATCGTAGGACTTTTGTTGCATTGAAGCCCTACGTAAAAAGACCCCACTACGATGAGTTATCCTTCCGTAACTCGAGTTGCGATCGATCGCAGGACTTCGTGAAATCGACCACGGTACAGTTAGGCTAATACTTGAAAGTCCCTTTCACCAAAATCACAATTGGGTCTAAAATCTTGTATAAGGATAAAAACCCTCACTGAGAATCTTATGTGGCCTTGCTAGTGATTCGGGTGTCTTTGTTCAAGATGGCTCTATATATAATTATTGCCCATGCAATGGAATTACTCCAGCTTGGCCAGGGATAGTCTTGGTCCAAGGCGTCAGTGGATCGATCACTGTTCGTAGTGCGCCCTCGCACGACTAATTCAGACCATTACAACCCGCGAGGGCGCACTACGAACAGCGATCGTAGGCTTCACTGACGTCTTGGACCAAGACTAGGCCAGGGATAGCTTGAGTTGAACGTCCAGCGAAATGACCCTCCGGCCTCGATTGTACCATGAGCTATATAGCTCTATGATTATATACACAATGGCAGCACAAATCTTGGAATACACGGGTTTACACTTCCAAAAGTACGCATGCGTGTTAGTGCCTCGTTTCGAAGTCGCGATCAAAACCGCCGAAGTGTAAACCCGTGTATTGTCTTCGACAATGGACGGGTTTACACTTCGCAAAGTGCGCATGCGTGGAAGTGCCTCGTTATGAAGTTTATGAAGTTGCGATCAAAATCTAAGATGGCCGCCATGGTGTAAACCCGTGTATTGTCATGTTGATTGCAAACTAGGATGATCAAACGCAATGGCATTTAAGCCTGCATGATTAGGTGAAATGAGGCACGTGACCAGAGCATTCTCAAAATGGACATTAAACTAATAATTCCTTAAAAACCACACAAAACCAAAAGACATACAACGAATTAAACAACTTGGTATATGCTTTTTGTTTGCAATGCTGAACCTATTTTAATAACTTTTGTTCTGACGTTTACAAAAACTTACAGAAAAAGCTCGACATTAACTACGTTTCAAACCATTACCTAAATATAAAAGGAATGAGAAATTCTTGTTAATAACAAGTTTCAAGTATCAAAAAAGGCGCGAACATACCAATTTGAACAAAATGTTCAAAGGTTTGGATTCTGTTATAATTATGCTTTTTTAAAAGTAGATGAATTGTAATGAATTTCCTTTACCTGAAAGCAACATGACCAATGATCTAATTTACCTTTTAAAGGGACAATTCGAGAAGATAAAGAATATTTAATAAAGTAATTTGCTTTTATTACTAATACATTTCTCTATTGGTATTCCAAAAAAAAACAAGATCTGGTTATAGGGCCCCCTGTTGGTGATTATTACGGAAAACGGCACAGTACGGGCAATTCCGAATCAGTGCGCCTCCAAGAGTTTGCAACGCGTTGGCCAATCACAATGCGCGACCGGAAACTGTAATGTTGTGATTGGCCAACGCATTGCAAACCCTAGGGGGCGTACTATCACTTGCCTGTGTTGGAAACTAGCCGATCGCTATTCATTTTTAACCATAAGGATAGCAGAGACACCCAAAGTGACCTTCTGCATGTGGAGGATTTGGCCGTTAGCAATGGCGTTGGCTTTACCATCTACAGGCACGGCCAGCATCCGGTAAGTGACGCCCTCAGCGGCCACGCCGTTCGCGGTAAAGGAATCGAAGCGATCGGACGCAAAGGCACTCGCGATGGCACCCATCTCCATCTCCGTGAGCTTCAGAGCGAAGTCGGTGCCGGTGGATGACATGGCTTGGCCGTTGGAACCGATGACAATCCCACGGAGGACAGTGTATCCAGCAAGGCCGGCGTTGATCTTTTGAGTATTCAGAAGGGCATCGGCGTCAGCCTAAAACGAAATAAAAACGAAACAACTTGATCTAATGTAATACTTAAAAATTAATAATAGTATCTTAATATAGACACAGCCAGACAGTGCCACAGCCACAGCCACAGCCAGTGCTACAGCCAGTGCCACAGCAACTCAGTGCTTCACAGCTACAGCCACAGCCACACCCACACCCACAGCCACACCCACACCCACTGCCAGTGCTACTGCCAGTGCCACTGTCAGTGCCACAGCAACTCAGTGCTACACAGCCACAGCCACAGCCACAGCCTTGCCAGGACCTCACCTTGGTTTGATCCAATTGACTGATCACGCGCTTCAGAAGTTCTTCCAGGGATTCACTACCAGCATCGGCACTCACAAGCATAGCGCCGGCAACCAGCGTGATGAGAACCAGTGACTTCAACCCCATTGTGATGGTGATGATCAACCTGCGAATGGATTATGGCAAAGATCGAAGAGCACTATCGATAATTTGGTTTGACATTAATCTGCCCTGTCGGCTCATAAGTTAGTGGTGCTGCTCATTTTTTTAAGGCTTCTTGACCAATCGGATGGCCGGATTTGGCCCCAGGTGACCACATTAGCATAAAATGTGGTTGGGAATGACGGTAATTACTACCATTGAGTGTATGGGTATTGATTCTTCAAACTCAATTCGCGATAGTGTGGTTTCGTACCCAGTGCGAGATGCGGTGGTCGCTATGACATATGACACCTGGGCGTGCATTACATTTTTCACAACGTGAAATTAACTATGCATATCATTCGCAAGACGGCAAAGAATGGTGGCGCAGGAGGAACATCGAACATCAGAAATATCTTCTCCATAATAATATAATGATGTATAACGATACATCGTACATCACAAATCTGCGCACATTTTTCTTTGTGTGTTTTTATAGGGACATGACTTTTTCTGAATAATCTTTGTTTGCTTTAGTTTAGGATAATCAGAAATCAAGTCGGCAAATTGAGTTCGACACGGCAAGCTCTTTGGCTCGACAGGGTCTGCCGCGCTATCGGTATTCGGTACGGCAGTGGCGCGACAATTTCAATATTAGCTTGACGTTTTGCGAAATGCCAGCGCAGTGCCACGGCGTATAGTCTTGGTCTCAGTTGGTAGAGCGCTGCTGTACGGTATTCAGGAGGTCGCCGGTTCGAATCCCTCTCCAGTCAGACCAAGACTATACGCCGTGCTACTGCCGTGCCGAACTTAAATCAAATGAGTGCAGCAATAGCGCGGCAGTAGCGCTAAACACCGAGCTTTATTAAAAGTGTCGCGCTACTGCCGTCCCGAATACCGAGAAGCGCGGCAGACTCTGTCGAGCCAAAGAGCTTGCCGTGCCGAGCTTAATTTTCCGAGCCAAATTCACGCTAAACGCCGTGATATTGCCGTACCAAACTTGAAAATGAATAATAATTTGAATTCGGCACAGCAGTAACCTAGGCATAAGGCTACGTGTCTTACCTTTTGGTGTCAGTAGCAGAGAATTGAACTCAGAGACGGTCTTCCCTCTACGTGCTTTACTCGTCAAGTGACTGTGGGTCGCTGTGGAGTCTGTGATATAAATGGACTCAAAGCCACTCCCACCAGCCCATATCTAGGCCCCCTGTAAAATCGTCGTAGAAAAGGTTTGTTTGTGGGGACCGCAGGGCACTGATATTATTGTCAGGCTCGACTTCGTCCCAGCTCCAACTGGCAAACACCATTGTCGTGGTAACCTTGCTCTAAATTAAACCACAATTTACTTGAAAGTCCCTTTCACCAAATTCACAATCCTAGTCGGGCCTGAAATCCTTTCTAAGGATAACCCGGCCTGGATAAAGTGAAATTCTGTGTGGTTTTGATTCTGTGAGGTCACGTTTTTGTCACGGTTGTGCTCTACAGACAGTGCATAACGAAATTATAAATCATTGACCAGGGATGTTTGAATTGAGAGCCCGGCCGATGAAATAAAATGAATGGCTTGGCTTGGCCTGCGTGTACACACAATGGCAGCTCAATAATTCTTCGTATACCTTCTTTTAAGTTGTCATAAGGATTTCAAAGAGGATAACTTGTTATTGTCTAGGATCGCCCTAGTTTTGGATTTTATGGCGTCGTAATGCGAAGAGATCAATCATACTGAAAGAAAAATATCTTAAGCTGTCACTTTTCAGACGAAAGAATTACTCTCAGTCTGTGCCAGAATTGTCTTTTGATACGATCATGGTTGGTCATCCGAAAAAATGAAACCTGGGAATTTTGTGTTATTGATTATTACTTTCAGTGCACAGTGACCGGGAGGGTTTAGTTTGTTGAACGTTAGTTGTTGATGTTTTTGCTTGTTGGCAGAAATATGACATAGATTTAATGATACTTGTGTTTGAACATGCTTTTACTGTAATACAAAAAAAGCACTTTGTATATCATAGTGAAGATTAAAGAGCCGGTTTATGCCGGTACTTTGTTTCATAACTGCTGATTGTCCTATTTAGTGTTTATTACCAGAGTGTTATAATGACAGGCTGTCTTGAGAGGGGGATTTTAGGTGCTAATGGATGTAGGCTGAAGTTACACTATAAGGGTTGTTTTCCAGCCTTTATATGGAGCTGTTTTAAGCACTTATAGTGCGAATTTTGGGTGCTGGAGCGTAGTCCGTAGCACGATAAGAGCACAGGTGCTTACACTATAAGTGTTTTTTCAAGCACCCGGACTGGTGCTAACCAACAACACTTGAACACGTGCTAATTTAGCACAAGTTGTGCGAGCACTAACAGGTGCTATCTGCAAATCTTAAGGTGCTGAATTTAGCACTTCATTTTTTAGAGTGTATGTAACTGGAAACCAAAGATTATATAGCGCTCCGCGCAAGATGGAGAACTGACCATAGGGCCCGTGTTAATTTGTATGGACGTCGCGATCCGCCACTGGTCTGAAACTGGCGAGTAGTTTGTACACGAGACATATAATGAGGGCTGGAATCTTTATCAGAGAAAAGGGGAGTGTTCAGCGAAATTGTGGTCCGAATTCGATTGAAACTTATTGTTTATTGCAAATAGAAATCTTCGGTACTGATTTGAAGCAGCTGAATATAAAATCGTTAGGGTTAGGGTTATGGCTGGGGCTAGGGCTAGGGATAGGGCTAGGGCTAGGGCTAGGGCTAGGGCTAGGGCTAGGGTTAGGGTCCTTTCTGGACCTTCTTTTGCAAGTACTGTACAAATCGCTGACATGCTATAGAAAATTAGTACACCGAGAGCCCGGCCTCATACCAGAATGGCGTTCATGTCGATTACGCGTTTCAGTGGAGAGTTATCCATCTTGCGCGTATAGCGCAATAATTTTTGCTGGAAACCAATAACTGTATTGGTACTGCCTTTACAATTTAGCCTGGTTGGATAACACTCAATTTTAAAAGATCAAAAGAAGTGACTCGCTAGGGAAGGGGACGTATTTTGAGTGATATGCGTGTATAGGCTATGCGGCCTACCGAGACAACTCAAATTGCAGCCAACTTATTTGTAGTTAAAGTAACCAACAATATAGTATTTGTGATAGACGCACTCGCCATACAGCGAACGAGCGTCTATCACAATGTGTGCAGATTTCCTGATTAATTATGCAAGCCAAACCAGCACTGACCACTCTAAGTTTTGACCAATCAAGGGCCCTGTACTATCTCGTAGAGCTTGGCGAGCGCGTCTATCACGTAGATAGCTGCTGCCGCGCGGACGCGCGGAATGGACCAATCAACATCCTCCGTCACGATCCTGACGGAAATGTTCTCAAAACAGATCTGATTGGCTGATGTGCCGTTGCAATTTGCATGCACGCATAACATCAGACGTATACGTACGAAGTGCATGGTATGGGTATAGAGTATAGAACGTCACATAGGGCGTACTCAGACAACCGCACGTAAGAGGAAAACCTTGCTATCTCGTACAAAAGTCATTTTTCTGGTAGTTTTCCAACTACAATATAATTACAAGGAGCGGGATTTTCAGGATTTTCCTAAAGGGGCGTGAAATAAAATGCATGTCTTGCGTAATGATGGTACACGAAGCTGACAAACGCAAAAGCCATTTTCGTACGATCAAAGCTATAGCAGGTTATGGCGGCTCCTGACGTGAACTGCCAACCAATTTTGTTTCCAAATTTTTGGTTCTCTTTTTTTAGTCCTCCCTCAAGATTTGTGCAGCCACTGTGTGTAGAATCGTAGAGCTATATAGCTCTTTGGTACAATCGAGGCCGGACGGTCATTTCACCGGACGTTCAACTCGAGCTATCCCTGGCCTGGCTGGAGTAATTTCATTGCATGGGCAATCTTGAACAAAAGACACCCGAATCACTAGCAAGGCCACATAAGATTCTCACATAATAACCAGTGTGTTTTTCATCCTTAAAGAGGATTTCAGACCCGATTGTGATTTTGGTGAAAGGGAATTTCAAGTATTAATTCCACTGGTAATATTAAATCTAGATAGAGAACAGGATATACCATACGCAACAATGGGTGTATGGGATTTCGGGGATGAGCACAGCAATATCGGTGGCCCTGTGGCTCACTAACAACCTATTGTCATTTTGATTCGATGTATGAATGTATTAAGCCGTAGCATTGAGTCCACTTATATCACAGACTCCACAGCGACCCACAGTCAGTTGACGAGTAAAGCACGTAGAGGGCAGATCGTCTCTGAGTTCAATTCTCTGCTACTGATACCAAAAGGTAAGAAATAGCCTATAAGACTATAGTTACAATACTATGGTAATATTTTGGTAACGGTGTACTACGAGGTAAGATAAAACAACCTAATAGCTTCTGCTGTTCCAAAATGATGTTTTAGACTTCCAGCAAATGTTCCCGAGTCCTTAAAGGTAGTATCATACTTTGGTTTTTATCAAAGAAATACAGATTCATAGACAAAAATATCAAGGAAGATACAGTTACAGTCATCTGTGAAAATTTCAGTCCCATACGGTGCCCACTTTTTGAGAAAATCGTGAAAAACGGCCACAGTATTTCTTAAGTCTTTTCCCTTTGATTTTTTATCTTTTAAAAGATCAAAAAGATGTTCGGTCATTGTTTTACTAATTTCTGGATAAATACACCATTTCAGGGGGAAACATTTTAACGGTAGGTTTCTACCAGCACCATCTTCATACCCTGAAAGTTATACGTAAATCTATGAAAATTTCTGTTTTGGTCTCTTACCAAAGTATGATACTATCTTTAAGCCCCAGATAGAAGAATTTTGTGCGACATTTCAGAATGAAAATACGATTTTCTTACGCGCTTGTTGCCAACTTGAAAACAGCTCGTCTGTCATTTACAGACGGCAATGGTAGATTATCCTGTAAAATGTTTCTGCATACAATGCTGTATTTATATCCAGACATTAAAACAAAACACCAAAACATAATTTTTTTTTCTTGAAAAGAATTTTATTTTAACGCGACTGCTTGGCCTATTCCCATGCACACAATTTTGGCGGCACAATAATTGCAGCAGTTTTTCGCTGTTTCCTACTGTTTCCAATTATTAATTGAGTTGAAAATGTCACAGGTTTGTTTTAATTTCATGACAAGTCAAATTATGAGCAGTCTGCAGCTGCTGCTCTGTCTCATTTACCTATTGTGCACATGCTTTTTAATAGATAAGGCAGTGCAGTTACAATAAGGGAAGATTATACCCACTGACGGACAATACAATTAAACCAAGTTGGAATCAGGGGCCAATTTCACGGCGCTGCTTAGCACAAAAAATCGCTAAGCATGACATTTCTGTCTTATTAAAAATCCGGATTAACAACCAAATGTCCATGTGTTGTGCATCACGTGTGATTGTTCTTTATGGATGTTGTTCGCTAGCGCTGACCATGAATATCAAATTGAATTTTTAACAGTGGTTTAATTGTTTTAATGGGCAACACATTCTTGTGCTAAGCAAATTTTGGTGCTTAGCAAAGTCCATAAAATTGGCCCCTGGTCAACTCGTTCAACTTGTACGCAAGTCAATACCATGTATAAAGAACTTTCTACTACTAGCCAACCTTAATTTCTGCTATTAAATTTCAAAAGTGTTAAGAATTGATACCCCAACACTCAATGGTAGTAAACCGTGACGGTCATTCCCATTCCACATTGTATGCTAATGAGGTCACTTGATGCCAAATCCGGCCATCTGATTGGTCAAGAAGCCTTGAAAAATGGGCACTGGGCACCGCTAACTTATGAGCCGACTGGGCTGATAACTAAATGACTGATAGTGCTCTACGATCTTCGCCATAATCCATGTACAGGTTGATCATCAGAACACCACACCACAATGGGGTTGAAGTCACTGGTTCTCATCACGCTGGTTGCCGGCTTTATGCTTGTGAATGCGACCAATGACCCCGAACCCGAAGAAATGGAGGCCTTTTTTAACTTGCGAAGGGAAAGAAGAAAGGTGAGGTTCTGGCGAGGCTGAGGCACTGGCTGTGGGTGTCATGGTTGTAGTCTGGCTCTGGCTCTTGCTCTGGTTGTTGCTCTTGCTGTTGCTCTGGCTCTGGCTCTGGCTCTGGCTCTGGCTCTGGCTGTTGCTCTGGCTGTTGCTCTGGCTCTGGCTCTGGCTCTGGCTCTGGCTCTGGCTGTTGCTCTGGCTGTTGCTCTGGCTCTGGCTCTGGCTCTGGCTCTGGCTCTGGCTCTGGCTCTGGCTCTGGCTTTGGCTCTGGCTCTGGCTCGGCTCTGGCTCTGGCTCTGGCTCTGGCTCTGGCTCTGGCTCTGGCTCTGGCTCTGGCTCTGGCTCTGGCTCTGGCTATATTTTTCGGTTCTATCGATCTCTGTGCACTTTACTATTAATTTGTACGATATTACATTAGTTTTAGTATTGTTTTCAATTTGTTTTAGGCTAACGCCGATGCCCTTCTGGAGACTCAAAAGATCAACGCCGCCCTTGCTGGACACACTGTCCTCCGTGGGATTGTCATCAATTACATGGGCGAAGCCGTGTCATCTACCGACACCGACTTCGCTCTGAAACTCACGTCGAAAGAGATGCGTGACATCGCAAATGCCTTTTTGAGTAACTTCGCTTCATTTACGTCCAGCGTGAACGCTGAGGGCGTCACTTACCGGATGTTGAACTTGGGAAATGGGAAAGTCGACGCATTTGCTAATAACGACCAATTAGGTCACCAAATCCTCCACATGCAGAAGGAAATACGTGCTATCTCCGTCATCCTCATGACTTACAATGAGTAGAATAGCGATCTGCTAGAATTCCGACACAAGCGACTTCAAAATAACAGTGCACCTTCTAGAGTTTGCAATGCGTTGGCCAATCACAATAATATTTTTCAGTTTCTGCGCATTGGGATGATTTGTCATCGCTATGGAAACTCTTGGAGGCGCACTATTTGGAATTGCCTGTGGTACTGTGCCGCTTTCCGTAATAATCACCAAGAGGGTGCGCTATAACCAGATCTTGTTTTTGGAATACCAGTAGAGAAATGCATTAGCATTAAATGCAAATTGCTTTAACACTTGCCTTTAGGTAGAGGGTATTGATACAATTCATCTTCTTTTCAAAAGCCATATTAAAGGGATGGTACAGAATTGAAAAAAAAAGACAAAATACACTTCATGATCACAGATTCACATGGAACTTACACAGTATAATGGTGATGATAGGAGAAAACATCCCATAAAATATTTTTGTCTGAAATGTCATATATTCATTGAAAAATAAATGAAACTATTTTCCGATTGGAATAAATCGCTTCGAAGCGTTTCATTCATTCGTTGAAATGTGTAAACGGGTTTTCACTATTTTCTCGTGACCCAAATGGCTGACCTCAAGACCTCAAACTTCTACAGGTTTGTCAGTTAAGGCATATGATGGATTACATAATGTGCTTTCACTGTCAGCAACGGTTTTGTCGCAAAAAGCAGTTCTGTACCATCCCTTTAAGAATCCAAACCTCTGACAATTTCGTCCAAATTCATTAAGCGCCTTTTTACTCAAAACGTTTTATTAACAATATTTTCGTATAATATTAATTTCGGTAATGGTTTCAAACGTAGTTAAAGTGTACTTATTTTTCTGAAAGTTTGGATATCTTAACAAGTTCATTAAAAAAATGTGAGTATTGCAAACAAAAACCCTATAATTATGCCATATGTTCTTTGAATTGCTGTATGTCTTCTGGTTGTGTGTGGTTTTTTTTTTTAATGATTTAATTATTAGTTTAATGTTCATTGCCTCATTTCACCCAATCATCATGCAGGCTTAAAGGTGTAATACATGATTGGTAAAGGCCACAGAAAAACACTCACACTTTGTCTAATTCAATATAATTATGCATCAATAATAAACCTGTGGACATTTATTTGAGCTTAATCAGACATCGGTTCTGAGTCACGAAAAAATGGCAAAGATTTGACAGAATTTCTTTTTCGAAAGAATTGTTTTGATCTTAATACCCTGAGATCAAAACTGTTTTTGGTCTTTGTTTGACTAATTTCTGGATAAATACGCCATTTCAGGCAGAAATAATGAATGGTGTTTTTCTACCAGCACCATCTCCATACCCTGAAAGTCAATGACGTAATTTGTTTTGGGTACGTTACCAATCGTGTATTGAACCTTTCAAGTTATAGACTAATAATTATACGTACCAAAGGATTATACTGGTTTTCAGTTACATAGGACGAACATTAAAGGGATTGCATACGCATGGGCGTCAATCCAAACTTGAGCATGGGGGGGACACAATAGCAACATGCAAGCATGTCACTTTTATAGGTATACTTTCAAAGTTAATACCATGACGTATTGCTGAAGCCCGTCTTCTTTCTCCCTCTCTCCACTTACCCCCCCCCCCCCCCCCTCTCTCTATAGCTCTCTCTATCCCACCACACACACACACCCACCCACACACACACAATTACCTCTTTCTGACTTTGTTTCCTTCAATTTGACCTTTGATTATATGAAAACTATATGAAAGGATGCCTTTATCATGCTTTCAACAAGAATGTTAAGAAGCTTTATTAACATATCTATTAAATACTGAAAAATAAAAAAGACAACAAAAGAAATGTGAAATATCATAATTTTTCTTTATTCTGTTTTTAAACAGGGTTTGATTTGTCCCTGAACATGTCGAAAATAAAGAGCTTTGTTATTTTCAAAATTGCAAATATTGAAATAGTATATACCGTATGTAATAAAATACAAAGGAAATAGTGAGACAGACTGTCACTATAACTCTCTGGTCACAAGGGGTCTGTAAAATGACACACAAAAAAATCCCATCATTTATCTAACAATTCTTTGACAAAGGAATTAGAATTTTGTTTATCTGATTTTCTAAGTTAAGAGCATGATGGTTAATAGCACCTAATTTTGATGGCACACTTATTTTATGTTATTAAGCATCTGCTTTATCTCTATGTATGCTGAATAAATTGAGAGGGGATAACAATAATTGATCTTTCACTTTCTTTGGAACTTGTTTCTAATTATTGCACAGTTGATGCTGGTAATTATTCTATAGGTGTTAATTAAACATTATAGTCCCTTGTTTGCTGCTTTGGTACAAATGTGACAGAGAAAACTCCATCAAATTGTGAAGATTATTGAATTTATTTATACGAATATACAAATTTGCAGCAATCAGCATGCTAGCATTTAATCCAAAATAATAATTAAACAAAGAACTGTTGAATTTACTACAGTTGCAACAACTGGGAAATTTATTTATATAATTCATGTATAAAGAATTGGAAGAAAATAAATGTTATTTTGAATTGAATTGAATCAAATTGTTTCTTGAATGCCATTGTTGGGAAACAAATACCCCCCCTCAAAATAAAGTACTCTAGCTAAGTGCACAAAAAGAGAGAGAACCAAAGATGAAAGTAGAATTACAGTATAATTTTGAGATAACTGATCTGCATTTTTTTTATATAACAGGATCATGTTTTCTCTTTCTTTCTCGTGCATTAGAAATATAAATGAGATATAACTTAGCAACAAACCAATCAATATATTTCAGCCAATGTTCTAACCTCTATTTGCATGTAATCACAAATCATGCTGCGGAGCTGTCTGTGAGTTGAAGCTGCTGCCCCGATTCTTTTGAGCTGATCAGCTAATGCCCTGAAATAACAATTCCCATCACCGCGTACATCTGCCCTAAACTTCAGATGACATCTTTTAGCATTTGACATCAGTCGTGCGTAATCACTTTCTGAATATAAATTATATAAAATTAGGAAAATGAGTTACAACAGATAATCTTCAGATTTTTAAGATTTAAAATATGCACAGGATTATCCTAGTCCATATTATTATTGTATATTTCGATTTAGTGTTATCTTCATAACTTTCAAAGAAAACACAAAATCATAAGTACTTCATCCTCTCGATTTGAATTTTCTAAATTAATCTTTTTTTGTGAGATAACAATTAGCAGTCTTGAATTAGTAGCAGTTAAAAGTATCAGATTTTTTAAAAAGACATAAATAAAGTAACAAGTGGAACGCCTCTGGCAGTCTCGCCTGCATTACGCAATTCAATATAGTAGCAGTGCTGACTTTGATGGTTAAAGTTCATTAACCCAAAATGATGTGACCTGCAACTCATGCAAAATTATCAGTAATACTTGAATAACCTTTTGTCCAAGTTTCATGAAATAGGCCCTTATACTTTTAAAGTTATGACATTTAAAAAAAAAAAACTTAACTGTGGTCTAAGTTCACCATCCCTCTTTACTTTATTTTTATTTATTTATTTATTTATTTATTTAATTTTTTTTTGGGGGGGGGGCTGATTTAAAGGGGGTTTGCACTTACCAGTTTCTGATGCTGTCCTTTCATTAGATCGCGAAACCTGATGGCGAGGTTGATGTCGCTTTGAAGGGAGCTTCTGTCATGTAAAGAGAAAGTTCACTATTATTAATACTCATATAGAATACTGGATCTAGAGAAGATCTAGAGTAGATATAGAATTACTATACTTGTCTTCAGCATGGCCTCCAACAGTAGGAACAATGAACTGGCTCTGAATTTTTTTGCTAATTGAGTGCAATTGAGGCACTTGATAGGCCTATGACTAGTTGCTCATGGGGGGGGGGGTCGGAATTTTAATCTCATGGATACAAAAAGGCTGATGGAATATTTTGGGCTTCAATTTAAGAAAAAAAAAACATAATAAGGTGCAGGTGATAGACTTTCACTAATCTAAGCAATAGATTTGCTCTTCGATTTTCTTCATTCGAGATGGTTCATATGGCCTCTGTATACCCCTCCCCCTAAGTCGTTACACTACACTTTCATTCAAGTACTGAGAGAATATGAAGCTATAGCCTTGAGTTAATGAAGGTTAGAAATCTGAGTCTAGCATAGGTGCATGGACAGTCCTTGGCTTTGTCCTTTAGGCCCGACGAAGTTTAAAACCCAGAGCCAGCTGATTAGGCCTAGGGCTAGGGCTATTAAACGTTAGGCCTAATTTTTAGTAAGTTAGCCTAGGCCTAGATCTAGGTTAGCTCAGATTCTTGCACGTTGGTTATACATGTACTTTACTTATACCGTAGGCCTACTTTAAATCATATATCATCAAACGACAGTCACAAAATGACAGTTATTGAAGGCATAAACAAGTTGTGAAATTCATATCAAAATTTTGACAAACGTGGCTATTTCTTGGTTTAGGACACCAGTCATCAAGTCAATGTAAAAACACGCACGCACGTGTTTTTCAATGGGAGAAAATTACTCTCGTAAACTTTATATACGGTACGCATTAGATCCATGTCATGACTGAGTCTGAGTGGACACCTAAGTTAACGTTACTCTATTTCAATAACGCCACAAATGCAAACCCTTCTACAGGATCATTTAACTTTGTACAATTTTACATTAACACTTATCAAGTGAACTTCAGACATTTTAACTTACAGTTGCCACTTTTCTAACAGGCATCTCCATGATCTTGATTCTTGAAAAATGTGCTCATCTGGTGCAACTAGCATTTTAGCTCAAAACAATATGATAACATAGGAATTCTGGGAAGGTTTGGCAACCGTGGCAGTATGGCAAAGTCTAATACACGCTATTTCAAGTCGCTTTTGTTGGTCGCCATATGCAGTGATATGCACTAGTGTGTGTATGACATTCCGTCGTCTTTCTCACGACCCGAATCAAGTCTATAAGGGACGTCGGCTGTGCTGGCAAAATTTCTTCGCCGGACGGATCGTCCCCATAGGTTTTGTACACGATTTTTCCTCGCCTGGTCCGCAATCGGAGAAACCACCATTCGCACGTGCAGCAATTTTGCTGTGTCATTGTTTACTTCCGCGGCCCATAGGTTATGTGCACGTCCTATGTTGGCCTGTATCTCAGTAGGGAAAGGTTGTATCCCAAATTTGCCCTCATTTTACAAAGACGTCATCTTATGAATATTAATGAGACAATGGAATTTTTAGATTTTTCACTTTATTTCGGTAATTACGTCAAAACAACGGACACGAACTAATGTCGGGTGAAAGGATTGTTAAAACAAAAATGCAATGGCATCAACTCGTCACAGAAAACGCAGAAAAGCCCAGCGTGCTGTTCGAAGAACAGTCGAAGCTCTGACAAAAACATGGGGGGGACATTTGATATTGTGTCCCCCCCTGAAAAAATCATGGGGGGGACACGTCCCCCCCGTCCCCCACCGATTGACGCCCATGTGCATACGTTTGGTAATTTGAGCCTAATGTTTGTTTCAAACCAATATAATTGTTTATATATACCATAAAACTAACCTGTGAAAGTTTCAATTCAAAAGGTGGTAGCGTTTTTGAGATTTTGGCGACAAACTAGAGCGGTTATTTCACGCTAGAGAACAGTAATTCAATAGCTGAGAAGCGTTACGGCCATAACGCTTCTCAGATTCATAATTTTTGGAGATAAAAAGTGACATATTTTTCCATTACCGCGGTACTTCGAATTGAACGTTTCTCAATATGCATTATACTATCCAAAGCAGCTGTAGGCCTACTTCTCACCAAGTAAGTTTTTATTGCCACACATTTTCAGAGTCATTACCAAACGTATGCAATGCCTTTAAACAACCATATTATTGCACCGTATACAAATCAATCATAAAATAAATCTCCATGCAGGGTTTCACAGACTGATGATCAGCCATCATAATTAGGCTGGCCTGGATGTGGCGTAATTCGGGAAAAAAAATTACACCTTAAGATTATCATGCTATAGGATCGAAACGTCTGGCACTAATAACTCCAGGCATTTTACACATTTCAGGGTATTAGTTTGGTTAATGAGCGACCCTGGGCCGACCCTAGACAAGTTATATCCTCTTTGAAATCGTTATGACAAGAAGCTATGCTGAATTACTGTGATGCCATATTGTGTGTACAAAAAGCAAGGCCAGGCCAAACCAGGCCATTCATTTCATTCCATCATTTCAATTCAAGCTTTCCCCAGTTAAGATTATTATTTCGTTACGCATTATATAACACAGGCAACAACAAAATGCCTCGAACGAATCTCAGACTTATCCCGGGGTCGATTTCACTAATGCTTTGCGATCAAGCCCAAATCCATCGCTAAACGGGAAATAGATCGCTACTTTGCGTAGCAATTTTCCGTTTAGCGATGAATTTGGGCTTTATAATTTATAAATAGCGATGATCGCAAAGCATTAGTGAAATCGGCAGTATGGGTATTATGATCCTGTAGCTGGGTCGTACTTCCATATTATACGTCTGTGCACAAATACATTTTTTTTATAAGAAATGAAAACCTGGGGTGAAACACCCCAAACCGTTTCGTAAACATCCTACTCCTCGAGTCGGTCTAGGGCCTATTTCATAGAGCTGCTTAGCACAAAATAATTTGCTAAGCATGACATCCTAATAAAAACCGGATCACAACCAATGTGTTGTGTATCACCGTTGCAATTGTTCTTTGGCTGTTGTTCGCTGACCATGAATATCAAATCGAAATTTCAGTGGTGGTTTGTTTTATTGGGCAGGCTATTTTTGTACTAAGCAATTTTTTGTGCTAAGCAGCTCTATATGAAATTGGCCCCAAGTGCCGCGGCCATGGGCCAATTTCATAAAACTGTTAAGCACAAAAATTTGCTTAGCACAAAAGTCTCTCGCCCAAAAAAACAAACCACCATTGAAAATTCCATTTGATATTCATGGTCAGCGAACAACAGCCAAAGAACAATCACAAGTGATACACAACACGTGGAAATGTTGTTGTTAACCCTGTTTTTTTAAGACAGACAGAAATGTCATGCTTAGCAAATTTGTGTGCTTAAAAGTTTTATGAAATTGGCCCCAGTGGTCTTCGTGCTTCACTCTTGCCGCAAGAGGGCGCACTAGCCCAATTATTAACCAGCAGTGCAGTCATGTGTGATGCATGATACAGCAATCTGATCGTGTTGTTTACATAGTCGAGCCATTTCCTACCGTACCAGCCTACAACTGCTACAGTACAATATTCTGTGATTTATGCCGGTGATCAAGGCTTTTCAGGTGAACAAGATGATGAATCAATACAAGTAAATGTCATAGAAAAGGTATGATTGTATTTGTTTGTTTAATAGTTACTTTGATATATTGCAAGTTTGAAGTTGGCTTGTAAGTTGGCTTGTAAATTTCATTATTTGTAGCGTAAGTTGCCCTAACTTCCTAAGTAGGGCCATAGGGGGATTGTGGGTTAACGGGTCCTAAAACTATTAAGGAAAGGAAACTACTATTTGAAAAGTAACTTACCTACATATACTTTGTTGGTCTCCTCCTCTATATTACCAAGCTTAAATTTTTGGAAAGATGGCAGGGCTTTGATTTTTGAGGGAAATTATGGGGTAAAAACGGTAACCAAGATTGTAACATTTCACCGCCGCACGGCCGGACGGCCGCAGACGAGAATAGTCTGGTTTGTGGTTTCCACTCTGACATTTTGAGGACTCTTAGTCTGTTGGGTCTGGGCACTAGACTAACCAGACCAGACAAAATGGCCTCACGCGATCAGACGGTCTGTTTTAAAGTTTACAAGAAGTGCGTAAGAAAATTGAATTTTAACCCTGAAATGTTTAACAAATTTCTTCAATCTGGGCTTTTAAGGACCCAGGAACATTTGCTGAAAGTCAAAAGTATCATTTTTGAGGAGTAGAAGTTAGTTCAGAGCCAAAAAAATCAATGTGTTTTGGGATCCCGTCAACCCACAATCGCCGGCCATAGACCTTTACTTTAGGAATTTTCCTCCAGGTCTATGGTAGGGCCTATTATTTAGTAATCGCTATGCAGCTAGTACTACTACTAGTAGAAGGCCTATCATTAGGCCGGAAAAAAAATTGTTGTGTTGCCCTCCGCAACACAACAAAATGCCAAAACTTTGGGTCGGGATTTTTTTTGGAAAGAATTCCACTGACGGCCATGACGGAAACAGGGTTATTTCCTCCAAGACTGAGTTAACTTATTGGATGCAAGTCATGATGAAGTTCAATCTCAGGAGTGAAAACTGGTGTAGCTTATCTAAAAAGTGAGATTTTCAGGGTTTTTTTACCTACAATTATACACTTCGAATGCAGCGGTAGCCATTTTTCTCAAAACGCCCTCTGTCGGTCCTATAGGTTTGTGCACAAATGATGGCCGTCAGTGGAATTCTTTCCGTTATATGCATAGCTTGTGCAAGGCCAGCCTTACATAACAATTCAAAGCTCAGAATTAGATCCAGTGGCAGTGAACAGTATTAACTCGGGCACTGAACTCGAAACTCCCTTTTTAATTTTAGGGGTCGCCAGTCGGAGGGGTCGATGGTCGTATGACCGTCGACCCCCAAAATTTAAAAAGGGAGTTCAGCACCCCAGTTAGGGGATCTAGCTCAGAATGGTTATAAATCTTACCCATGGATACAACTTGTGCAGTGTGGTGTAATAAGTGGATTATGAATTATGTGGGTTGGTTTTCATTTTCAAGAGATTTGCTGGTATAGTCTATCAAGGACGGACCCGCTCCCCTCCTTTTCTTCCAGCAAAACAAAAAAGAAAACAAAAAAGAAAATGTAAAAACAATAGGGAAACAGAAAGACTCAAAATGAGAAGAAAAAGAGGGAAGAGACAAAATAAGCTAGCTTTACTGTGCCACAGGAAAACAAAATGTGTGGTAAACTGTGTTATGCTGGTGGGTCAGGGTTTTAAAGTAAAATCTATCTCCCATCTACCTATGTACTTGATAATGATTCTTTGATTTATATGTTCTTGAAGACTTTGTACAGTGAGATACTCGACTCGAACGTCTTGGGTTCACATCCACAATGACGGACCCCACAGAGACCGAGAAGCTCATTAAGTCGGTGAAGATCGACGAGACGGAAGGATGGAGCGAGAATCGCCGGAGAGCGAGCCGACGCTGGATCACCATCGAGCCCGTCATCTTCTCATGCCTAATTGCCTACGGGACCATCCAGACGCTACGCACCGAATACGTCCGCGTTCTGACCTCGCAGGAGTTCGGCGCCAACGACACCGAGGCCAACATGACCTGCTTCGTCAACACGACCAGCCCGGAGTACAAGCTAGAGGAGAAGGTGCAATCGGAGACTTCCTTGAGGGTGATGTACCTCACCATGTGCAGCGCGGGACTCAATATCTTCTCCGCGCCGCTGCTGAGCACGCTCAGTGACCAGGCGGGGCGAAAGATGGCGCTCTTCCTGTGCTGCTTTGGTATCTTTGCCAACTCCTGCGTCTACTTGGTGGTGAGCGGTTTCCATCAGCCGTTCTACTACCTCTTCGTCGGGGAAGTCCTTCAGGGTCTTACAGGAAGCCTGACTCTCATGGTGGCCGTCTCGCTGGCGTACATCGCTGACGTCACCACCAAACAGCAGCGGATGTTCCGCTTCGTCATCATTGACACGACGCTCTTCTTTGCCATCGCCGTGGCGCAGGTTGCCATGGGTTACGTGGTCAGCGCTTACGGGTTCGTCCCGCCGTTCGCTGCAATGAGCATTGCTTGCGGAGTGTCCATGTTGTATATTGTGGCGCCGAAAATGCTGATAGAGACCCGAGTGAAACAGAGTTACGGATCTTGTGAGTTCAGATTGAGTTGTGTCGTCTCGTTCCTTAAAAGAAATCGCAATTTTGTGCAAACTATCCCACAATGCAATTTCTCACATACCTTCACTGCATACTTCCAGCGCTATCCACGAAAGGGCTCACTTGTTTCGGCTGGGGCCAATGCCACGGCCCTGCTTAGTAAAAAAATGTGCTAACCATGAAATTTCTGTCTTAATCAAAACAGGATTAATTACAACCAAATTTCCATGTGTTGTGTAGGCCTATCACTTGTGATTGTTCTTTGGCTGTTGTTGGCTGGTAATGAATAGACCTATCAAATGGAATTTTCAGTGGTGGTTTGTCTTTATTGAGCAAGACATTTTGAGCTAAGCAATTTGTTTTTTGCTTAACAGCTCCATGAAATTGGCCCCAGGCTTATCTCAGGGCTTTAAAATTCCTGCTTGGGTGTTCGCCATTTTTATCAGGACCCCACCCAAATTTTTCCTAACCGAACAATTTCATACTCGTATTACCAATGACAGTTGCCATCTCAGACCCAAGAATGGACCTAGTCAAACTTTTAATATAAGCCTGGATCGGGGCACAATTTCATGGTCTCTGCTTACCACAGACTTTGGCGCTTACGATCCTAATTTTTCGCTTACAGGGTCAGCGACGATTTTCTACGCTAGCCTAGCAAGCGAGAAATCCTTACTTATGCAAACTACACACACACACAACTGGCAATTCCTTGCTTAGCCATGAAATAAGCACAGAATTTCCTGCTAAGCGCTGATTCAGATTGTACGCTTACAGTAAACAGGGCCATCAAATTGTCCCCGACTTTTAAGTTTTTTCTCCTCGTTTTAACACTTGTGTCACTTATGCCTCATTTTGATGGAATCACCAGCCATCAGGCAGGTGTCGGAACTTTTCGGGAGCCTGGTGCAGCTGATGCAGGTCAAAGAGGGCGCCAGACACATCCGCATCGGTCTACTGATCTTGATCGGGTTTTTCATGACGCTCATGTTCCAGGTAAGATGTGACGTCAATTTCGTCCAATTCGGGCCAATTTCATAGAGCTGCTTAAGCACCAAAAATTTGCTTAAGCACCAAAAACCTTGGTGGATAAAATCAGTATGCCAGCCTGAACTCCTTGTGAATGGTATGCTCATTAAACAATGGCCAAATACAAGTCAAAAGCAGTAAACACCACATGAACATTGTTTGGTAATCCTGTTTAGTTTGATCAAGGAAGATTTTTCAAGCTTAAGCAAATTTTGTGCTTATAATAAGAAAATTGATTGATGCTTGTGTAGCGCCCTCTTGTGGTTGTGCACACACACATTGAATATTAGCTTTTTATTGTGTAGGGTGCGGTGGCAACCTCCATCTTGCTGGGCATGGGATCACCGATATGTTGGTCTGTTGTCACTGTGGGTATCTTCACCGCCGTAACCTTGTTCGTAGGCTGCCTAGGTAAGCAGGATTCGCGATTCTTTTTAAATTTTGTTTACTGCATGCAAGCACAAGATAAACTGCTGAAGACAAGCTGCTAAGCGCAAGAAAAGCTGCTAAGCATAAGAGAAGCTGCTGAGCATAACTTATAATCTGCTGAGCATTTAAGCTGCTAAGCACAAGATAGATGATAAGCACAAGATAAGCTGCTGAGTACAAGATAAGCTGCTGAGCACAAGATATCTGCTAAGCACAAGATAAGCTGCTGAGCACAAGATACCATCTAAGCAAAAGATAATCTGCTGAGCACAAGATGCCTGCTAAGCAAAAGATAATCTGCTGAGCACAAGATAAGCTGCTGAGCAAAGATAAGTTGCTAAGCACAAGATAAGCTGCTAAACACAAGATAGTGTGATTTTTAAGCACAAAATAATGCTGCTGAGCACAAGCTAAGCATAAGATAAGCTGGAAACCACAAGAACATTTTGAAAAAAAAGTGCTTATGTTGACTTGTGACCGATTTAGCCTGCACTTTCGTGCATTGACAAAATGGACGACTTGTGTACAAGTGTACAAATTTTGTTCCCACGATACAGGTCTACTGATTGCTGGAATGACCCTTCCCAGAATCCTCAGGGAATACTGGATCATCTACCTTTCGTGCCTGAGTTCCATCGGTTGCTATGTCCTCACGGGCTTTGCGAAGACAAGCCTCTTCATGTTCATAGGTATAAATAAGTAGTTTTGTTTTTAAAGCTTTTCAACTTTATATGACCAAGGACACAGCAGGGGCTTAAAGTTGATGGTTCAAGGCTGGGGATTATAGAAGCCCAAGAGCCCAGGCAAAGCCCAGGCCTGGCCAGGCTTTTCAACTATGATCCAAGACACAGCAGTGGCTTGAAGTTGATAGTTCAAGGCTGGGGATTATAGAAGCCCAAGAGCCCAGGCAAAGCCCAGGCCTGGCCAGGCTTTTCAACTCGGATCCAGGGCACAGCAGGGGCTTGAAGTTGATAGGTCAAGGCTGGGGATTATAGAAGCTCAAGAGCCCAGGCAAAGCCCAGGCCTGGCCAGGCTTTTCAATTATGATCCAGGACACAGCAGGGGCTTGAAGTTGATAGTTCAAAGCTGGGAATTATAGAAGCCCAAGAGCCCAAGCAAAGCCCAGGCCTGGCTAGGCTTTTCAAAGACTGGGCCAAACCAATGTTCAAGTTTCTGTTCTTAATGATTATCAGCCTTTGAGAAAGATCCTGCTAGGATCGAAACGCGTCAGGCCCTCCTAACTTTAAGCACTTAATGATTATCGTTAACTGTTTTATTCGCAGCAAGTTTTATTGGATGCATTCGTAACCTACCAGGACCAATTATTCGTACGATGTTATCCAAGGCCGTCACGGAAGACGAACAAGGTACCATGTCCACCGTATTCATTTTAAAAAATATCCTAACCCACCTTCATAGCACAGTTTATCAGGGCCCAATTTCATGGAATCTGTTACCGTTAGCAAAAATTCTTCGCTTACGGTAGCAGAATTTGTTTGGTTACGGTTAGCGTATTTCACGGAAGAGTTTCCTTTTTAGTAACGGTTAGCAAGGAATTTGTGCAGAATGCATACGACAGCGCGTTAGCAGAAAATGATCACAGTTACCCTAGAAATTCTTCGCTAACCGAGAGTCTTGCTTACGGATTCCATGAAATAGATTTCACGCGTAGCAGTGCCCGTAAGCACAAAAATAGGCCGTAACGGATTCCATGAAATTGGGCCCTGTTGCGTTACCAGCCGTAAATGTTCAAGTTATATTTTTTCATTATATTGTTGTCATGTAGTCAAAAAATGAAGCGTGCATGTTTAGAGGTACTATCATACTTTGGTAGCATGCCGAAACAGAAATCTTCTCAGATTTAACTATAACTTACAGGGTATGAAGATGGTGATGGTAGAAACAAACCGTTAAAACTTTTCTGCCTGAAATGCTGTATTTATCCAGAAAAGAATAAAACCAATTGAACCCCTAAACATTTTGATCTCATGAAGATCAAAACTCCTGTGAATAGATTTTTAAATACTGTGAGCCCTTTTCACGGTTTTCTCAAAAAGTGGGCACAGTACGGGACTGTAAATTTCACAGATGACTATTACAGTATCTTCCTTGATATTTTTGCTCATGAATCTGCATTTCTTTAACAAAAACCGAACTATGAATTTTCCTAAGTTTTTCATGATTTGCATAATATGCAAAATTCCACTTAAAAAAAATTCATCTCATTGTATTTTCAGGTTGTGTGTTCGCCATGATTGGTGTGATCGAGAGCCTAGCTAGCTTTGGATCCCCGCTTATGCTCGGGGCCTTCTACGCAGCCACGGTCCATATATACCCGGGACTGGTGTTTTTTATGCTGGCGGGAATCAATATCATACCTATAGGACTGACTATGTAAGTTGAACAACATAAACAACATCAACAACAACAGCAACGATAAAAACAACAACAAACAGACACCAGACGAAAATTAGGAAAAGGTATCTTACTTTTATTACTGACTAATAGTAAATGACAGCAACAGTAACACAATTAAGCAACATCAACAACAATAACAACAACAACAACAGCAGCAGCAACTGCAACAGTAGCAACAGCAACAACAGTAGCAATAGCAGCAGTAGCAGCAGCAACAACAACAGCAGCAATAGGAACAGCAGCAACAGTAGCAGCAACAGTAGCAGCAACAATAGCAGCAACAGTAGCAGCAACAATAGCAGCAGTAGCAATATGACCAGCAGCAGCAACAGCAGTAGCAACAACAGGGGCAACAGCAGCAACAACAACAACCAACAGCAACAGCAACCAACAACAACAGCAGCAACAACAACAGCAGCAGCAACAGCAGCAGCAACAACAGCAGCAACAGCAACATCAACAACAACAACATCAACAACAAAAACAGCAAAACTAACACACTTTCACAATGAGCTATAATCATTTGTAGATAGTGCTACCATGGCCTACACTTGCTACCTCACCATAAATAGCCTTAAATTCCATCCCATATTAAGTTATGTCCCACTACCTTTGTCTTTAACTTCATTACACAAATATCACCTGTTCAAATTTTCTTCTCAACTTTGACAATATTGGAAGCCAAAAAGTTATACAAAATTCAGTAAGCTGGACTTTGTTGTGCAAACGATGCCGTCATCCATTGTGTGCGGTGAACTTCAAGTGGTTACTTTGTACTTTGAGCTTGGCATTGTAAGCCCAAATTAGAACCGTTTGAGATAAGACTAGCCTAATCTCAGTGCTTAGTATAGTCCAAATGAATAGTATCGCAATGCTAAATGATAAGAAATTAAAGATAAAAACCACGAAATAGAACATAAGAAAGACTTTGCCGTAGACTTTGCGCACACATTTTTTGTCAATTTAAAACCTTTCTTTGTTTGTTATTGAAAAGTGAGCAAAGAAAAATTGACTGGAGCGAGATTCGAACCGGCGACCTCCTGAACACCGTACTGGCGTTCTTACCAATTGAGCTATCTAGCCCTATGTTGGCGGTGTCCCTAATAGTCAATACAGGCGTTTCACAATAGTGCGCCACCACGAGATTGCAACATGTTGGCCAATTCGTCTTCAAACTGCGCATCTTTCCACATGCGCAGTTTGTCAACAAAATTAATTCCCGCATATTGTGATTGGCCAACGCGTTGCAAACTCATGGTGGCACACTATTGTGAATCACTTGTAATTTGTTCGTTTGGCAGTCAGAAGCCATGAAATCACGCACATACCGCCATACCCCAAGGATCATTAAAGATACGTGCAGCATTAGCAATGCTGCAACCTGAGAAACAGTACATGGGGATCACTCAAAGATGATGCAGCTTTTTAATCAATAAAATCATCAAATAACCACAACTGACTAAACTTTTCTTTTTTCATTTTTCTCTTTTAAATAGATTCGTCCATAGCAACTAATTTTGCTAATTTTTGTTTCGCTTATTTTTTCAGGATGTTACATGGCATGCTTGTCCGCATGGGAAAAGCCGATTCGAAAGACGGCGTACCGAAACCAATACAGGTACAAGTTGAGTCCTTCGCGCAGGATACCGACCACAACGATTAATGGCCCGACAACTCCCGTTCCCATAGCAACCGATTACCCAGTAAGACCCTCACACTGAAAAGATGAAAATTTATGAAATGAAATTATTAGTCCCTTCAAAAATTGGACCATCAAGCCCCCATATAATTGGGCTCTACAGTCATGTGTCCTTTAAAATACCACACTGTGCAATATCCCTATGGCACATTCTTTGGACTTGGACCAAGTTGGGCCATCAAGCCCCCATATAAAGTTACAGTGCCTGGGCTCTACAGTCCTGTATCCTTCAAACTACCACACTGTGCAGTATCCCTATGGCACATTCTTTGGACTTGGACCAAGTTGGGCCATCAAGCCCCCATATAAAGTTACAGTGCCTGGGCTCTACAGTCCTGTGTCCTTTAAAATACCACACTGTGCAATATCCCTATGGCACATTCTTTGGACTTGGACCAAGTTGGGTCATCAAGCCCCCATATAAAGTTACAGTGCCTGGGCTCTACAGTCCTATGTCCTTCAAAATACCTCACTGTGCAGTATCTCTATGGCACATTCTTTGGACTTGGACCAAGTTGGGTCATCAAGCCCCCATATAAAGTTACAGTGCCTGGGCTCTACAGTCCTGTGTCCTTCAAAATACCTCACTGTGCAGTATCTCTATGGCACATTCTTTGGACTTGGACCAAGTTGGGTCATCAAGCCCCCATGTAAAGTTACAGTGCCTAGGCTCTACAGTCCTGTGTCCTTCAAAATACCACACTGTGCAGTATCCCTATGGCACATTCTTTGGACTTGGACCAAGTTGGGCCATCAAGCCCCCATATAAAGTTACAGTGCCTGGGCTCTACAGTACTGTATCCTTCAAAATACCACCCTGTGCAGTATCCCTATGACACATTCTTTGGACTTGAACTAAGTTGGGCCATCAATCCCAATGCTTTTCCTTCTGTGTATATACATTTTATAAAATGAACAAGTTTCTTAGCGAGCTTATTATTTGTACAATTTGAACAATGGTCGAGTTGAGTTTTACATATAGATTTTTATACCACAAATTAATAATGCATTTAATTGCAAGTAGCGTCCATTATTAGAATATCATTATGATTAATATATTGTTTAAAAGTCAGCTGCGAAAGCTTAAAGTGACCATCCAAGTTTCGGAGATAATTATGTCAGAAAGTTATCGGTAAATCTGTGAACATTTCTGTTTGGGTATGTTACCAGCCCTGTGGTCGATTTCAGAAAGATTTGCGATTCATCTTTTAGATGAGTCATTCATGTTTCCATAGCAGCTGGTATTGTGACATGATCACACTTTGCTTAGCAATTAAGATTTGCTACGCATGTTGCGAACTGTCTTAGCCTTTCGTGAAATCGAGCCCTATACTGTACCGTTAAAATTTAGGCCACTTTGTGATTACCATTATATGGCGTCTGTGCTTAATAGGTACCAGTCCGAACAGCCGCTGGTTCAAACTCCCTCAGCGTTTTGTCCAGATTCTTTCCGAGTTCTCTGTCGGAGCCCTGGCATGTGGACAGCGACTCCGGATCACCAGTCAAGTATTCTGGTTGGGTAGAATTGGAGGAGTCCGGATCCAATCAGCCGTCTTCCTGGTAGTTTTCAAAAATTTAAAATATTTGCGCTGTACAAATTGTACTCATGGCAGCAATTCAGCTTTGCACATTGCAGTAATTGCCCTGTCATTTCCTTTGTGCCCCTGGTCATTGCCTTGGTGCCCCTGGTCATTGCCTTGGAACCCCTGGTCATTGCCTTGGAACCCCTGGTCATTGACTTGGTTCCCCTGGTCATTGCTTTGGTGCCCCTGGCCATTGCCTTGGTGCCCCTGGTCATTGTCTTGGTGCCCCTGGTCATTGCCTTGGTGCCCCTGGTCATTGCCTTGGTGTCCCTGAACATTTCCTTGGTGCCCCAGGTCATTGTCTTGGTGCCCCTGGTCATTGCCTTGGGGCCCCTGGTCATTGCTTTGCAGTGCCCCTGGTCATTGCCTTGGTGCCCCTGGTCATTGCTTTGCAGTGCGCCTGGTCATTGCCTTGGTGCCCCTGGTCATTGCTTTGCAGTGCCCCTGGTCGTTGCCTTGGTGCCCCTGATCATTGCTTTGCAGTGCCCCTGGTCGTTGCCTTGGTGCCCCTGGTCATTGCTTTGCAGTGCGCCTGGTCATTGCCTTGGTGCCCCTGGTCATTGCTTTGCAGTGACCCTGGTCGTTGCCTTGGTGCCCCTGGTCATTGCTTTGCAGTGCCCCTGGTCGTTGCCTTGGTGCCCCTGGTCATTGCTTTGCAGTGCCCCTGGTCATTGCCTTGGTGCCCCTGGTCATTGCCTTGCTGCTCCTGATCATTGCTGTAAATATTCCTTTTGATTATTGCCTAGTTGGTGCCCATTGTCATTGCTTTGCAGTGTGTTTAGTCATTGCCTTGGTGCCCCTGGTCATTGCTTTGCAGTGCCCCTGGTCGTTGCCTTGGTGCCCCTGGTCATTGCTTTGCAGTGCCCCTGGTCGTTGCCTTGGTGCCCCTGGTCATTGCTTTGCAGTGCCCCTGGTCATTGCCTTGGTGCCCCTGGTCATTGCCTTGCTGCTCCTGATCATTGCTGTAAATATTCCTTTTGATTATTGCCTAGTTGGTGCCCATTGTCATTGCTTTGCAGTGTGATTAGTCATTGCCTTGGTGCCCCTGGTCATTGCCTTCAAATGTTTCAGCTGGAATGTCATTGACCAATGTATACTTCTACCAACCATCTTTATACCCTGTAAGTTATACATATCAAAATCTGTGAACATTTCTGTTTTGGTTTGTTACCAATGTTGTGCATTTAAAGGTAGTATCATACTTTGGTAGCAGATTTTAGTTCACAGATTTAACTGTAACTTACAGGGTATAAGGATGGTGATGGTAGAACATACCGTAAAAAATAGTCTGCCTGAAATGCTGTATTTATCCAGAAAAGAGTAAAACCACTGACCCCAAATATTTTTGATCATTTAAAGATCAAAAATATAAGAGAAAAGGCTTAAGAAATGCTATTGGTGTTTTTCACTGTTTTCTCAAAAAGTGGGCACCGTATGGGACTGAAATTTTCACAGATGGCTGTTACTGTATCTTCCTTGATATTTTTGCCCATGAATCTGTACTTCTTTGACAAAAACCAATGTATGATATTACCTTAATAATACAAAATATCTTTCTATGCAATATATATTTGTGTTTAACAAAAACAATCAAGTATAAAAGACAACAAAAATTATAGAATCATTTTTTTATAAATGCTTTTTAATTAATTTAATAGAAACAGTTCAATTGTTCCAAATATGTAAATATATAATTTGCTGCACCTGAAGTTTGTTATTGAAAAACTTACAACTCGAAATAGTGACCTTTGTTAGTAATTATTAGAAACCAAATTTTTAGTTTTTGGATTTTTATGTATATTAGTGTCATCTTCTTGTAAGATTTTAATGAAATAAATATAAAATTATATTGCAATATTTATTTTCCCGATAATACAAACGATGTTTATTTTCTTGCATTGGGTAATATTTGGTGTCAACTTTTAACTGCCATACCAGTGCTCTACCATCTGAGCTATCCAGCCCTATGATGGGGCCTCCCTATAGTCAACTATCTTTGCTCAGGATGCCAGTCAGAAGCCATATAACCCATTAACTGCCATACCAGTGCTCTACCATCTGAGCTATCCAGCCCTATGATGGGGCCTCCCTGTAGTCAACTATCTTTGCTCAGGGTGCCAGTCAGAAGCCATATAACCCATTAAGTGCCATACCATTACCAGTGCTCTACCATCTGAGCTATCCAGCCCTATGATGGGGCCTACCAAGTACTATCTTTGCTCAGGGTGCCAGTCAGAAGCCATAACCCATTAACTGCCATACCAGTGCTCTACCATCTGAGCTATCCAGCCCTATGATGGGGCCTCCCTATAGTCAACTATCTTTCCTCAGGGTGCCAGTTACAAACAGTGAAAACCATAAACCCATATAACACTTTTACTAACTAAAAGTTTACGTACTACAAAAATGACCCACAACTCAGTTTATTGTTAATAAATATTATTAAATAATTACCCACAAAACATTCCTTTTTATTCTAAAGCTTTTAGCTTAAATAATCTCAATAATACAGAGAAACAAAATAATTTTTTTTAATTAGCCACGAGGTAGCTTTTGTAAATTTTTCAAATTATTTTTCAAAGACAAACATTTTCAGTACAAAAATAAAGATTTATCTGTAGAAGAAGTAACAAATATCATATTCTGTCATTTTTATGTAATACTGGTCATTCACTTTCATATATACTGTAAATATTTCTTTAATACCAACATTTAGAGTAGAAACTTTAATAATACTGGTCAGGCCCAGCCACTGAAAAACCGGTCCAGGCCCAGGGCTGAAATCCTCCTCTTGTCAGCCCTGAACTTCACTACAATAGAGCTGCTTCAAATCAATAAAGCCTGGCTTCTAGATACTGTCCATGATCAATTCACCACGTGAATAACTCTTCTTAAGAAATACAAATAATAAACTGCTGCAAACTGCTCATCAGCCAAAAAGACCTCAAATATATCAAATGCTCAGAGTTAGGAGGGCCTGACGCGTTTCGATCCAAGCAGGATCTTTCTCTGTCGTGATTTGGCTGAGTCACTTCCCTTTTAGCCTCTGAGAAAGATCCTGCTAGGATTGAAACGCGTCAGGCCCTCCCAACTCTAAGCATCTTCTTAAGAAAGAAAGTTGGTTCTGAAAGAAACTGGAAAAAAATTTGATAAACTCAAGGTTAATAGCCACAGTCATTACTCAGAATTGATGGTTACAGCTATGGCTAGGGCTGGTGCTAAGTACAACAGCTTGCCTGTCTTCACTGAGGCAAAATGTGCTTCGCAACAGCACAGCCGTAGCCATTAATATGGATCTGATTTTAAGACTGAGGCTTGGTCGTTGGAACATGAATCTTGGGCTAAGAGATCGCAAACGTCCAGGTTTGAAACTCGATGTCGTGGTTTGGCCGAGTCGCTGCCCTGCAGTGACATGTACCCTGGCCGTGGCTGCCACACGTTTAGACTCTGAAGAACCCTGCCAAAAGACACGAAGAAAATAATGAGATATAATTTACTTCTGAAACTGTTACAATTCAACCATTCTGATACGCAATAACGGGGTACAGTTAGTGGTTGTGATTCGTGAAATCGTGGAGTGCTGTTGCCTAGTGGTCTGGCGTGTCGTACTCAAGATCTTGTCGTCAATCTACAGATTGTGGGTTCGAATCCAGCCATGGGCTAATGGCGCTTGCGTCCTTGGGCAAGACGCTTTGAACATATTGCTCCTCTTCACCCAGGTGTAAATGGGTACCTGTGAGGGTAGAGATGGCTTTGTGGTTTGATTAGCCTTTGTGCGCTTTATAGTAGCCGGGGCTGTATACTCCCCAGGGAGTTGAGATTGTTTCAGGAATGTAAGTGGGGCCCGATGACCAGGGATAATAATGAGCGCCTTGAGCACCCTCTGGGTGGATATGTTGTGCATTAAAAATATCTATATTATTATTATTATTATCAAACGTAGTATAAATTTCTCTCAAAATGATCTTACCGTACGATTACTATGGCAACCGCCAGGATGCCGATGACGACAAGGAAACTGATGGCTGGATGATGCACCATTACCATGGCAGAGTAGAGTCCGTTCAGCAGGAATGGTGAGATTGCGTGAGCCGCGCTCACTACCACGGCAACGCATCCGAACAAAGCACCTGATATAAAACAGTCCAATCAAACAATCAGAAAATGTCTCCTGGGGTTAATTTCATAAAGCTGGTTAGCACAACAAATTTCTTAGCACAAAAATAGCTTGCCCAATATTAAACAAACCACCATTGAAATTTCCATTTAATATTCATGGTCAGCGAAAAACAGCCAAAGAACAATTTCAAGTGATGCACAACACACGGAAATTTGGTTGTTAATCTTGTTTTTACTATTAGACAGAAATGTCATGCTTAGTGAATTTTTGTGCTAAGCAGCTCTGTGAAATTGGCCCCTGTGATGATGACTGGAACAGGCTAGTCGAAACGTTGAGACCTTAAGAGAAGTGCGAACGAAATAGAAGTGTGAAAGTATGAACGATTCTTACATGGTGTTTCTGCAAACCGATCCACATACCAATTGTCACCATGCAAGGCCTCAAATCTTTCTTGAAACAGAAAATGTTCAGTTAGAACTGACCCAAGAGCCCATGCTTTGCCTGGGCTCTTGGGCTTCTATAATCCCTCAGCCCTAAACTATCAACTTCAAGCCCCTGCTGTGTCCTGTATCATAGTTGAAAAGCCAGGCCGGGTCTAGGCTTTGCCTTGGCTCTTGGGCTTCTATAATTCCCAGCCTTGAAATATCAACTTCAAGCCCCTGCTGTGTCCTGGATCATAGTTGGCACTATAAACCTGATTGACAGATTGAGTCCACATTGATCATGGACAGTATCCAGAAGCCAGGCTTTGCTGATTTGAAGCAGTTCTATTGTAGTGAAGTTCAGGGCTGACAAGAGGAGGATTTCAGGCCTGAAGGCCCAGGCCTAGCCAGGCTTTTCAGTGGCTGGGCCCGACCAGTATAAACGTTTCTCACTCTATTAAAGAGAATCATTGAATGAGGAGTTCTCTTCCAGAGCAAAACAACTTACCCTGCTCTTCAGTCCGGACGGTTTTGGACATCAGCGACTTCAAGATGGAGGTCGGCAACATCCGGAGTAGACCGAGTAGAGGCGCTGATGAACAGAACATAGCAACATCAAGATAACTCTCAGAGACAGAACGAGACAAAAATATGACAGAACCCACGAACTTAAACACGAATCTTCTAGAATCTTCTATCTTTTCCCAAGTGGATAGGATGAATGCAAAACAAGTCGACCGTCGGACAACTTGAACTTGAGACAGGCTGTCTGGTGGGACAGGGGCCGATTTTACTAACGCTTTGCGATCATCACTAAAGCCCAAATCCATCGCTAAACGGAAAATTGATGGCTACTTTGCGTACTAATTTTCCATTTAGTCATGAATTTGAGATTTAGCGATGATCGCAAAGCGTTAGTGAAATCAGCCCTTGGTCGTTCAGGAAGTCCAAAGAATGTGCCATAGGGATACTGCACAGTGTGGTATTTTGACGGACACAGGACTGTAGAGCCCAGGCACTGTAACTTTATGAGGGCTTGATGGCCCAACTTGGTCCAAGTCCAAAGAATGTGCCAAAGGGATACTGCACAGTGTGGTATTTTGAAGGACACAGGACTGTAGAGCCCAGGCACTGTAACTTTATATGAGGGCTTGATGGCCCAACTTGGTCCAAGTCCAAAGAATGTGCCATAGGGATACTACACAGTGTGGTATTTTGAAGGACACAGGACTGTAGAGCCCAGGCACTGTAACTTTATATGAGGGCTTGATGGCCCAACTTGGTCCAAGTCCAAAGAATGTGCCATAGGGATACTGCACAGTGTGGTATTTTGAAGGAGACAGGACTGTAGAGCCCAGGCACTGTAACTTTATATAAGGGCTTGATGGCCCAACTTGGTATAACTTACCAGCATAGATTAGGAAATCATTCGTAGTGGCGATGGCTGTGGAGAGGACGAGTCCGATACCAGACAAGAACCCGACCCAGACTATGGCGTACTCCGACATGCAAGGGGACAGTAGCTTGATACCGATGACAGAGCCTGGAAGCGACAGAAAATTACGAAATACATTGTTAATTTGTAAAAGTACGGAAACAAATGTTTATTTTAGGCCTAATAGATGTACGCAAGCAGTGCACTCACCAATTGCGGGACTCGTTGCTATGACAACACCGTACACGCCCACCATGGTGTGGGACCAGCAGAACGGTGTCCCCAGGCCGTATATGGTGATGACGTCAAACAGCGATTCGTAGACAACGTCGTAGATGAACTGGCAGAGCAGAAGGAGTAGGAGCTTCCAGCGTCGGTGGTTGGCGTTGTCCTGAAAGAGTCGAAGCATGTTGAGGATGAGGTCCTTGAAGATCCTGCCGGTGACTGGTTGCTTCTCGGCCGACTCCCGGAGGATGCAAGGCGGGGTCACGTAGAGAAAGGCGAGGATGGCCGGAACGCAGATCACGCCGTAGATCAACGGGTAATCGTTGGTCCGCTGCAGAACGATGTTCAAGGATAGGAATGCGGCGCCCAAACCAAGATGGGTCATGAGATCGTTGACGACGAAGCGGAAGCTCCGTCGCTTCTGAGCGCGCTCTTTAGTGACGTCAGCCACGTACGAGAAACCCATGGCTGTCAGTAAGGCGGTGTCTCCACAGATACCGACAGCCGCTTCGGCACCGATTAGGACGGCCAGGGGAAGCTCGAGATAAGCTACAAGGAAGGCGATGACGGATGCCGCCACGTGACCTACGGCACCAATGATAAACATCGGCCTCCTGCCGACAAAATCACTCAAGGCTCCGAGTACAAAAGCGCTCGCGATCGGGAGCAACGTGGATGTGCCCTCCATGTACATCGCCCACTGTGCTGTCTCCGACTCAATCCGAATCTCCATTGGGTCCTTATTGCTGGCGTTCGCACACCTCGTGGCGTTGTCTCCGGGTAAGGTGTAGTTGTACTTGTCCGCGAGTCGAGACTCGATGTACTGGGTGCGTAGGGTGATCATGCCTGCCTGAACGTAGAAGAGGAGGAATAACACCGGCTCGACGGTGATCAGTAGAGGACGGGGTTTGTCGACTTCCCAAACACGGGACTCCATTCCTGGATTGGCCATGATCAATACACGGCTTCCCACCAATTAACTCAAAAACCACACCACAATTCTCGCAGTTTAATCATCACCTGAAAAAAAGCAAACAAACAAAATTTGTACGGTATTCAGGAGGTCGCCGGTTCGAATCCAGCTCCAGTCAATTTTTCTTTGTTCACTTTACAATGACTTTAAATTTGGATTATGATTAGGCCTAAACAAACATTCTACAAACCAAGAAAAAACCAGACCATCACGTCGTCGCGGCGGCCATCTTTTTTTTATTTGTGTGACCGTTAGTCTGGTTCCCTGCCCAAAGATTCCCTGACGACTTTTATTAAAAATCTTAGGTCAGGTATCGGCTACGGTTAAAAATAGAACATGACACAGCTGTCATGTCTGCGCAGGCGCGGAAGCTAGTTTTAGCGTTTACCGAGAATCAATTTTAGCATTCATATTTGCACTTTTGTAAGCACATGCAATTTTATCTGGACAGAATAAGAAATCAAAGGGTGGGAAAAAACCATACAACAAACTCCTCAAAAGTGCATAATAGGAAAAGTGCTCTGTTGTATGTGAACAATAATTATGCTCTATTTGGGCTAACTGTAGCCGGAATGTAACATATTTACATGACTTGTCTTTTCCTGAACTACGTGACCTCGCGTAACCTGTCGGAAATAGCCGAAAGTCAACGTTACTATCCGAAGTTGAACGAAAACGAGTTCGTAATGTTTCGGATTTTTCCGTAAAAGACCAAAACTTGGTCTTTTTGGTCACGTGACCCTCCAGTACACGTAGCCGATACCGGACCCTAAATTTGACAGACAATAGTCTGGCGCTTTTTGGGTCCGGGAACCAGACTATGTGACCGTGCCGCCACACATGGCTGCCAAAAATGACCGCCTTCCGATCTTGATCGTCTGGGTTTACCGTCGGAAAACATCCATTTTCTGAAAGAATTCCACTGATGGCCATCACTTGTGCACAAACCTATGGGACCGACAGAGGGCGTTTAAAAAATGGCTACCGCTGCATCCGAAGTGTATCATTGTAACGTTAGGCCTAAGTAGTAAAAAAACACTGAAAATCTCACTTTTCAGATATGCTACCCGAGTGTACACACCTGAGATTGAAGTTCATCATGACTTGCATCAAATAAGTGATCTCTTGGAGGAAATAACCCTGTAAAATGGCCGTCAGTGGAATTCTTTCCCCCCGGCCGAAAGTTTTTTCCCCTACTCGTACACTCACCCCGACTGAAGCTAGCCGCATTTTCGAACAATTTCGCATGCCCATTTAAGTATAAAACCCATATGGCAATTATGTGACACTTTGAGACGTTGGCGGCAGCAGACCTACTTAACGGTCTTAAAAGTCGAATTTCCATGTGCTGTGTATCAAAAACATAATAAAAACAAAATTGATTGTGATTGTTCTTTGGCTGTTCGCTGACCATGAATATCAAATGGAATTTTTATTGGTGGTTTGTTTTATTGAGCAAAACATTTTGTGCCAAGAAATTTCTTTTTGCTAAACAGCTTCATGAAATTGGCGCTGCTTAGCACAAAAAATCGCTTGGCATGACATTTCTGTCTATTTTGTATTCTTAAAGGTACCATCATACTTTGGTTTTTATCCAAAAAAATACAGATTCATCAAGACAGATACAGTAACAGTCATCTGTGAAAATTTCAGTCCCATGCGGTGCCCACTTTTTGAGAAAACAGTGAAAAACAACCACAGTATTTTTTAAGTCTTTTCTCTTTTATTTTTGATCTTTTAAAAGATCAAAAAGATTTTCGGTCGTTGTTTTACTAATTTCTGGATAAATACAACATTTCAGGCGGAAAAAAATTAACTGTAGTTGCGATTGTTTTATAGGTTTTCTGACAGACCTTT
The DNA here is from genome assembly GCA_963971285.1 of Astropecten irregularis. Taxonomy (NCBI): domain Eukaryota; kingdom Metazoa; phylum Echinodermata; class Asteroidea; order Paxillosida; family Astropectinidae; genus Astropecten; species Astropecten irregularis. The sequence continues at coordinate 9,422,771 of OZ020265.1, read as the reverse complement.
TCCTCCTCAATTGGTTTTATTTTGCCAAATAATTATGTTCCTTTCACTCAACTGGTGGTGTAATTTTTTTGACCAACCATTTTCTGTGGGTCCGATTTGCCTCTTCATTCTTTATGTTTTTTCATTATATGTTTGCTGTTGTTTAATTCCCTACATGAGTATGCGTGAAAATCCCCCGTTTTAAGGAAAACCAAATGCTGGTTTGAAACCAAAATAAGACTTGCCATTCATTATCTGTCAGTATATTCTCTGTCTGAAGGCAAAAAAATAACCTGACTGAAAAAAAAGCACTGCAGGGGCCCTTTTAATGAAGTCAGAGCAAGAGATACCGCTGGGGATGGATACAACAATTTCTGTAGGATCATCAAGTTGAAGCTTTGCATGATAGAAGAACGTAACGTAACAAAGTGAGCTTGCGGAGACACCATGTAAAAATCTCTTTTATGTATTGTGTGTGGTTCTGAAAAGAACCGGTGAGAAAGGTCTCGACGTTCCGGCCAGTGTACTCTGGTCGTCCTCAATTAGTATAATACCAGTGCCCCCGTACGTGGCACACAAACAGCATTAATCTATTGTCATGATGATTCGATGGAGGTATATAGGCTGAATTGGGGCGTGGCACAATTGAGTCCACTTATCATCACAATCTCCACCGCGACCCACAGTCAGTTGACGAGTAAAGCACATAGAGGGTTGACCGTCTCTGAGTTCAATTCTCTGCTACACTGAAACCAAGGTAAGACATTTTTACGTCTCAGATTCACTCGCGGTGACGTCAATACGGTCATTGGTTTTATATTCATGTGACTTTAAAGGTAGTATCATACCCAATTGGTAGCATATCGAAACATACATTTTCACAGATTTACCTATAACTTACAGGGTATAAAGATGGTGATGGTAGAAACATACCGTTCAAATATTTCTGCCTGAAATGCTGTATTTTGTCAAGAAAAGAGTAAAACCAGTGACCAAAATCATTTTTGATCTTTAAAAGATTTAATTTTCTTAATGAAAAGAACATTCAAACTTCTTCAAATTACCAGAATAATAATAAGTCGCTTCCTTGCCATAATCCATGTACAGGTTGATCATCAGAACACCACCACAATGGGGTTGAAGTCACTGGTTCTCATCACACTGGTTGCCAGCGTTATGATTGTAAGCGCCGAGAGCGAATCCTTGGAAGATCTTCTGAGACTCCTGCTCAGTAAAATGGATCAAAAAAAGGTAACGTTTTTATATGGCCTGACGTTTCGATCCTATAGCAGGATCTTTCTCAAAGGCTGCTCAGAGTTAGGATGGCCTGATGTTTCGATCCTAGCAGGATCTTTCTCAAAGGCTGCTCAGAGTTAGGAGCATAGATATATATAAAAACTAGATGACGCACCCGTGCACAAACTAATGGGAGCTATATCCGTCATGCAGGACGCGGTCATTTCATGTAGGACAAGCGCTTATTTAGAACGATCGCGCAAACCGCGCGGTACGCGGTTCCGGCCGACGCGGTACGCGCAGTTATGCACCAGAAACAAAGATATTATAAAAAAAAAAATAGATGACGCACCCGTGTATTAACGAATGGGGGTTGCACTACGCTCACGCGCTAATAACAAGCCGCGCCGTTACGCGTTACTACGGAAGCTTGAATTGCCTTCCGAGTTTCCACGTTACTGAGATAACATGATCCTGCTAACACGGAATGTTTTCATGGTAACATGGAATTCAACGATAGAATATCTAGGAAACTTGGAATTCAATGTTAATGCATCTCAACAACACAGAATTTTATGATAAGTTATCGCAGTAATACGGTATTCAATGATAATTTATCTCATAAACACGGAATTCAATGATAAGTTATCTCATAAACACGGAATTCAATGATATTCATTGAATTCCGTGTTACTGAGATAAATTATCATTGAATTCCGTATTACTGAGATAACTTTCCGTATTACTGAGATGCAGTAACATTGAATTCCAAGTTTCCTATCGTTGAATTCCATGTTACCATGAAAACATTCATTGTTTCCAAGATAAATTATCTCAGTAACGTGGAAACTCGGAAGGCAATTCAAGCTTCCGTACGTTACGCAGTACGCGATGCACCAAGACACTGATGGAACGCCGTAGCTATATTCGGTGGCTTAGATTGTTTGTCGGTAATTCCATCATTTAATTTGCCAATTTCATCATTTTATTTGCCGTTTTGTCATTCCGGTCGCCAATTCCAACATTCAGTTTATCATTCTGTCATTCTGGTCGAAATTTCCCTCATTCAATTTGGCAAAATGAGTGATGGAATTACCGAAGTAAACAATCTAAAAAGACAGCTACGGCATTCCATAAAACGGATTCGAAATAGTCCCATCGAAAATGGCGCCGTTTAGACGCGGCCAAGAGCAGCCAATGCGACATCTAGTTTTTTTTATATATCTATGGTTAGGAGGGCCTGACGTTTGGATCCTAGCAGGATCTTTCTCAAAGGCTGCTCAGAGTTAGGAGGGCCTGACGTTTCGATCCTAGCAGAATCTTTCTCAAGGGCTGCTCAGAGTTAGGAGGGCCTGACGTTTCGATCCTAGCAGAATCTTTCTCAAGGGCTGCTCAGAGTTAGGAGGGCCTGACGCGTTTCGATCCTAGCAGGATCTTTCTCAAGGGCTGCTCAGAGTTAGGAGGGCCTGACGCGTTTGGATCCTAGCAGGATCTTTCTCAAAGGCTGCTCAGAGTTAGGAGGGCCTTACGCGTTTCGATCCTAGCAGGATCTTTCTCAAGGGCTGCTCAGAGTTAGGAGGGCCTGACGTTTCGATCCTAGCATAGGATTTTTCTCAAAGGCTACACAATAAATGTCGTCAGTTTCGCTTGTGCTTTTTTATGATCATTCTTTTATTTCATTTTTATGATTTTTTTTTAAATAATAGGCTGATGAATTACTTCAGACTCAAACGGCCAAAGCCGACCGTGCCGGGCACACTGTCCTCCGTGGGATTGTAGTTGGTTACGACGGCCAACCCGTGTCATCCACCGGCACCGACTTCGCGCTGAAACTCACGGAGGCGGAAATGGCGTTCATCGCTAGTGTCTTTGCACTCAACCGCTTCGATCCAAGGATGACGAAGGAGATGTACGCTGAGGGCGTTTATTACCGTATGCAGGGCGTGCCGGAACGCGATGAAGCCAATGCCATGGCTAGAAACGGTCAAATCCTCCACATGGAGAAGGTGTCTTTTGGTGTCTCTGCCATCCTTATTGCTTAAAATGACAAGCGGTCTACTAGCATAAGGCATATACAACATTGGTAAAGGTGACAGAGCAGCTGCTGTCTGGGGCCAATGGGAGACTTTGGAGAGTCGGTCTTGAGTCAACAGCGCACGCGTAAACCATGCTTGCGCAATTATGAGCATGCGCGCGGTGTATTGCGCGAGCGCTGTCGACTTGAAGACCGGCTCTCCAAAGTCTCCCATTTCATAGAGCTGCTTAGCACAACAATTCGCTAAGTATGACATCATCTGTCGTAGTAAAATCAGGATCAACAACCAAATTCCCCTGTTGCGTATCACTTGTGATTGTTCTTTGGCTGTAAGTTGTCCGCTGACCATGAATATCAAATGGACTTTTCAATGGTGGTTTGTTTTATTGCCGTGCAAGCTATTTTTTGTGCTAAGCAATTTATTGTGCTAAGCAGCTCCATGAAATTGGCCCAGTTCATAATTTGATTTGTCATGGAATAAAAATAAACCTGTGAGATTTTCAGAGCAATTGATCATTGGAAACAGTGGATAAAACAGTGAAACACTGTTGTAATTGTTATGCAAAATTGTGTCT